>CAUDMG010000630.1:0-295000 GCA_958450375.1 Homarus gammarus | reverse complement strand
TGACATGGGCTGGGCCGGGTCAACAAGAGGCCGGGTCAACAAGAGGCCGGGTCCACATCCGGCTTAGCCCCGACACTCCGGCCGGCAGACAATTTACGTTGTTGTGTACGGGCCAGCGGGGCCACACCTACGCCAACACAAACTTACTGGAGGTGTGTGACAAGGGTAGTGAGGAGGAGTATGTGGAGGGTGGAGACTACGAGTATCATGATGAGAGGGGAGGAGCCTCACTACTGCCTGACCTCCGGGGTGATTACCGCGGGTCAAGGAGTGCGGGGGATGTGGGGTGGTGTTATGGTGAAAATGTTAAGATAGAGATAGATAGATAGGTAGATGGATAAATAAGTCAAAATATATAGTTAGATAAATAATTATATAGACAGACAGATTAATAAGTAGCACAGAATTAGATAGACAGACAGATATAAATAGATATATAAATATTTAGGAGATAAACAGTTAAATGTTAAGTAAAATTAGTCGTTCAAATTCACATTGATCACCATTACATAAACAGTGCAGGTATAGTGTACATAGACAGGGTAGGTATATAAACAGTGCTTATAAAATGTTAATCATACATTTATTACCATTATATTCCTTTATTTAGGCTGGGAGACTAACCAGTAATAAAGCTACAAAAATAGATGTAGGAATTTGTGGCTACAGTACAGCAAGGCTAAATATTAGGGTGTGTCATAGGAGGGAAGATCAGCTAAAACTAATAGCCCATCACTTTTTTGGTAGATTTTAGTGAGAAGTTCTCAGTCACCTTGTTGGTGGCATCCATATAATCAAAAGCATTTGTTCTTCTCCTTAACCTCTCGTTTTCTGCTTCATAAGCCAGGGCACTTCCAACTTCCTTGTTCAGAGGCAACTTGTTAGATGGCAGAGGCATCCGAACCCCGAACACCTTATCGTTACCCTGGCGCAGCTGAGTGTTGCTAATCTTAGGACGACCCATCTTGGTGGCGGCCCTTTGAACTAACTGCAAAACAACACAGAAAAAACAACTTTCAGCACTTCAATATCACCACCTATTGAACAATATTTTATTCAAAAGTACGGACTGAGATTTTGTCCTTAACTGTCCAAGTCAAGCTACTTGGGCTGAATTCGTTGATCAGTCCTGGGACGAATATTACCAACGGCGTGAATAGATTCCGTGGAATAAATTCAGGGCATTCCCGTCCAGGGAGCCTCAACAAACTCTGTAAATATTGCCATTGGCCTGCCATTGGCACATATACGGAGTTTGGTAATGTTCCATGAGCGGGAATGTCCTGAATTCATTCCACGGAATTTATCCACGCCGTTGGTAATATTGGGCCCTGGTTTTCGAAATATACGTATGTGGTGACTTGCAGCAAAAATATCGGCATAATTTGTAGCGCATTGAGTTGTAAAACAATAGCATATTGTGAACCAGTGTACACAGTAGTCGAATAATCCAATTCAATAACTTGATTTTAACAGGTTGTGCCACATTGCCAGTCCCTTTATTATTTACAGTTTTTTCGCGTTTTTCATGCCAAACCCAAAAGTATCCACAAACCTTCTAATGCAATGATGTAAAAAACTCAAACATATTCGGAAATAGCGTGGCCGATAGACAAATAATCCAACCCAAGCAATTAGATTTTGAAAACTTTTGCAAAACTGTCACTCCCTATTATACGTATATGGTCACAAAAAGTTGACCACTTAACTGCGAAACTGCAGATAGTGAATACTCTTACAACAAAGACCCCTTGTACTGTACTACACAGCAATAATATATGTTTTGTACCCTTATTGACCTTAAGCAAGAGTAAATCCCTTCTTAGTCATGAGGAAGTAGAGTCTTCCTTTTCATTACCAAACTTATAATCTAAAATTGACAAACACAACCAACCAAACAACATTAAACACACAAACATGCATAATTGTTGCTACACTAAATGAGATACAGTCAATATATCTTTTGAGTCTAAATGAACAAATTAAGTAAAAGTTATAAAGATCATAAGGTACAATAAGACCCACACAATGTAATATTCTCATTGACCCTTCAGTGATATCCATACATCACAAGAATCTTACAAAGACAGCTCTCTCCTTCTCCATCTAATGTGGAATAAACAAGACATAATTAGCCAAACTTAAAGTACTATATTATTTGGCATCTGAGTGTGGTACATGTTTATATATATTAGGACAGTGTTGTTAATTTTTCTAGCATCACCTGAGGATTACCCCCCACCCCCCACAGGTTATTTTTAAGATTAACTACTCTAATGCTACTTTGGGGGATAAGTTAGTATTAGTGTGGTTAATCCAGGTAAAATTAATTAAGGGGAGAGCCATTCACTAATACAGTACAATCTATCATCACACACTTCACAGAACATCTCCCGGGAAGATTACCCTCAGCATTAGGAGTGAGATATAGCCTCAGTTACCATCTACTTAATAGTTATAAAATATTTCCCGACTAGTGAATACAATGGACTACACTGGTAAACTAAATCTATTAAACCTAAAATTCCAGAAAATCACCAAAGAAAGAATCCTCCACTGATATGGTATGATGCCGTTAACTCTGCACAGTATTGTATTACTGTACTTCATTATACATTTTCATTCTTCATCAGTATCTGTTTTCATTTATCTAACACTGTACAGTAATACAAAATAGACTCTGCACTACATAAAGATAGAGCAATTTCATTAATGGGCTGACATCATCACCATATACAGTACTGTAATCTATTTCACTAGTGCAATAGATGGAGTGTATACAGGCAGTCTCTGGGTTATAAACAAATTGCATTCCTGGGGACATTCTGAAGTAAAAAATGTACTAAAGTCGAAACACATGCTATATGCATACCTTACAGAACAATGATTAAAATCCCTCTATATCATAGCCCAAGTCCTTTTATATGTCAAAAATAATTGAATTTAGGAGAAATATAATGATAAAATATAGTAAATGAAAGTAAAAAATGTTTGTAAGTCGGACGTTCATAACCCGGGGACTACCTGTAATTTTCAGAAGGTTCAGTCAAAGTTAACTACGGTACTGTATACTTAATGTTGATCTTAATTCTCTTTTATTGACTATATTAAGTGTGACTTAACTGTATTAACAATTTCACCTATGAGTACCGGGATTTGAACCTGGACCACCAAGATTGACAGTCAGACCAAGAATTTGATTTAAAAGCTCTCTAGGACCGGTGTTTAGGGGGGCTGCCCCAATCTATCAGCTCAAAGTTGTGGTCATGGGACCTTGAGATGCAATGAGTAGCTAAGGATGGGTAGCTTTTAGTCCATCGTGGTCCAGTGGATGGCTGCCTGACTGCTAACCTTAATGCTCTAGGTTCGAATCCCAGCACACACAGGTGAAAATTGTTTATATTGATCTAACTGCGTACATTACAGGTTCTCATATATTCATTAGAGATGAGTGAACAGGTGTTAAAACTCAATGGTTCTGTGAAATAAGCTCCTGTTGTTAATGTACTCTGTTAGTAACTAGTGGGTTTTTTTCAAATTACTTTCCCAATTGTCATCTGCAGGTGATTTTCTCAGGTGCTCAAATGTGTAGTCAACTGCAAGTGTTAAATATTGACACTGTTTTAAGGTATACTGTACTAAGAATATTATAAAAATTATACCAACAAATAAATAAAGGAAGAAGGAAACTGGTTTAATGATCCCCAGATACTATAAAGACATCATCACTCTACAGAACATTGGAGTAATACAGTGAAGGAAGACTCTTGTTGTGAGGTATACTATTGAGATGGAGTGTAAGGAAGAGGTTTTGCAGGAGTCCTCTTCTGTTCACTAAGTTACAACCTATGAGACCTACTATAAACATAAAAAAACATTAAATTAACTGAACATGTATAGGAATGAGACTTAATCATTTAAGAATAAGTTCATACAGTACCTAGTTCGTTGCCTAAAATACCCAAACAGCTTCCCTGCCAGATGGATTCTCTACACTCCAGGTTCTGTATAAAAAAACATTGTTTTATTGGATTACGTGAAGATTATTAGGCACCCCAGCTTATTTCACCTGATTTAAACACCCTAATGCTGCCTGGGGGGTTTGGTTAGGTATAAGCATTAGGGTGTTTAATCATCAGGTGACATAAGCTGGGGTGCCTAATCTTAATGTAATCTCCCTTATTTGCTCACAAACTGGCCTGACCTTGTTAATCTTAAGGTTTCAATGCAAACTAGAAAAAAAGTTCACAGGATTTTCTCTCCATAAATAGACCAAGGTAATACAATTTCTCACTGCGCATTGTGGACGTATGGAACAGCTTACCTGAGCAGGTTGTTGGGTACCCATCATTGAACTTTGAAACAACTGGATAAGCAATAGGAAGATCAAGATGGCATGTCTGATGAAAACTAAGCTCTTAATAAATGCTGAAAAGCCACTTGCTTGCTCGTTACACTACCGGCAAGTGTCAGCAAACCAGCTGAAGCTCTAAACATACAAGAATATAAGCCTTTCACCCAGAACTACTAAGTATGGATTGACATCTTACTAAATGCTTACCAGTTATAGAGTGTGAATTATCAGATAAACAAACAACTACAAACAAATGCAGGTGGCATTTTAATAATTTGGTAAAAAATGCAGCAAGCAAAGACTACCACAAGTTATTCATGTATCTGCTGGCAGTGTACAACAGAGATGTGACCGACCATCCAGGCAGCTAACAGGCAAATCATTTGCAAAGAGGATAAACGTAAGTAAAAAAAAAGTAGAGAAACACTGTCCATTATGGATCATGAACCAAAGAACTACATCTCAAAATGATCCTTCTCTTTCAAATGGAGTTAAAACAAAGTACTATATACTGGAAACACATGAGATAATTAACCTGACTCCAAGTAAGGAATATGATGTGATACAGTATTTACTTTGCAACAACTGGCCTACCAAGCATGGATCTCATTAAAATCAGATTAACAATGTTTTGCTTTGAAAATTATAATCATACACAGTAACCACAATAACACATGTACAGGTACTTAGAACTTCGCTTTAAGAGTTCCAAGTAATATTGTTCTTACACCTTACCTGGTGATGGATGGTTCATCTTATTTCATCTCCACTGAACTAAATCTTGTACATTTATCAATATCTTCATGTCAGTTGGTGGCAGGGCATATTTTTCTTCACGGGTACAGGTATTGCCTTCTTCTGAAACTTCCTTGTTACCTGTTTTGACATCATTCACTTTCACCTGTTAATCAATTTTGAGATATCATTACAAGAATCTCTGCATTTAAATCCAATTTTTCTATGATCATGTGCATTGTTTTTCACGGTTTCTCTTGTTTGCTGGTCTACAGTTCCTTCAGTTTCATGTTGATAAGAGTGGCAGATGACGATTGGACAATAAATAATGCTCATTTTTTCTGTGTCTACGGCGCTGTATTAGGAGACATGATAACCATTATCCAGAACAGCATTGTTCCAACTACAGCAAAGGCCAGTGCCACCAACACACCAATGATGGCCTGATGTTTACTCTGGAAACCTTTGTTGCCAGCGTTCTGCAACCATGCCACCTGTCCAAGCCAGAAACCACATTACATTATAGATAACTTGTAAAGAGGAACCAAATAGAGTAACAAGAAACAAGTTATTGCAAGTCTAAAATAACTATCAAGATTAAGTTATTGTAAGTGTAAAATAACTCAAGAATAACACACAGCCTTAGGACTAACAACCTTTCAGACAATACACAACTGGGCAGATCTCACTGAAACATTCAAAAACCTGAAAGGGATAAAAACCGTGAACCTGAGACATTTCTTTGTGATGTCACACACCACCAAGATGAAAGAACTTAACTACAAGCTCGCCCAGTTATCATGCATAACGAATATAAGGAAATAATTCTTCACACAGAGGGTGGTGGAATGGTCTACCAGTCCAAGCTGTGGATTCAAGAACAGTATTGGAGTTCAAAACAGCCCTTGACAAAACTATCAAAGGCAATGGAGGGATCCTACACAGGCCACTGGCCTCCTTCCCTTGGTATGGCCACCTCTAGTGGGTGGCCATTAAGTAAATAAAAGAAGGTAAAATAACTCAAGATTTTAAAATTTTTGACACTTGAAATTAACTCATAGAAATGATGCATGAAGTAAAAGAAAGTTATCAGTGGCAAATTTGGTTCAATAAAAACATGGATGACTTGCAAAGAAAGAATAAACGTTTAATTTGTGGACGAAAATATAAAAAATTTCTCCAACCTAAATAGAATAATCGGATCACATGAAGATTTAGCACTCCAGTTTAATTCACTTGATATTATCAATCACCCAAATGTTACCCTAACCTAAACCCCCTAAGTAGCATAATGGTGTTTAATCATCAGGTAAAATGATCTATGAGGGGGGGGGGGGGGCTGATGTTCAAGTGATCCCAATAATCAAGGGAACTATAGGTAGGAAACAGACTTGCCGTATTTGCCGGCATATAAGACGCTTTTTTTTTAAATGCATCAGAAATTATCCTGCGTCTAATGAGACGAGAAGTAGTCCACTAAGCACAAAAATTGTGTTAATAATAATATTACTAATAATATAATACTGAAAAACAAGCCAAATTATGAAAATCTATTTATCACAAACTTACGGCAAATTTGCCGAAGACATAAATAATGGCTTACATTGGCTTAACAGGAACCAAAACCTCCAGTCCTTGTGCCACACAGTATGGTTCGTTATTCCTCTTTCACTCGGTGTTTCACAAAATGTTAGAGGACCATTTTCAGGAGTGCTGCCTTGTGTGTTGTGTGTCATCTTGTGTAAACCACCTTGGTCCCTCCTCACCAAAACCTCATCATCTTGGTCCATATCTGAATCGTCTAGTTCTAAGTTCTTCTTGTTTATATTAATTTCCTTCTTCATGCCTTCGATATTCTCATCATTTATCACAGCATCTTCTTGAGGTTTGTTCTCCTGCTTGCTGGGGCCTGGGTCGAATTTTTCCTTCAGCTTGTTGGTAAAGTTTTCGGTTGTTTCCATTTGCTCCAATTTATCTTCTTTCTGAAAGGGATCATGTGAAGATTAGCCCCACCAGCTTATTTCATCTTAAAATTAAACAACCTAACCTAACCCAATTTCATTAAACCTAAGCTAACTTAACCTAATCTAACCTAACCAAACCCCCCAAGTAGCATTAGGGTGTTTAATCTTCAGGTGATCCCCTAAAAGTAAGTGAGGCATATGATATTGCTGTCAATGAAAGCAATACTCTCTCGGTACTGTACTGCACTGCACTCCTAAGAAGTTTTTAATGTATTTCTCTATAACATCTTACATTATGTTAGCTATACTAGATGATAGTTTATACAGATCCTCCAGAAGACACTACTGTACTTATTTCATTATCATGGAAATGAATCATCAAAGGTAAAGATATTATCATATTACTGGATTTAGATATTTGGACCCAAATTCTGGAACAGGGTGGTAATAGCGACAATATTTACCTAGATTTTGCCAAGGCTTTCAACAGTGCTCCCCATGAAATGCTGTAAATTAAACTGGAAGGGTACGGAATTCGGGGAAAAGTCCTAGTGTGGAGCGGAGACTTTCTCCATGACCGCAAGCAGTGTGTGGTGATTAAAGGCACGAAATCATCATGTGTACCCGTCACAAGTGGGGTACCACAGGGCAGTGTATTGGGCCCACTGTTGTTTGTTTGCTTCATAAATGACATGCCTGACGCTGTACACTCCTCCATACAAATGTTTGTGGAAAATGTCAAGTTATTTGGGGAAATTTAGAACCAAGCAGACTGTGAAGAGCTGCAGAAGGATCTCTGTTATCTTCAAGAATGGTCGAAGAAATGGCTGCTAAGATTCAATGTCTGAAGTGTAAGAGGCTACACCTGGGACATACCAACGGTAAGGAGGCGTATCATATATCCCAACAGGACGAAGAAACTGCATTAATTGAGACTGATTGTGAATAGGACCTAGGTGTGTATGTTGACAATGAGCTGAAGTTCTCAGGCCATTGTGAGAAGAAGGTAAATAAGGCAATTAAATTATTAGGTCTTATAAGAAGGTCGTCCAGATATCTAGACGGTCCGTCCCTCGTAACAATCTTGAAGAGTGAAGTGCTTCCCTGTCTGGTGTACTGTCACCCCGTCTGGTCCCAGAGATATGCTAGGGACTGTCAGTTGATTGAAATGTCCAAAGGAGGGCCATCAGACTGGAGCCTGCAGTACGGCACCTCAGCTACCTTAAGAGACTAGAGCGCCTAAAATTGCCTAGCTTATACTACAGACGGGCAAGGGGAGACTTAATTGAGGTGTATAACCATCTCAAAGGGCACTACTCAGTTGAGTGCCCTCACCTGAAGCTGGCGGACGCTCGCCCCATAAGGGGTCACGGCTCAAGGTTGAAGAAGCCACAAGTCCAGAAAACTGTGAGGGGTAACTTTTCCGGAATGAGAGTTGTAAACTTTTGGAACAATCTGCCAGAGTGTTGTGATGGCACTGAGTGTGAGCTCTTTCAAGACCAGACTTGATATCCACTGGAGCAGGTTTAGATACATTCAGGAGCCAGTGCATGCCCAGTACTTGCTAACAGTGCATAACAGAGACGTGACTCATCGCCTAAGTGGCTAACGAGCTGATCAAGTGATCAGTGGTGAAGAGGATAAAAATAAGTAAAAAATATATCATACATTATAATCAGGTGGAATATTGAAAACAAAATAGAAAAAGTTCCTGAGGATTACTTTGTTACAAGCTGGTAACAAGTTGGTTTAGGATAATTTGAGGGTGATGTAGACGAATCTGCTTCTTACCTGAAAATATTTTCATGTTTAAGTACCTAAAATCATTCCCAGGTAATTGAAACATGACATCAAAATCAAGAAAATGTAACAATTTCTTCAAACTAATATTTTGGTGATCTCACTAAAGAGCAAGATCATGCTCTTTCATTTTAGGATGATGGTTTGGTTATGTAAAAATGATGGTCTAACCCTGTGAGGACACTGGTTCAACAGAGTGATGGTTTAACACCCAAAGAATTATGGTTTTGTAGTGGACGTCTCCCCTACAAACTGCGTAGCTGCATCCCACCTGCGACGCCTTCCTTAGCAACCAAGCGAGCGGCGACACCAGATGGTACGGTAACCTAGCAACGAAACTAGAGACCGGCGACTTTCTCGGGTTTTCCCAACATGACTCATAGAGGACTCGCGGCTGCTGGGTATATAAGCTCTGTCTCTCCATTGAGATTCATTCTGGTCTCTCTTCTTGAACAAGCAACACCTTCTCCAGCAAGCTCCACGCTGTCAGCATTCATTCAACCAGGAGGCCAGCAACAGGCAACATCTTCTCTAACGAAGCTCCTGCACATCTACCTCCTTCAACATGCTACTCACCGAACGTCTCTACTGAGCAGCTCCTCACCACACGGCACCTCCAGCACCAGACTGTCTATCATATAACTTATATTATACAAGAAAACCACCTTAGAGTTTCCATCCATCCTGAGTGCTAGACAACATTATACCACGAACTCCTACAAATGGTGACTCCCGGAGATAAGCACTTACACAGGATGGAGGACGGACGGATCTCTCTGCCGACTTTCAACCACAACGTCGAGGACTGGCTAGACCATGTGGAAGCAGCCCTCGCCGGCTCACGAGCGACCGACGAGCAAAAGTATTGCGCCCTACTCTGTGCCTTGCCCACGGAAGTGGCCACGCGGGTCTCAGAAACCATTTCCAACCCTCCAGATGACAACAAATTCGCTACCCTGCGGGCTGCCTTGAAGACGTGTTATCAACAGACCAGCCCGAATCTCCTGCAAGATCTATCCTCTATCTCCCTCGGGAACTCAACCCCGAGACGTCTCTGGGAGGAGATGTGTCGGCTGAACTCCCGTCCCACAGACAGACTCCCCGACTCTATCCTGCGCCAGCTTCACGCACAAAAGCTACCCACAGAAGTACGCAACATCCTGTCCGCAGTAGATTACTCTACGACACCAGAACTATATGCAACCGCGGCAGATAGAATTTTTAACGAGTGCGCTGCTGCACCCCTTGCCGCCACGGTCACACCAGTACCTACCATCGAAATTGTAAGCCGGGTCAACACCCCTCAGCCGAGCAATACCTCACAAGACATCAAGGACCTGTTGCAAATTTTGAACCGCAGGATGGACACCATTGAGCAGTTCTGCTCCTCCATACCCGCTGCTGCGCCAGTTCCTGACTCACACACTACGCCCTACAAGTTCCGACACACAGCAGCCAACCCCCAGCACAACAAATTTACGCTCTGCTGGTATCACCAGACTTTCGGCCGCAATGCTCGAAACTGTGAGCCCTATTGCACCTATTCGGGAAACGGCAACACCGGAGGCTGGTAGACGCCTCAGCCTCAGTCCTTCCAGGTGTCTCATTACTGCGCGTCACCGACCGCACCTCCGGCAAGAAGTTCCTCATCGACACAGGTTCATCGGTCAGCCTCATCCCTCCCTCACTACGAGACAAGTCAAAGCAACCCTCGTATGACCTGTTCGCTGCCAACGGTACCTCCATCGCCTCCTACGGTGTACGCACCCTCGCCTTAGACCTCGGTCTGCCCAAGACTCTGCGTTGGTTATTCATGATAGCAGACGTGTCTCAACCCATCCTTGGTTTCGACTTCCTCACCTTCCACAAGCTCGGCGTCAAACCAAGTCATCTATGCCTCATCCATGAGCCTACAGCAGGCAAGATCCAGGGTTCTCGTGCCAGACACACCGACACTATCACCTGTCTTGCGCCTTCAACGAGTTCTCCTCCCTGCTCGACGAATTCAAGGAGATTTTCTCACCGCGAGTCTCCCTACCCCCACCACCTACATCGGGAATTTTCCACCACATCGAAACCAAAGGACCACCAGTCTTTTCACGCCCTCGCCGCCTGCGCCCTGAGCTCCTGAACACAGCCAAAGTAGAATTCAACAAACTACTGCAAGACGGCGTCATTCGCCCTTCAAGGAGTCCCTGGGCATCGCCTCTTCACATGGTTCCTAAGCAAACACCCGGCGAGTGGAGGGTGTGTGGCGACTACAGAGCCCTGAATCTCGTTACCAAACCTGACAGGTACCCTATTCCGCATGTCCAGGACTTTCACCACAAACTTCATGGTAAGACTATCTTCTCGAAGATCGACTTGGAGCGTGCCTTCCACCAGATCCCAGTAGCACCGGCAGATACCCAGAAGACAGCCATCACCACTCCATTCGGACTCTTCGAGTACACTTTCATGAGTTTTGGCTTACGCAATGCAGCACAGACTTTCCAGAGGTTCATGGACCATATGCTTCGCGACCTCGATTTTGTCACCGTCTACATTGACGACATCCTCGTCGCATCTTCGACGCCTGCCGAGCACCGCCACCACCTACAACTCCTTCTCCAACGCCTGCAGAACAACAACATGAAAGTTCATCCTGCTAAGTGCGTCTTTGGAACCTCGGCCATCGATTTCCTCGGTCACAGAGTCTCGCCCAGTGGCATACAACCCCTACCACAGAAGATACCCGCGATTAGGGAGTTCCCCAAACCTGAAACGGCGAAGAAACTCCGAGAATTCCTGGGTTTAGTCAACCACTACCACCGCTTCATTGACAAAGCTGCCACCGTCCTAGCCCCCCTACACGACCTTCTCAAGGGACGCCCAAAGAAGTCTCACAAGTCTCTCATGTGGACTCAAGAGGCTACTACGGCATTCACCACTATCAAACAGCACATTACACGCCTCACCCTCCTGGCCCACCCCGCACCTAACGCCCGGACCACTCTCACAACAGACGCTTCTTCGACTGCAGTGGGCGCCGTCTTACAGCAGGAGATCAACGGAATTTTCATGCCCGTTGCTTTCTTCTCACAACGGCTTCAACCACCACACCTCAAGTACAGCGCTTTTGATCGAGAACTCCTGGCCATATACCTGGCTGTCAAACATTTCCAGCACTTCCTCGAGGCCCGTCAGTTCACCATCTTCACTGATCACAAGCCCCTCGTCCACGCCTTCGCTTCAGCTTCCCAGTCACATACACCTCGTGTCCTGCGCCACTTGGCTTACATCTCGGAGTTCTCCAGCGACGTCCAACACATTAAAGGCAGCCACAACGAGATCGCCGACGCCCTCTCTCGTTGTATATCCACCATTCTTCCCTCATCTCCACCCATTGATTATGGGCAGCTAGCCGCGGCTCAAGAGAAAGACGAAGACCTGGCAGCATACAAGACATCCCCCTCAGGCCTCATACTCCAAGAACTCCCTGTTCCTGGCACAAAGATAAAATTGTGGTGCGACGTATCCTGTGGACAGCCTAGACCGTTTGTGCCTCACGTCCACCGCCGCGCTGTTTTCGACCGCATCCATGGTCTCAGCCACCCGGGTGTACGGGCCTCCCAGCGCCTCCTCACGCAACGTGTCGTCTGGCCCGGCATCAAGTCTGATACTAAGAAATGGGCTGCCCAGTGCCTGGCCTGCCAGTCCTCCAAAATACATCGTCACATACGGGCCCCCTTACAAGCCTTCCCTATTCCCAAAGGACGTTTTCAAATAGTACACCTCGACATCGTGGGACCTCTACCATCATCCTACGGTAGCACCTACATCTTCACCTGCATCGACCGTTTCACCAGGTGGACAGAAGCAATTCCCATGCCCAACGCTACAGCAGAGACTACTGTCTGCGCCTACATGTCCGGTTGGGTTTCCCGTTTTGGCCCCCCCGCAACCGTAATCACTGACCAAGGAGTACAGTTTGAGTCACAACTCTGGCAGCACCTCCTACAGTTCCTCGGCACGTCTAGACAACGCACTACAGCATACCACCCTCAAGCCAACGGCATGGTAGAGCGTTTTCACCGGCAGCTGAAGGACGCACTCAAGGCACAGCACGACCCTTACAGCTGAACTGATGCGCTTCCCTTAGTGCTCCTCGGCATCCGTGCGTCACACAAGGAGGATATGGACTGTAGCCCAGCAGATCTGACACTAGGCGAGCCCCTTCGGCTACCCGGAGATTTCTCACTTCCTCCTGATCCCAACCATACCACTCCAGCCGTTCGTCACGGCTTACTCCAAAAGCTACGACAAGCAGTTTCTGCATTCAGAGCTACTGCTCCACGCCAGCCTACTCGGCGCCCTGAACACATCCCTCCTGCACTACTCACAGCCGAGTATGTTTTCGTCAGGCATGATGCTCACCGCAACCCATTACAACGCCCCTACGATGGACCCTTCCAGGTGGTTACCCGTTCAGCAAAGTTCCTTACAATTATCCGGAATGGCAGACATGACACCGTCAGCATAGACCGAGTCAAACCGGCCGCCTTACCCGTCGGGCCCCCAGCCCAGCAGCACCATCAACAAACTACGCCTGCACCAGTCTACCCGCAGTTACCACCGGCAGCAACACCACGCCCACGACATTTCTGGGCACCCTCTTTTCACCCTCATGTACAACCTGCTCATGTATCTTTCGTGTACACTGAGGCACAGGTGTATCTTTGGTGTACATTAAGGCAAAAGTGTATCTTTGGTGCACACTAAGGTACAGGTGTATCTTTAGTGTACATTGAGGTACAGGTGTATCTTTAGTGTACACAGAGGCACAGGTGTATATCTGGTGTACAATGAGTAACAGGTGTATCTTTAGTGTACACTGAGGTACAGGTGTACGTTTGGTGTACACTGAGGCACAAGTGTATCTTTAGTGTACACTGACGCACAGGTGTATATTTGGTGTACACTGAGGTACGGGTGCATCTTTGGTGTACACTGAGGTACAGGTGTATCTTTGGTGTGCACTGACGCACAGATGTAGCTTCAGTGTACACTGAGGCACAGGTGTATCTTTGGTTTACACTGAGGCACAGGTGTATCTCGGTTGTACACTGACGCACAGGTGTATCTTTAGTGTACACTGAGGCACAGGTGTATATTTGGTGTACACTTAGGTACAGGTGTATCTTTGGTGTACTCTGAGGTACAGGTGTATCCTTAGTGTACACTGAGGTACATGTGTATCTTTAGTGTACACTAAGGCAGATGTGTATCTTTGGTGTACACTGACACACAGGTGTATCTTTATTGTACACTGAGGCACAGGTGTATATTTGGTGTACACTGAGGTACAGGTGTATCTTTGGTGTACACTAAGGTACAGGTGTATCTTTAGTGTACACTGAGGCACAGGTGTATAGTTGCTGTACTCTGAGGTACAGGTGTATATTTGGTGTACACTGAGGTACAGGTGTATCTTTATTGTACACTGAGGTACAGGTGTATCTTTAGTGTACACTGAGGCACAGGTGTATCTTTGGTGTACATTGAGGCAAAAGTGTATCTTTAGTGTACACTGAGGCACAGTTATATCTTTAGTGTACACTGAGGCAAAGGTGTTTCTTTGGTGTACACTGAGGTACAGGTGTATCTTTACTCTACACTGAGGTACTGGTGCATCTTTAGTGTACACTAAAGCACAGGTGTATCTTTGGTGTACACTAAGGTACAGGTGTATCTTTAGGGTACATTGAGGCACAGGTGTATCTTTAGTGTACACTGAGGCATAGGTGTATCTTTAGTGTACACTGAGGCACAGGTGTATCCTTGGTGTACACTAAGGTATGGGTATATCTTTAGTGTACACTGAGGCACAGGTTTATCTTTAGTGTACACTGAGGCACAGCTATATCTTTAGTGTACACAGAGGCAAAGGTGTATCTTTAGTGTACACTGAGGTACAGGTGTATCTTTGGTGTACACTGAGGTATAGGTGTACATTTGGTGTACACTGAGGTACAGGTGTATCTATAGTGTACACTGAGGTACAGGTGTATCTTTAGTATACACTGAGGCACAGGTGTATCTTTGGTGTGCACTGAGGAAAAAGTGCATCTTTAGTGTACACTGAGGAACAGGCTTATCTTTAGTGTACACTGAGGCACAGGTGTATATTTGGTTTACACTGAGGTACAGGTATATCTTTGGTGTACACTGAGGTACAGGTGTGTCTTTGGTGTACACTGAGGTACAGGTGTATCTTTGGTGTACATTGAGGTACAGGTGTATCTTTCGTGTACACTGAGGCATAGGTGTATATTTCCTCTACACTGAGGTACAGGTGTATATTTGGTGTACACTGAGGTACAGGTGTATCTTTATTGTACACTGAGGTACAGGTGTATCTTTAGTGTACACTGAGGCACAGGTGTATCTTTGGTGTACATTGAGGCAAAAGTGTATCTTTGGTGCACACTAAGGTACAGGTGTATCTTTAGTGTACACTGAGGAGCAGGTGTATCTTAAGTGCACACTGGGGTACAGGTGTATCGTTGGTGTACACTGAACCATCGGTGTATCTTAAGTGTGCACTGAGGCACAGGTGTATCTGTAGTGTACACTGAGGCACAGGTGTATATTTGGTGTACACTTAGGTACAGGTGTATCTTTGGTGTACACTGAGGTACAGGTGTAACTTTAGTGTACACTGAGGTACATGTGTATCTTTAGTGTACACTGAGGCAGAGGTGTATCTTTGGTGTACACTGACGCACAGGTGTATCTTTATTGTACACTGAGGTACATGTGTATCTTTAGTGTACACCGAGGCAGAGGTGCATCTTTGGCGTACACTGACGCACAGGTGTATCTTCAGTGTACACTGAGGCACAGGTGTATATTTGGTGTACACTGAGGTACAGGTGTATCTTTGGTGTACATTGAGGTACAGGTGTATCCTTGGTGTACACTGAGGTACTGGTGTATCTTTGGTGTACACTGACGCACAGGTGTATTTTCAGTGTACACTGAGGCACAGGTGTATCTCAGTTGTACACTGAGGCACAGGTGTATCTTTGGTGTACACTGAGGTACAGGTGTATCGTTGGTGTACACTGACGCAGAAGTGTATCTATAGTGTACACTGAGGAGCAGGTGTATCCTTAGTGTACACTGGGGTACAGGTGTATCGTTGGTGTACACTGAACCATTGGTGTATCTTTAGTGTACACTGAGGGAAAGGTGTATCTTTAGTGTACACTGAGGCACAGGTGTATATTTGTTGTACAATGAGTTACAGGTGTATCTTAAGTGTACACTGAGGTGCAGGTGTATCTTTGGTGTACACTTAGGCACAGGTGTATTGTTGGTGTATACTGAGGCACAGGTGTATCTTCAGTGTACACTGAGGTACAGGTGTATCTTTAGTGTACACTGAGGTACAGGTGTATCTTTGGTGTACACTGGGGTACAGGTGTATGTTTGGTGTACACTGAGCCACAGGTGTATTTTTAGTGTACACTGAGGTACAAGTGTATATTTGGTTTACACTGAGGCACAGGTGTATCTTTAGTGTACACTGAGGCGCAGGTGTATCTTTAGTGTACAATGAAGTACAGGTGAATCGTTGGTGTACACTGACGCACAAGTGTATCTATTGTGTACACTGAGGAGCAGGTGTATCTTTAGTGTACACTGGGGTACAGGTGTATCGTTGGTGTACACTGAGGTACAGGTGTATCTTTGGTGTAAACTGAGGTACAGGTGTATCTTTCGTGTACACTGAGGCACAGGTGTATATTTGCTCTACAATGAGGTACATGTGTATATTTGGTGTACATTGAGGTACAGGTGTATCTTTATTGTACACTGAGGTACAGGTGTATCTTTAGTGTACACTGGGGTACAGGTGTATCGTTGGTGTACACTGAACCATAGGTGTATCTTTAGTGTACACTAAGGCACATGTGTATCTTTTGTGTACACTGAAGCACAGGTGTATATTTGGTGTACACTGAGGTACAGGTGTATCTTTGGTGTACACTAGGGTTGCTCATTTTTTCACACTTTTTTATAATTGTGGGTGGGGGTGTTTTTTCCCATTATTTTGTTACTCCTGAATTCATTGGTGCCAGAATACTGAAATCCAACATGTTCTACGGGTCGCGAATCCAAATATAAAAAATGAATTTTTGCAAAAAAACGTCAAAACTCAAGCTTTTTCTCTTATAGATCAGCAATCGCGCTGCTTTTCACTACTTAACCCTAATGTATGGCTAGAGCAGCTATTCAGCTTTCTATTGACACCTAATTCGATTGCATGCACCTCTTATTTGACCTTCTAATTCAGGTCAAAGGCTGTAGCCTACCTGCGTTAACGGAGTTATAAATTCACTAGGTTCACATTGGCAGCTTTAAAACCCTGCGCTTCTTTGCAGTGTTTTGACATGTGTTGTGTTGTTGTTGGTACTGTGGTGTTATTTTATAATTTACTCAAATATGCTATATAGTGTGGCAGTAAATTTATGGTTATCTATTTATGTTGTATTTTCTACAGGTGATTAAATTGCTCTTATGTGACCCTATTTTGTTTGCCTATTTTGTTTTATTACAAAACGTTTTTTTCTTTCAGAGTTCATCTGTTTATATACATACAATCATGGAAGAGAGTGAGTCGCAGTCGGGGGAGAATGCTAAGGGGACTGTCAGGCCAACATCATCCACTACCCGTTCTGCCACTGAAATCTATCTAGTAGGCCAGCCAGCATCGTCAATTAGAGGCAGTAAACTCCCGACGATGCGTCAAGTCCTGAAGTTCTTCTTTCACACAGTGAATGAATCTGGTGACAGACAGGAGATGTGTAAAGAAACAGTGAGAAACGTACTCACGTTCTGGAATTTAGCTCGCATCAAGACTGTCTCAGAGAGGGGGTGCCGGGAGAAGCTGACAAGGTTATGGGAGCACTGGAGAAGTCTACAAAAAAGTCGGGACAGGGCTGCAAAGGACAAGGTTGAAAACTTCAAGTCTCAACTTGACCTGTTGTGGGACATCGGAGCACCGGACGCCGTAGAGGACATCGAGAAGAACCGGCTGCTTACACCGGCCGACAAACAACAAGACATCGCCTTCTATCAAGACCAACGCGGAGAAAGAAAAGCGTTCATGAGTGGTAACGATAAGATTTTTGCCGCTAAGAAGAGAAAGCAGGAGGAACGAGTCGAGAAGCAAAGGTCGAAACAGGGAAGGTTCGCAGCCTGTGAACCAAGCAGCAGTGATTCCAGACCTCAAACCTCTGTGGTGGCTGACACCCCAACGGAAGTAGAAATGGAGAAAAAGGACACAGCGATACAACCTGACAGGTACACATCAAAGCACCCTTATGTGACGGTTCAGCTTCCACGTCGCATTCTCCAAGAGCCAGCATTAAAGGAACTCGCTGACCGTCTTCGGATATCCAATAACGAAGTAAGTGTATCCATAAATGTGTTTGGAATGTTTGAAATTTCTGTTACTTATTTGATAAGCACTTAAACAGTCGACATTTTCTACTGACACCCTTGCCTGCTTTTGCTCGCAGATAGTTTCGGTGGTCGCAGCAGTGCTGCGCTCTGCTAACCCGCCAGGCGATCTGTCTGAGTTCCGGATCTTGAGAGAGACTGCGAGACGGGCGCGAGCTTCACACCGTCGTCAGGTAGCTGCCGCACAAAGGGAAGCCTTCACGCCTCCACCACATGCAGTGGTGCACTGGGATGGTAAGCTGGTTAAGGTGAGAACACGTTTAGGTACTACATTAATATTTTACCAAAGCCTAGACTATTGTAATATATTGTTAGAAATGCATCAAATCATTAACAAAAAGTTTGGAGAAAAAGGCAGCCTTGATAATTCTTCATTATCTGTCTGAATTTTTATATTTCTCTCATTTCAGAACGTCGTGGGAGAAGAAGAACACCGACCGGCCATCTTCATCTCAGGGCGCGGCCATGAGGAAGGGAAGCTGCTTGCTGTCTTGCCAGTGAAGGACGGCACTGGCCTGACCCAGGCACGCGCAACAGCTCGTGCTATCGAGGACTGGAGCTGCGCTTCAAACGTCAAGGCACTGTGCTTTGATACAACGTCGTTCAACACAGGGCGAGTCCAAGGTGCGGTTGTCCATCTGGAGGCGCTGCTGAAAAAACAGCTGTTGAGGCTTGGGTGCAGACACCACGTCATGGAACTGGTGGTGAGAGCCGCTGCCAGCAACATCTTCGGCAAAACATCGGCCCCTACGGACCCTCTCTTCCAGACTCTTAAGAAAAGGTGGAATCAACTAGATCACTCTCAGTATCTCAGGCTGGACATTGCAAATTTACCAGAGTCTGACTGGCTCAGTCACCTCCGACACAGGACCGTTAGCTACCTGCTGACCGTCACAGAATGGGCCAGAGAGGACTACCGAGAAGCGGCAGAACTAACGCTCCTCGTCCTCGGTGTGAATCCTCCGCGCGGCACGCACTTTCTGCGTCCTGGCGCATGTCACCACGCTCGCTGGATGGCGAAGATCATATACTACCTGAAGATCTACATGTTTAGCCACCAGCGAGAGCTCAGCAGTGACCTGTGCGTCAAGCTGCAGAGGATGGCGATCTTTGTGTCTCTGCTGTACACACCGGCGTGGCTGAAATCACCAGTAGCCGAGGATGCGCCTGTGAATGACCTGCAACTGCATCACGAACTCCTCCGCTACAGGGCCGTGGACTGTGAGGTGGCTGATGCGGCGCTGGCGGTCGCGAGCCGCCACCTGTACACTAAGGCACAGGAGTATGTTTGGTGTACAATGAGTTACATGTGTATCTTTAGTGTACACTGAGTCAGAGGTGTATCTTTGGTGTACACTAAGGTACAGGTGTATCTTTAGTGTACACTGAGGTACAGGTGTATCTTTAGTGTACACTGAGGCACAGGTGTATCTTTGCTGTACAATGAGTTGCAGGTGCATCTTTAGTGTACACTGAGGTACAGGTGTATCTTTGGTGTAACACTGAGGCACAGGTGTATCGTTGGTGTATACTGAGGCACAGGTGTATCTTCAGTGTACACTGAGGTACAGGTGTATCTTTAGTGTACACTGAAGTTCAGGTGTACCTTTGGTGTACACTGGGGTACAGGTGTATGTTTGGTGTACACTAAGGCACAGGTGTATCTTTAGTGTACACTGAGGTACAGGTGTATATTTGGTGTACACTGAGGTGCGGGTGTATCTTTGGTGTACACTGAGGTACATGTGTATCTTTGGTGTACACTGAGGCACAGGTGTATCTTTAGAGTACACTGAGGCAAAGGTGTATCTTTGGTGTACACTGAGGTACAGGTGTATATTTAGTGTACACTGAAGCAGATGCGTATCTTTAGTATACACTGAGGCAGAGGTGTATCTTTGGTGTACACTGAGGTACAGATGTATCATAAGTGTACACTGAGGCACAGGTGAATCTTTAGTGTACACTGAGGCACAGGTGTATCTTCGGTGTACACTAAGGTACAGGTTTATCTTTAGTGTACAACGAGACACAGGTGTATCTTTAGTGTACACTGATTCACAGGAGTATCTTTAGTGTACACTGAGGTACAGGCGTATCCTTAGTGAACACTGAGGCACAGGTGTATCTTTAGTGGACACTGATTCACAGGTGTATCTTTGGTGTACAGTGAGTTACAGGTGTATCTTTTGTATACACAGAGGCACAGGTGTATCTCGGATGTACACTGAGGCACAGGTGTATCTTTAGTGTACACTGAGGCACATGTATATCTTTGGTGTACAGTGAGTTTCAGGTGTATCTTTAGTGTACACTGATGCACAGGTGTATCTTTGGTGTGCACTGAGGCAAAAGTGCATCTTTTAGTGAACACTGAGGGACAGGTGTATCATTAGTGTACACTAAGGCACAGGTCAATATTTGGTGTAAACTGAGGTACAGGTGTATCTTTACTGTAGACTGAGGTACAGGTGTATCTTTAGTGTACACTGAGGCACAGGTGAATCTTTAGTGTACACTGAGGCAGAGGTGTGTCTTTGGTGTATATTGAGGTACAGGTGTATCTTCAGTGTACACTGAGGTACAGATGTATCTTTAGTGTACACTGAGGTACAGGCGTATCCTTAGTGTACACTGGGGCAGAGGTGTATCTTTGGTGTGCACTGAGGCAAAAGTGCATCTTTAGTGTACACGGAGGCAAAGGTGTATCTTTCGTGTACACTAGGGGACACATGTGTATATTTGGTGTACACTGAGGTACAGGTGTATTTTTGGTGTACACTGAGGTACAGGTGTATCTTTGGTGTACACTGTAGTACAGGTGTATCTTTGGTGTATACTGAGGTACAGGTGTATCTTTCGTGTACACTGAAGCACAGGTGTATATTTGCTGTACACTGAGGTACAGGAGTATATTTGGTGTACACTGAGGTACAGGTGTATCTTTACTATACACTGAGGTACAGGTGTATCCTTAGTATACACTGAGGTACAGGTGTATCTTTAGTGTACTATGAGGTACAGGTGTATCTTTGGTGTACACTGAGGCACAGGTGTATCTTTAGCGTACACTGAGGTACAGGTGTAAATTTGGTGTACACTGAGGCACAGGTGTATCATTGGTGTACACTAAGGCACAGGTGTATCTCTGGTTTACACTAAGGTACAGGTGTATCTTTAGTGTACAATGAGGTACAGGTATATCCTTAGTGTACACTGAGGCACATGTGTATCTTTGGTATACACTAAGACACAGGTGTATCTCGGGTGTACACTGATGCACAGGTGTATCTTTAGTGTACACTGAGGCACAGGTGTATCTTTAGAGTACACTGAGGCACAGGTGTATCTTTAGTGTAAACTGAGGTACAGGTGTATCTTTAGTGTCAACTGAAGCACAGGTGTATCTTTAGTGTGCACTGAGGCAGAGGTGTATCGTTGGTGTACACTGAGGTACAGGTGTATCCCTAGTGTACACTGAGGTACAGGTGTATCTTTGGTGTACACTGAAGCACAGGTGTATCTTTATTGTACACTGAGGCAGAGGTGTATCGTTGGAGTACACTGAGGTACAGGTGTATCTTTAGTGTACACTGAGGTACAGGTGTATCTTTAGTGTACACTGAGGTACACGTGTATCTTAAGTGTACTCTGAGGCACAGGTGTATCTTTAGTGCGCACTGAAGCACAGGTGTATCTTTGGTGTACACTTAGGTACAGGTGTATCTCGGGTATGCACTGAGGCAGAGGTGTATATTTAGTTCACACTGAGGCACAGGTGTATCTTTAGTGTACAATGAGGCACAGTGATATCTTTATTGTACACTGAGGCAGAGGTGTATCTTTAGTGTACACTGAGGGAGAGGTGTATCTCTGGTGTATACTGAGGTACAGGTGTATTTTTAGTGTACACTGAGGTACAGGTGTATCTTTAGTGTAATGAGGTACAGGTGTGTCTTTAGTGTACACTGAGGCAAAGGTGTATCTTTGGTGTTCACTGAGGTACAGGTGTACCTTTAGTGTACACTGCGGTACAGGTGTATATTTAGTGTACACTGAAGCAGATGCGTATCTTTAGTATACACTGAGGCAGAGGTGTATCTTTGGTGTACACTGAGGTACAGGTGTATCTTTGGTGTACACTGAGGCACAGGTGTATCTTTAGTGTACACTGAGACACAGGTGTATCTTTGGTGTACACTAAGGTACAGGTTTATCTTTAGTGTATAACGAGACACAGGTGTATCTTTCGTTTACACTGATTCACAGGAGTATCTTTAGTGTACACTGAGGTACAGGCGTATCTTTAGTGAACACTGAGGCACAGGTGTATCTTTAGTGTACACTGATTCACAAGTGTATCTTTGGTGTACAGTGAGTTACAGGTGTATCTCTTGTATACACTGAAGCACAGGTATATCTCGGATGTACACTGAGGCACAGGTGTATCTTTAGTGAACACTGAGGCACAGGTGCATCTTTAGTGTACACTGAGGCACAGGAATATCTTTGGTGTTCAGTGAGTTTCAGGTGTATCTTTAGTGTACACTGATGCACAGGTGTATCTTTGGTGTGCAATGAGGCAAAAGTGCATCTTTTAGTGAACACTGAGGGACAGGTGTATCATTAGTGTACACTAAGGCACAGGTCAATATTTGGTGTACACTGAGATACAGGTGTATGTTTACTGTACACTGAGGTACAGGTGTATCTTTAGTGTACACTGAGGCACAGGTGTATCTTTAGTGTACACTGAGGCAGAGGTGTGTCTTTGGTGTATATTGAGGTACAGGTGTATCTTCAGTGTACACTAAGGTACAGATGTATCTTTAGTGTACACTGAGGTACAGGCGTATCCTTAGTGTACACTGGGGCAGAGGTGAATCTTTGGTGTGCACTGAGGCAAAAGTGCATCTTTAGTGTACACGGAGGCAAAGGTGTATCTTTAGTGTACACTAGGGGACACATGTGTATATTTGGTGTACACTGAGGTACAGGTGTATCTTTGGTGTACACTGAGGTACAGTTGTATCTTTGGTGTACACTGTAGTACAGGTGTATCTTTGGTGTATACTGAGGTACAGGTGTATCTTTCGTGTACACTAAAGCACAGGTGTGTATTTGCTGTACACTGAGGTACAGGAGTATATTTGGTGTACACTGAGGTACAGGTGTATCTTTACTTTACACTGAGGTACAGGTGTATCTTTGGTGTACACTGAGGCACAGGTGTATCTTTAGCATACACTGAGGTACAGGTGTATCTTTGGTGTACACTGAGGCACAGGTGTATCATTGGTGTGCACTGAGGCATAGGTGTATCTCTGGTTTACACTAAGGTACAGGTGTATCTTTAGTGTACAATGAGGTACAGGTATATCTTTAGTGTACATTGAGGCACAGGTGTATCTTTGGTATACAATAAGACACAGGTGTATCTCGGGTGTACACTGATGCACAGGTGCATCTTTTGTGTACACTGAGGAACAGGTGTATCTTTAGAGTACACTGAGGCACAGGTGTATCTTTAGTGTACACTGAGGCACAGGTGTATCTCGGGTGTACACTGAGGCACAGGAGGTATCTTTAGTGTACACTGAGGTACAGGTGTATCTTTCGTGTCAACTGAAGCACAGGTGTATCTTTAGTGTACACTGAGGCAGAGGTGTATCGTTGGTGTATACTGAGGTACAGGTTTATCCTTAGGGTGCACTGAGGTACAGGTGTATGTTTGGTGTACACTGAGGTACAGGTGTATCTTTGGTGTACACTGTAGCACAGGTGTATCTTTAGTGTACACTGAGGCAGAGGTGTATCGTCGGTGTACACTGAGGTACAGGTGTATCTTTAGTGTACACTGAGGTGCACGTGTATCTTTAGTGTACTCTGAGGCACAGGTGTATCTTTAGTGCGTACTGAAGCACAGGTGTAGCTTTGGTGTACACTTAGGTACAGGTGTATCTTTGGAATACACTGAGGCACAGGTGTATCTCGGGTATACAATGAGGCACAGGTGTATATTTAGTGTACACTGAGGCACAGGTGTATCTTTAGTGTACAATGAAGCACAGTTATATCTTTAGTGTACACTGAAGCAGAGGTGTAACTTTAGTGTACACTGAGGGAGAGGTGTATCTCTGGTGTATACTGAGGTACAGGTGTATTTTTAGTGTACACGGAGGCAAAGGTGTATCTTTAGTGTACACTAGGGGACACATGTGTATATTTGGTGTACACTGAGGTACAGGTGTATCTTTGGTGTACACTGAGGTACAGTTGTATCTTTGGTGTACACTGTAGTACAGGTGTATCTTTGGTGTATACTGAGGTACAGGTGCATCTTTCGTGTACACTGAAGCACAGGTGTATCTTTACTTTACACTGAGGTACAGGTGTATCTTTGGTGTACACTGAGGCACAGGTGTATCTTTAGCATACACTGAGGTACAGGTGTATCTTTGGTGTAAACTGAGGCACAGGTGTATCATTGGTGTACACTGAGGCATAGGTGTATCTCTGGTTTACACTGAGGTACAGGTGTATCTTTAGTGTACAATGAGGTACAGGTATATCTTTAGTGTACATTGAGGCACAGGTGTATCTTTGGTATACAATAAGACACAGGTGTATCTCGGGTGTACACTGATGCACAGGTGCATCTTTAGTGTACACTGAGGAACAGGTGTATCTTTAGAGTACACTGAGGCACAGGTGTATCTTTAGTGTACACTGAGGCACAGGTGTATCTCGGGTGTACACTGAGGCACAGGATGTATCTTTAGTCTACACTGAGGTACAGGTGTATCTTTAGTGTCAACTGAAGCACAGGTGTATCTTTAGTGTACACTGAGGCAGAGGTGTATCGTTGGTGTATACTGAGGTACAGGTGTATCCTTAGTGTGCACTGAGGTACAGGTGTATGTTTAGTGTACACTGAGGTACAGGTGTATCTTTGGTGTACGCTGAAGCACAGGTGTATCTTTAGTGTACACTGAGGCAGAGGTGTATCGTTGGTGTACACTGAGGTACAGGTGTATCTTTAGTGTACACTGAGGTGCACGTGTATCTTTAGTGTACTCTGAGGCACAGGTGTATCTTTAGTGTGCACTGAAGCACAGGTGCAGCTTTGGTGTACACTTAGGTACAGGTGTATCTTTGGAATTCACTGAGGCACAGGTGTATCTCGGGTATACACTGAGGCACAGGTGTATATTTAGTGTACACTGAGGCACAGGTGTATCTTTAGTGTACAATGAGGCATAGTCATATCTTTAGTGTACACTGAAGCAGAGGTGTATCTTTAGTGTACACTAAGGGAGAGGTGTATCTCTGGTGTATACTGAGGTACAGGTGCATTTTTAGTGTACACTGAGGTACAGGTGTATCTTTAGTGTACAATGAGGTACAGGTGTGTCTTTGGTGTACACTGAGGCACAGGTGTATCTGTAGTGTACACTGAGGTACAGGTGTATCTTTAGTGTATGCTGAGGCATAGGTGTATTATTGGTGTGCACTGATGCACAGGTGTATCTCTGGTTTACACTAAGGTACAGGTGTATCTATAGTGTACAATGAGGTACAGGTGTATCTTTAGCGTACACTGAGGCACAGGTGTATCTTTGGTATACATTGAGACACAGGTGTATATCGGGTGTACACTAAGGCACAGGTGTATCTTTGGTGTACAATATGTTACAGGTGTATCTTTAGTGTACACTGAGGCACAGGTGTATCTCTGGTATACACTGAGGCACAGTTGTATATTTGCTGTACACTGAGGTACAGGTATATATTTGGTGTACACTGAGGTACAGGTGTAACTATATTTTACACTGAGGTACAGGTGTATCTTTAGTGTACACTGAGGCAAAAGTGTATCTTTAGTGTACACTGAGGCACAGGTGTATTTTTAGTATACACTGAGACACAGGTGTATCTTTAGTGAACACAGAGGCACAGTGTATATTTGGTGTACACTGAGGTACAGGTGTATCTTTAGTGTACACTAAGACACAGGTGTATCTTTGGTATACACTGAGGCACAGGTGTATCTTTAGTGAACACTGAGGCACAGGTGTATCTTTATTATACACTGAGGCACAGGTGTATTGTTGGTGTACACTGAGGCGCAGGTGTTTCTATGGTGTACACTGAGGCACAGGTGTATCTTTAGTGTTCACTGTGGTACAGGTGTATCTTTAGTGTATACTGAGGCAGAGTTGTATCCTTGGTGTACACTGAGGTACAGGTGTATCTTTAGTGTACACTGAGGTACAGGTGTATCTTTAGTGTACACTGAGGCACAGGTGTATCTTTGGTGTACAATGAGATACAGGTGTATCTTTAGTTTTCACTTAGGCACAGGTGTATCTTTGGTATGCACTGAGGCACATGTGTATCTCGGGTGTACACTGAGGCACAGGTGTATCTTTGGTATACACTGAGGCACAGGTGTATCTTTAGTGAACACTGAGGCACAGGTGTATCTTTAGTGTACACTGAGGCACAGGTGTATCGTTGGTGTACACTGAGGCGCAGGTGTATCTATAGTGTACACTTAGGCACAGGTGTATCTTTAGTGTACACTGATGTCAGGTGTATCTTTAGTGTATACTGAGGCACAGGTTTATCTTTTGTGTTCACTGAGGCAGAGGTGTATCTTTGGTGTACACTGAGGTGCAGGTATATATTTCGTGTACACTGAGGTACAGGTGTATCTTTAGTGTTCACTGAGGTACAGGTGTATCTTTAGTGTACACTGAGGCACAGGTGTATCTTCGGTGTGCACTGAGGAAAAGTGCATCTTTAGTGTACACTGAGGCACAGGTGTATCTCTGGTGTACACTGAGGCACAGGTGTATCTTTAGTGTACACTGAGGCACAGTTGTATCTTTAGTTTACACTGAGGCACAGTTATATCTTTAGTGTACACTGAGGCAAAGGTGTATCTTTGGTGTACACCGAGGTACAGGTGTATCTTTAGTGTACACTGAGGTACAAGTGTATCTTTAGTGTCAACTGAAGCACAGGTGAATCTTTAGTGTACACTGAGGGAGAGGTGTATCGTTGGTGTACAATGAGGTACAGGTGTATCATTGGTGTACACTGAGGCACAGGTGTGTCTCTGGTTTACACTAAGGTACAGGTGTATCTTTAGTGTACAATGAGGTACAGGTGTATCTTTAGTGTACACTGAGGCACAGGTGTGTCTTTGGTATACACTGAGACACAGGTGTATCGTTGGTGTACACTGAGGCCCAGGTGTAATTTTATTGTACACTGAGGTACAGGTGTATCTTTAGTGTACACTGAGGTACAGGTGCATCTTTAGTGTAGACTGAGGTACATGTGTATCTTTAGTGTATACTGAGGCACAGGTGTATCTTTAGTGTGCACTGAAGCACAGGTGTATCTTTGGTTTACACGTACGTACAGGATGTATCTTTGGTATAAACCTAAGCACAGGTGTATCACGGGTGTACACTGAGGCACAGGTGTATGGTTAGTGTACACTGAGGTACAGGTGTATCTTTAGTGTACACTGAGGTACAGGGGTATCTTTAGTGTACACTGAGGTACAGGTGCATCTTTAGTGTACACTTAGGCAAAGGTGTATCTTTGATGTACACTGAGATACAGGTGTATCTTTAGTGTACACTGAGGTACAGGTGTATGTTTAGTGTACACTGAGGTAAAGGTGTATCTTTAGTGTACAAAGAGGTACACGTGTATCTTTGGTGTACACTGTGGCACAGGTGCATCTTTAGTGTACACTGAGGTACAGGTGTATCTTTAGTGTACACTGAGGTACTGGTGTACCTTTAGTGTACAATGAGGTACAGGTGTATTTTTGGTGTACACTGAGACTCAAGTGTATCTCGGGTGTACACTGAGGCACAGGTGTATCTATAGTGTACACTGGGGCACAGGTGTATCGTTAGTGTATACTGAGGCACAGTTATATCTTTAGTGTACTCTGAGGCAAAGGTGTATCTTTGGTGTACACTGAGGTACAGGTGCATCTCTAGTGTACACTGAGGTACAGGTGTATCCTTAGTGTACACTGAAGAACAGGTGTATCTTTAGTGTACACTGAGGCAGAGGTGTATCTTTGGTGTATACTGAGGTACAGGTGTATCTTTAGTGTACACTGAGGTACAGATGTATCTTTAGTGTACGCTGAGGTACAGGTGTACCTTTAGTGTACAATGAGGTACAGGTGTATTTTTGGTGTACACTGAAGCACACGTGTATCATTGATGTACACTGAGGCACAGGTGTATCTTTGGTTTACACTAAGATACAGGTGGATCTTCAGTGTACAATGAGGTACAGGTGTATCTTTAGTGTACACTGAGGCACAGGTGTATCTTTGGTATACACTGAGACACAAGTGTATCTCGGGTGCACACTGAGGCACAGGTGTATCTTTAGTGTACCTTGAGGCATAGGTGTATCTTTAGTGTACGCTGAGGCACAGTTATATCTTTAGTGTACACTGAGGTAAAGGTATATCTTTGGTGTACACTGAGGTACAGGTGTATCTTTAGTGTACACTGAGGTACAGAGGTATCTTTAGTGTACACTGAGGTACAGGTGTATCTTTAGTGTACACTGAGGCACAGGTGTATCTTTGGTGTACACTAGGGTACAGGTGTATCTTTGGTGTACACTAAGGTACAGGTGTATCTTTAGTGTACACTGAGGCACAGGTGTATCTTTCGTGTAGACTAAGGCACTAGGGTGTCATACGGAGGTGAATTTTTTTTTTTTTTTGAGTTTGAAAAATCGGCCCATGGTATTAATGATGTAGTTCTATGTGCAGAATCATGTGATGATATCTTCAGATTTGAAAAGTTTTTATTTTTTGTTAGGTAAATTTTAACTTAAATCTTATGAAAATTCAGTATTCCCACCCTTTTACCAACACCATTACATAGCTTATTTAAAGTAAAGTAAATGTATCAGGTTAATTTATTAGGATGAAAATGATCCAGAATAGTGAAACGAATGATCTTGACACATTTATTAAATTTAATATTCCTTTAGAAAACAAAATCATCAAATAACAAAACCGGTTTTACTACTACGACCCGGTGTTGCTGCACACCATAGAGAACATGTCTTTCTTGCTTCTGTTTCTACTCATCACCTCCCTGCTGACCACCTGAGCTCGGATGTAGCCTTCCCTCCTCTCCTGGCTGTACACGTGACTGCTGGCCTCGCTCACTTGCTGTACACAACGCTCTATACTCTGGGTGTGCGAGGGCCAGGCAGGGACATGCATGGGGTTGTCCAGGAAAGCTCTGACTTGAACATTGGTGAGGCTGCAGGTAAGAGGGGGCTCACTGCCAGCCTGGATGTTATCCAGATCTATGAGATCAGTGAGGGTCTTGGCACCTAGATTGACTTCAGGAGTCTTCCTGACCCTTAAGGAATCGTCACCAACTGATTCGTCATGCCCAGATCCTCTCATAAGTTTCATATCCAAGATCTTTTTGACTGCCACTCTTCTCTCCTCCTCATCCTTACTGCAGAGCATTGTCTGCAGAACTGCCTCGGGATGAGCATACCAGGAAGATCTCCTCACAGTCTGCTCCACAATCTGAACAACCTTCCTTGGCTGACTCCTCAGGAGCTCAAGCTGGAAGAGAACATGCCTCGGACCTTCGGAGAACGATGACTTGACCTTGGTGTTGAACCAATTTGGCAAGTAGACACTCACGATGAATTGGACAATAAGTCTCAGGTTGTGAAGCTGGTTCCCTTTCCGTTTATGATGAGCGACCCAAATTCTGCAGAACCTGAGAGCCGTTGTGAGCCACCTAGAATGTGAGACTGGACCTATCTGCAGGTAAGCAAGTCTATCAGGCATGACCCCAGTTTTGATGGCACTGCAAATCATGTAACCATAGTACTGGTCAGTACTCAGGTCGTCAATGACAGTATGTGCAAGCTCAACGAGTGGAGGGCCAACTGTAATTTTTTCAAAGCTCGGATTTATTTCTAACTCAGTGGCAGAGTCCAGCATCTTGCCAAGAGGACCAGACCATCTGTTGTTCGAAAGAGTCTTGCCATCCAGCTCCTGGATCAGATGTCTGAGTGGCAACTCGTTGGTGTGGGGGTCACAAACAATCCACACCAGCTTCCTCCCAATCTTCCGCTCTATCCACTGTATGACCCCCCCTTGCCACCCTGTGTTCGTGTTGGTGCTGTCCCCTCCAATGGCCTGCAGGGTCTGGTCTACGTTCCTCTCTCTGAGCCAGTTCACAATGTTATCTGCCACTATCTCAGCTGGTTTCCTGATGTCATCTTTCTCTGGAGTGAAATGCCACAAATACTTCACTCCTGGTTCCCTCCAGCAGGAGTAGTGTTCCTCCTTCACCATGGCAGGGAACAACTTGTCAGAATCTCCAACTTTCATGAACACTTTAGTATCATCCCTTCTCCCATCAAAGAACAAACAATTGATTCCATTTTCTCTTATCCACTTATCAAACTCCTCTTCTAGGTTACTGACAAGTTTCTCCTGAGCTCTCCTTACTTTGTTATGATCTATCACCAGGTGAACATCATCAGGTGTTATCAAACCACCGTCAATCCAGGCAGCTGTTGCTATCTCTGCAGTTTCTCTGAGACCTGTGTGGTGTCGCATGCTGGCCAGAGCTATGCTCGGGATATCTTTCCTATTTCGAATGTTATGCCTGGAAGGTTTGGGATCATTATTTTCTGGGTTAGGGACAAAGTCACCATTCTCCTGGTCAGCACTCGGATCAGCCATGGGGAAGTCATTAAACTCTGAATCAGCTTGACTCCAATCATCGGCCTTTTTTACCTCACCCTGGGCCTTCTCAAGTCTCTTTTCCTCGGCAACTCTTCTCCTCTTCTGTCTCTCTGTGGCAGCCTCCTGTCTCTTGGACTCCGGAATATCTTGGCTAGAAATCATGAGAGCCCCTTTACTGCCAGTCTTCTCTCTCTGTGCTTTGACAAATGCCAGTTCGATCACAGGAATCTTCAGTTCACGCTTGTAAATACAGGAGATGTGGGCCTCGGATTTACAGTCACGATCGTATCCAAACTCAGGACAGAGAACAATTGGGCACTTGCAAGTAATTATGTCAAATAACTGGTCCAGTTGCTTGGCAAAGCTGTCCTTAACTGCAAGTTTTCCTCTCCCAAGAGAGACATCTCTTGCCTTTTCCCAACTGGCTAGCAGTCTCTCACTAATCTTCTTCTGACTTGTTATGACTGGAGGCTTGAACTGAGCGTTAGCCAGAGTGTACTGTGCCAAGACAGCTTTGGTCATATCACTGGCAATGTCTTTGTTTGTGTAAGTTCTTTGGTTCTTTTCACTGATTTGCCTGATTAAAACACCGTATCTCAAAGCATCTCTTAATGCAGGCAACTCCGACTTCAGGAGCTCTCTCACAGACCCAACCCAAGATAGTGACTGAGATGGCTGGATTTTTGGTTCCTCGTCCTGACACAAGCAGACATCGCAAATATTATCAACTTATAAATGCATCAGAATCTAAAACAGAAAAAAATATTGTTAGTTGGGTTGCTAAAGAATGAAGTCAGAAAGCAAAGTTCACTATTTAATTGTAATGCACTAATGCAGCTGTACGTTAGATTTTCGATAAATTTCACGCTAAAATTTACCTCGCAAAAGGTTGCAATATATTGAAACTGAAATTATTTTTGTTTGTATACACTAAAATCTACCAAAAAAGTGATGGGCCATTAGTTTTAACTAATCTTCCCTCCTATGACACACCCTACTGAGGCACAGTTATATCTTTAGTGTACTCTGAGGCACAGGTGTATCATGGGTATACACTGAGACACATGTGTATCTTTAGTGAACACAGAGGCAAACGTGTATCTTTAGTGTACGCTGAGGTACAGGTGTATATTTGTTGTACACTGAGGTCCAGGTGTATCTTTAGTGTACACTGAGGCACAGGTGTATCTTTGGTGTACATTGAGGCAAGAGTGTATCTTTAGTGTACACTGAGACACAGGTGTATCTTTGGTATACACTGAGGCACAGTTGTGTCTTTAGTGAACACTGAGGCACAGGTGTATCTTTAGAGTACACTGAGGTACAGGTGTATCGTTGGTGTACACTTAGGCGCAGATGTATCTATAGTGTACACTGAGGCACAGGTGTATCTTTTGTGTACACAGAGGTACAGGTGTATCTTTAGTGAACAATGAGGTGCAGGTGTATCTTTGGTGTACACTGAGGTACAGATGTATCTTTAGTGTACACTGAGGTACAGGTGTAGCTTTAGTGTACACTGAGGCACAGGTGTATCTTTGGTGTGCCTGGGGCAAAAGTGCATCTTTCGTGTACACTCAGGCACAGGTGTATCTCGGGTGTACACTGAGTCACAGGTGTATCATTAGTGTACACTGAGGCACAGTTGTATCTTTAGTGTACACTGAGGTACATGTGTATCTTCAGTGTATACTGAGGCACAGGTGTATCTTTTGTGTGCACTGAAGCACAGGTGTATCTTTGGTGTACACTTAGGTACAGGTGTATCTTTGGTATAAACTGAGGCACAGATGTATAACGGGTGTACACTGAGGCACAGGAGTATGTTTAGTGTACACTGAGACACAGGTGTATCTTTAGTGTACACTGAGGCAGAGTTGTATCTTTAGTGTACACTGAGGCAGAGGTGTATGGTTAGTGTACACTGAGGTACAGGTATATCTTTAGTGTACACTAAGGTGCAGGTGTATCTATAGTGTACACTGATGTACAGGTGCATCTTTAGTGTACACTTAGGCAAAGGTGTATCTCTGGTGTACACTGAGATACAGGTGTATCTTTAGTGTACACTGAGGTACAGGTGTATCTTTGGTGTACACTGAGGCACAGGTGTATCATTGGTGTACACTGAGGCACAGGAGTATCTTTAGTGTACTCTAAGGAACAGGTGTATCTTTAGTGTACACTGAGGAACAGCTGTATCTTTAGTGTACACTGAGGTACATGTGCATCTTCAGTGAACATTGAGGCACAGGTGTATCTTTGGTGTACACTGAAGCACAGGTTTATCTTTGGTGTATACTAAGGTACAGGTGTATCTTTAGTGTGCAATGAGGTACAGGTGCATCTTTAGTGTACATTGAGGCACAGGTGTATCTTTAGTGTACACTGAGGCACAGGTGTATCTTTGGTGTACAATGAGTTACAGGTGTATCTTTAGTGTACACTGAGGCACAGGTGTATCTTTAATATACACTGAGGCACATGTGTATCTCGGGTGAACACTGAGGCACAGGTGTAGCCTCTAGTGAACACTGAGGCAGAGGTGTATCTTTGGTGTACACTGAGGTACAGGTATATATTTCCTGTACACTGAGGTACAGGTGTAACTTTATTTTACACTGAGGTACATTTGTATCTTTAGTGTATACTGAGGCACAGGTGTATCTTTGGTGTACATTGAGGCAAAAGTGTATCTTTAGTGGTACATTGAGGCACAGGTGTATCTTTATTGTACACTGAGGAACAGGTGTATCTGTAGTGTACACTGAGGAACAGGTGTATGTTTGGTGTACATTGAGGCAAAGTGTATCTTTAGTTTACACTGAGACTCAGGTATATCTTTGGTATACACTGAGGCACAGGTGTATCTTTAGTGAACAATGAGGCACAGATGTATCTTTATTGTACACTGAGGTACAGGTGTATCGTTGGTGTACACTGAGGCGCAGGTGTATCTATAGTGTACAGTAAGGCACAGGTGTTTCTTTAGTGTACACTGAGGTACAGGTGTATCTTTAGTGTATACTGAGGCGCAGGTGTATCTTTTGTGTTCACTGAGGCAGAGGTGTATCTTTGGTGTACACTGAGGTACAGGTGTATATTTCGTGTACACTGAGGTACAAGGGTATCTTTAGTGTACACTGAGGGACAGGTGTATCTTTGGTGTAAATTGAGGCAAAAGTGTATCTTTAGTTTACACTGAGGCACAGGTGTATCTTTATTGTACACTGAGGAACAGGTGTATCATTAGTATACACTGTGACACACGTATATCTTTGGTATACACCGAGGCACAGGTGTATGTTTAGTGAACACTGAGGCACAGGTGTATCTGTAGTGTACACTGAGGAACAGGTGAATCGTTGGTGTACACTGATACAGAGGTGTATCTTTGGTGTACACTGAAGTACAGGTGTATATTTCGTGTACACTGAGGTACAGGTGTATCTTTAGTGTACACTGAGGTACAGGTGTATCTTTGGTGTACACTGAGGCACAGGTGTATCGTTGGTGTGCACTGAGGCAAAAGTGCATGTTTAGTGTACACTGAGGCACAGGTGTATCTCGGGTGTATCTTTAGTGTACACTGAGGCACAGATGTATCTATAGTGTACACTGAGGCACAGTTATATCTTTAGTATACACTAAGACAAAGGTGTATCTTTGGTGTACACCGAGGTACAGGTGTATCTTTAGTGTACACTGAGGTACAGGTGTATATTTCGTGTACACTGAGGTATAGGTGTATCTTTAGTGTACACTGAGGTACAGGTGTATCTTTAGTATACACTGAGGCACAGGTGTATCTCGGGTGTACACTGAGGCACAGGTGCATCTTTAGTGTACAGTGAGGCACAGTTATATCTTTAGTGTACACTGAGACAAAGGTGTATCTTTGGTGTACACCGAGGTACAGGTGTGTCTTTAGTGTACACTGAGGTACAGGTGTATCTTTAGTGACAAATGAAGCACAGGTGTATCTTTAGTGTACACTGTGGTAGAGGTGTATCGTTGGTGTACATCTGAGGCACAGGTGTATCTTTAGTGTTCACTGAGGCACAGGTGTATCTTTAGTGTACACTGAAGCACAGGTGTATCTTTGGTGTACACTGAGGTACAGGTGTATCTTTAGTGTACAATGAGGTAGAGGTGTGTCTTTAGTGTACACTGAGGCTCAGGTGTATCTTTAGTGTAAACTAAGGCAGAGGTGTATCTTTGGTGTACAGTGAGGTACAGGTGTATCTTTAGTGTACACTGAGGTACAGGTGTATCTTTAGTGTACACTTAGGTACATGTGTATCTTTAGTGTACACTGAGGCACACGTGTATGTTTAGTGTGCACTGAGGCATAGGTGTATCTTTGGTGTACACTAGGGTAGAGGTGTATCTTTGGTGTACACAAAGGTACAGGTGTATCTTTAGTGTACACTAAGGCACAGGTGTATCTTAAGTGTACAGTGAGGCATAGGTGTATCTTTAGTGTACACTGAGGTACAGGGGTATCTTTAGTGTACACTCAGGTACAGGTGTATGTTTGGTATACACTAAAGTACAAGTGTATCTTTGGTGTACACTGAGGTACAGGTGTATCTTTTGTGTACACTGAGGCACAGGTGTATATTTGGTGTACACTGAGGTGCAGGTGTATCTTTATTTTACTTCGAGGTACAGGTGTATCTTTAGTGTACACTGAGGCACAGGTGTATCTTTGGTGTACATTGAGACAAAAGTGTATCTTTAGTGTACACTGAGGCACAGATGTATCTTTGGTATACACTAAGACACAGGTGTATCTTTAGTGAACACAGAGGCACAGGTGTATCTTTAGTGTACACTGAGGTACAGTTGTATATTTGGTGTACACTGTGATACATGTGTATCTTTATTGTACACTGAGGTACAGGTGTATCTTTAGTGTGCACTGAGGCACAGGTGTATCTTTGGTGTACACTGAGGTACAGGTGTATCTTTGGTGTACACTGAGGCACAGGTGTATCTTTGGTGTACACTGAGGCACAGGTGTATCTTTGGTGTACACTGAGGCAAAAGTGCATCTTTAGTGTACACTGAGGTACAGGTGTATCTTTAGTGTACACTAAGGTACAGGTTTATCTTTGGTGTACACTGAGGCACAGGTGTATCTTTGGTGTACACTGAGGTACAGGTGTATCGTTGGTGTACACTGAGACAGAGGTGTATCTTTGGTGTACACTGAGGTACAGGTGTATATTTCGTGTACACTGAGGTACAGGTGTATCTTTAGTGTACACTGAGGTACAAGTGTATCTTTGGTGTACACCTAGGCACAGGTGTATCTTTGGTGTGCACTGAGGCAATGGTGCATCTTTATTGTACACTGAGGCACAGGTGTATCTCGGGTGAACACTGAGGCACAGGTGTATCTTTAGTGTACACTGAGGCACAGATGTATCTATAGTGTACATTGAGGCTCAGTTATATCTTTAGTGTACACTAAGACAAAGGTGTATCTTTGGTGTTACACTGAGGTACAGGTGTATCTTTAGTGTCCATTGAGGCACAGGTGTATCTTTAGTGTAAACTGATGTACAGGTGCATCTTTAGTGTACACTTAGGCAAAGGTGTATCTCTGGTGTACACTTTGATACCGGTGTATCTTTAGTGTACACTGAGGTACAGGTGTATCTTTAGTGTACACTGAGGTACAGGTGTGTCTTTAGTGTACAATGAGGTACAGGTGTATCTTTGGTGAACACTGAGGCACAGGTGTATCTTTAGTGTACACTGAGGTACAGGTGTATCTTTGGTGTACACTGAGGCACAGGTGTATCATTGGTGTACACTGAGGCACAGGTGTATCTTTAGTGTACTCTGAGGAACAGGTGTATCTTTAGTGTACACTGAGGTACAGCTGTATCTTTAGTGTACTCTGAGGTACATGTGTATCTTTAGTGAACATTGAGGCACAGGTGTATCTTTGGTGTACACTGAAGCACAGGTTTATCTTTGGTTTACACTAAGGTACAGGTGTATCTTTAGTGTGCAATGAGGTACAGGTGTATCTTTAGTGTACATTGAGGCACAGGTGTATCTTTAGTGTACACTGAGGCACAGGTGTATCTTTGGTGTACAATGAGTTACAGGTGTATCTTTAGTGTACACTGAGGCAAAGGTGTATCTTTGGTATACACTGAGGTAAAAGTGCATCTTTAGTGTACACTGAGGCACAGGTGTATCTTTAGTGGACATTTAGGTACAGGTGTATCTTTAGTGTACACTTAGTTACATGTGTGTCTTTAGTGTACACGGAGGAACAGGGGTATCTTTGGTGTACAATGAGGCACAAGAGTATCTTTGGTGTACACTAAGGTACAGGTGTATCTTTAGTGTACACTGAGGTTCAGGTGTATCTTTGGTGTGCACTGAGGTAAAAGTGCATTTTTAGTGTACACTGAGGTACAGGTGTATCTTTAGTGTACACTGAGGCACAGGTGTATATTTGGTGTACACTGAGGTACAGGTGTATCTTTGGTGTACACTGAGGTACGGGTGTGTCTTTGGTATACACTGAAGTATAGGTGTATCTTTGGTGTACACTGAGGCACAGGTGTATATTTGCTGTACACTGAGGTACAGGTATATATTTCCTGTACACTGAGGTACAGGTGTAACTTTGTTTTACACTGAGGTACATTTGTATCTTTAGTGTATACTGAGGCACAGGTGTATCTTTAGTGTACTCTGAGGAACAGGTGTATCTTTAGTGTACACTGAGGTACAGCTGTATCTTTAGTGTACTCTGAGGTACATGTGTATCTTTAGTGAACATTGAGGCACAGGTGTATCTTAAGTGTACACTGAAGCACAGGTTTATCTTTGGTTTACACTAAGGTACAGGTGTATCTTTAGTGTGCAATGAGGTACAGGTGTATCTTTAGTGTACATTGAGGCACAGGTGTATCTTTAGTGTACACTGAGGCACAGGTGTATCTTTGGTGTACAATGAGCAACAGGTGTATCTTTAGTGTACACTGAGGCACAGGTGTATCTTTGGTATACACTGAGGCACATGTGTATCTCGGTTGTACACTGAGGCACAGGTGTAGCTTTAGTGAACACTGAGGCAGAGGTGTATCTTTGGTGTACACTGAGGTACAGGTGTATATTTAGGGTACACTGAGGTACAGGAGTATCTTTAGTGGACACTTAGGTACAGGTGTATCTTTAGTGTACACTTAGTTACATGTGTATCTTTAGTGTACACTGAGGCACAGGTGTATCTTTAGTGTACAATGAGGCACATGTGTATCTTTGGTGTACACTAAGGTTCAGGTATAACTTTATTTTACACTGAGGTACATTTGTATCTTCAGTGTATACTGAGGCACAGGTGTATCTTTGGTGTACATTGAGGCAAAAGTGTATCTTTAGTGGTACACTGTGGCACAGGTGTATCTTTATTGTACACTGAGGAACAGGTGTATCTTTAGTGTACACTGAGGAACAGGTGTATCTTTGGTGTACATTGAGGCAAAAGTGTATCTTTAGTATACACTGTGGCACAGGTGTATCTTTATTGTACACTGAGGAACAGGTGTATCTTTAGTGTACACTGAGGAACAGGTGTATCTTTGGTATACACTGAGGCACAGGTGAATCTTTAGTGAACAATGAGGCACAGTTGTATCTTTAGTTTTACACTGAGATACAGGTGTATCGTTGGTGTACACTGAGGCGCAGGTGTATCTATAGTGTACACTGAGGCACAGGTGTTTCTTAGTGTACACTGAGGTACAGGTGTATCTCTAGTGTACACTGAGGAACAGGTGTATCTTTGGTGTACATTGAGGCAAAAGTGTATCTTTAGTGTACACTGAGGCACAGGTGTATCTTTGGTGCACATTGAGGCAAAAGTGTATCTTTAGTGGTACACTGTGGCACAGGTGTATCTTTATTGTACACAGAGGAACAGGTGTATCCTTAGTGAACAATGAGGCACAGGTGTATCTTTAGTTTTACACTGAGATACAGGTGAATCGTTGGTGTACACTGAGGCGCAGGTATATCTATAGTGTACACTGAGGCACAGGTGTTTCTTTAGTGTACACTGAGGTACATGTGTATCTTTAGTGTATACTGAGGCACAGGTGTATCTTTTGTGTTCACTGATGCAGAGATGTTTCTTTGGTGTACACTGAGGTACAGGTGTATATTTCGTGTACACTGAGGTACAGGTGTATCTTTTGTGTACACTGAGGTACAGGTGTATCTTTGGTGTATATTAAGGCAAAAGTGTATCTTTAGTTTACACTGAGGCACAGGTGTATCTTTATTGTACACTGAGGAACAGGTGCATCTTTAGTGTACACTGAGGTACAGGTGTATCTTTAGTGTACACTGAGGTACAGGTGTATATTTAGTTTACACTTAGGTACATGTGTATCTTTAGTGTACACTGAGGCACAGGTGTATCTTTAGTGTACACTGAGGCACAGGTGTATCTTTAGTGTACACTGAGGCACAGGTGAATCTTTGGTGTACAATGAGTTACAGGTGTATCTTTAGTGTACACTGAGGCACAGGTGTATCTTTGGTATACACTGAGGCACATGTGTATCTCGGTTGTACACTGAGGCACAGGTGTAGCTTTAGTGAACACTGAGGCAGAGGTGTATCTTTGGTGTACACTGAGGTACAGGTGTATATTTAGTGTACACTGAGGTACAGGAGTTTCTTTAGTGGACACTTAGGGACAGGTGTATCTTTAGTGTACACTTAGTTACATGTGTATCTTTAGTGTGCACTGAGGCACAGGTGTATCTTTAGTGTACAATGAGGCACATGTGTATCTTTGGTGTACACTAAGGTACAGGTGTAACTTTATTTTACACTGAGGTACATTTGTATCTTTAGTGTATACAGAGGCGCAGGTGTATCTTTGGTGTACATTGAGGCAAAAGTGTATCCTTAGTGGTACACTGTGGCACAGGTGTATCTTTATTGTACACTGAGGAACAGGTGTATCTTTAGTGTACACTGAGGAACAGGTGTATCTTTGGTGTACATTGAGGCAAAAGTGTATCTTTAGTATACACTGAGACACAGGTATATCTTTGGTATACACTGAGGCACAGGTGAATCTTTAGTGAACAATGAGGCACAGTTGTATCTTTAGTTTTACACTGAGATACAGGTGTATCGTTGGTGTACACTGAGGCGCAGGTGTATCTATAGTGTACACTGAGGCACAGGTGTTTCTTTAGTGTACACTGAGGTACAGGTGTATCTTTAGTGTACACTGAGGAACAGGTGTATCTTTGGTGTACATTGAGGCAAAAGTGTATCTTTAGTGTACACTGAGGCACAGGTGTATCTTTGGTGTACATTGAGGCAAAGTGTATCTTTTGTGGTTCACTGTGGCACAGGTGTATCTTTATTGTACACTGAGGAACAGGTGTATCTTTAGTGTACACTGAGGCACAGGTGTATCTTTTGTGTACACTGAGGACAGGTGTATCTTTAGTGTACACTGAGGCACAGGTGTATCTTTGGTGTACACTGAGGAACAGGTGTATCTTTAGTGTACACTGAGGTACAGGTGTATCTTGAGTGTAGACACTGAGGCACAGGTGTATCTTTTGTGTACACTGATGCAGAGTTGTTTCTTTGGTGTACACTGAGGTACAGGTGTATCTTTGTGTACACTGAGGTACAGGTGTATCTTTTGTGTACACTGAGGCACAGGTGTATCTTTGGTGTACATTGAGACACAAGTGTATCTTTAGTGTACACTGAGGTACAGGTGTATCTTTAGTGTACACTGAGGCACAGGTGTATCTTTAGTGTACACTGAGGTACAGGTGTATCTTTAGTGTACACTGAGGTACAGGTGTATCTTTAGTGTACACTTAGGTACATGTGTATCTTTAGTGTACACTGAGGCACAGGTGTATCTTTAGTGTACACTGAGGCACAGGTGTATCTTTGGTGTACACTGAGGAACAGGTGTATCTTTAGTGTACACTGAGGCACAGGTGTATCTTTGGTATACACTGAGGCACATGTGTATCTCGGTTGTACACTGAGGCACAGGTGTAGCTTTAGTGAACACTGAGGCAGAGGTGTATCTTTGGTGTACACTGAGGTACAGGTGTATATTTAGTGTACACTGAGGTACAGGAGTTTCTTTAGTGGACACTTAGGGACAGGTGTATCTTTAGTGTACACTTAGTTACATGTGTATCTTTAGTGTGCACTGAGGCACAGGTGTATCTTTAGTGTACAATGAGGCACATGTGTATCTTTGGTGTACACTAAGGTACAGGTGTAACTTTATTTTACACTGAGGTACATTTGTATCTTTAGTGTATACAGAGGCGCAGGTGTATCTTTGGTGTACATTGAGGCAAAAGTGTATCCTTAGTGGTACACTGTGGCACAGGTGTATCTTTATTGTACACTGAGGAACAGGTGTATCTTTAGTGTACACTGAGGAACAGGTGAATCTTTGGTGTACATTGAGGCAAAAGTGTATCTTTAGTATACACTGAGACACAGGCATATCTTTGGTATACACTGAGGCACAGGTGTATCTTAAGTGAACAATGAGGCACAGGTGCATCTTTAGTTTTACACTGAGATACAGGTGTATCGTTGGTGTACACTGAGGCGCAGGTGTATCTATAGTGTACAGTGAGGCACAGGTGTTTCTTTAGTGTACACTGAGGTACAGGTGTATCTTTAGTGTACACTGAGGAACAGGTGTATCTTTGGTGTACATTGAGGCAAAAGTGTATCTTTAGTGTACACTGAGGCACAGGTGTATCTTTGGTGAACATTGAGGCAAAAGTGTATCTTTAGTGGTACACTGTGGTACAGGTGTATCTTTATTGTACACTGAGGAACAGGTGTATCTTTAGTGTACACTGAGGAACAGGGGTATCTTTGGTGTACATTGAGGCAAAAGTGTATCTTTAGTGTATACTGAGGCTGAGGTGTATCTTTGGTGTACAGTGAGGAAAAAGTGTATCTTTAGTGTACACTGAGACACAGGTGTATCTTTGGTATACACTGAGGCACAGTTGTATCTTTAGTGAACACTGAGGCACAGGTGTATCACTAGTGTACACTGAGGTACAGGTGCATCGTTGGTGTACAATTAGGCGCAGGTGCATCTATAGTGTACACTGAGGCACAGGTGTATCTTTAGTGTACACTGAGGTACAGATGTATCTTTAGTGTACACTGAGGTACAGGTGTATCTTTAGTGTACACTGAGGCACAGGTGTATCTTTAGTGTACACTGAGGTACAGATGTATCTTTAGTGTACATTGAGGTACAGGTGCATCTTTAGTGTACACTGAGGTACATGTGTATCTTTAGTGCATACTAAGGCACAGGTGCATCTTTAGTGTGCACTGAAGCACAGGTGTATCTTTGGTGTACACTTTGGTGTAGGTGTATCTTTGGTATAAACTGAGGCACAGGTGTATAACGGGTGTACACTGAGGCACAGGTGTATGTTTAGTATACACTGAGGCACAGGTGTATCTTTAGTGTACACTGAGGCAGAGTTGTATCTTTAGTGTACACTGAGGCAGAGGTGTATGGCTAGTGTACACTGAGGTACAGGTATATCTTTAGTGTACACTGAGGTACAGGTGTATCTTTAGTGTACACTGATGTACAGGTGCATCTTTAGTGTACACTTAGGCAAAGGTGTATCTCTGGTGTACACTGAGATACAGGTGTATCTTTAGTGTACACTGAGGTACAGGTGTATCTGTAGTGTACACTGAGGTTCAGGTGTATCTTTAGTGTACAATGAGGTACAGGTGTATCTTTGGTGTACACTGAGGCACAGGTGTGTCTTTAGTGTACACTGAGGTACAGGTGTATCTTTGGTGTACACTGAGGCACAGGTGTATCATTGGTGTACACTGAGGCACAGGTGTATCTTTAGTGTACTCTGAGGAACAGGTGTATCTTTAGTGTACACTGAAGCACAGGTTTATCTTTGGTGTACACTAAGGTACAGGTGTATCTTTAGTGTGCAATGAGGTACAGGTGTATCTTTAATGTACACTGAGGCACAGTTATATCTTTAGTATACACTGGGGCAAAGGTGTATCTTTGGTGGACACTGAGGTACAGGTGTATCTCTAGTGTACACTGAGGCACAGGTGTATCTTTAATGTACACTGAGGCACAGTTATATCTTTAGTATACACTGAGGCAAAGGTGTATCTTTGGTGGACACTGAGGTACAGGTGTATCTCTAGTGTACACTGAAGCTCAGGTGTATCTTTAGGGTACACTGAGGCAGAGGTGTATCTTTGGTGTACACTGCTGTACAGGTGTATCTTTAGTGTACACTGAGGTACAGGTGTATCTTTAGTGTACACTGAGGTACAGCTGTATCTGTAGTGTACACTAAGGTACATGTGTATCTTTAGTGAACATTGAGGCGCAGGTGTATCTTTAGTGTACACTGAAGCACAGGTTTATCTTTGGTGTACACAAAGGTACAGGTGTATCTTTAGTGTGCAATGAGGTACAGGTGTACGTTTAGTGTACATTGAGGCACAGGTGTATCTTTAGTGTACACTGAGGCACAGGTGTATCTTTGGTGTACCTTGAGTTACAGATGTATCTTTAGTGTACACTGAGGCACAGGTGTATCTTTCGTATAAACTGAGGCACATGTGTATCTTGGGTGTACACTGAGGCACAGGTGTAGCTTTAGTGAACACTGAGGCAGAGGTGTTTCTTTGGTGTACACTGAGGCACAGGTGGATCTTTAGTGTACACTGAGGTACAGATGTATCTTTAGTGTATACTGAGGCACAGGTGTATCTTTTGTGTTCACTGAGGCAGAGGTGTATCTTTGGTGTACACTGAGGTACAGGTGTATATTTCGTGCACACTGAGGTACAGGTGTGTCTTTAGTGTACACTGAGGTACAGGTGTATCTTTAGTGTACACTGAGGCACAGGTGTATCTTTGGTGTGCACTGAGGCAAAAGTGCATCTTTCGTGTACACTCAAGCACAGGTGTATCTCGGGTGTACACTGAGGCACAGGTGTATCTTTAGTGTACACTGAGGCACAGTTCTATCTTTAGTGTACACTGAGGTACAGGTGCATCTTTAGTGTACAGTGAGGTACATGTGTATCCTTAGTGTATACTGAGGCACAGGTGTATCTTTAGTGTGCACTGAAGCACAGGTGTATCTTTGGTGTACACTTAGGTACAGGTGTATCTTTGGTATAAACTGAGGCACAAGTGTATAACGGGCGTACACTAAGGCACAGGTGTATGTTTAGTGTACACTGAGGCACAGGTGTATCTTTAGTGTACACTGAGGCAGAGTTGTATCTTTAGTGTACACTGAGGCAGAGGTATGTGGTTAGTGTAAACTGTGGTACAGGTATATCTTTAGTGTTCACTGAGGTAGAGGTGTATCTTTAGTGTACACTGAGGTACAGGTGCATCTTTAGTGTACACATAGGCAAAGGTGTATCTTTGGTGTACACTGAGATACAGGTGTATCTTTCGTGTACACTGAGGCACAGGTGTATCTTTAGTGTACACTGAGGCAGAGTTGTATCTTTGGTGTACACTGAGGCAGAGGTGTATGGTTAGTGTACACTGAGGTACAGGTATATCTTTAGTGTACACTGGGGTACAGGTGTAACTTTAGTGTACACTGATGCACAGGTGCATATTTAGTGTACACTTAGGCAAAGGTGTATCTCTGGTGTAAACTGATGTACAGGTGAATCTTTAGTGTACTCTGAGGTACAGGTGTATCTTTAGTGTACACTGAGGTACAGCTGTATCTTTAGTGTACACTGAGGTACAAGTGTATCTTTAGTGAACATTGAGGCACAGGTGTATCTTTAGTGTACACTGAAGCACAGGTTTATCTTTGGTGTACACTAAGGTACAGGTGTATCTTTAGTGTGCAATGAGGTACCGGTGTATCTTTAGTGTACATTGAGGCACAGGTGTATCTTTAGTATACACTGAAGCACAGGTGTATCTTTGGTGTACAATGAGTTACAGGTGCATCTTTAGTGTACACTGAGGCACAGGTGTATCTTTGGAATACACTGAGGCACATGTGTATCTCGGGTGAACACTGAGGCACAGGTGTAGCTTTAGTGAACACTGAGGCAGAGGTGTATCTTTAGTGTACACTGAGGTGCAGGTGTATCTTTAGTGCACACTGAGGTACAGGAGTATCTTTAGTGTACACTTAGGTACAGGTGTATCTTTAGTGTACACTTAGTTACATGAGTATCTTTAGTGTACACTGAGGCACAGGTGTATCTTTAGTGTGCAATGAGGCACATGGGTATCTTTGGTGTACACTAAGGTACAGGTGTATCTTTAGTGTACACTGAGGTACAGGTGTATCTTTAGTGTACACTAAGGAACAGTTAATATCTTTAGTGTACACTGAGGGAAACGTGTATCTTTAGTGTACACTGAGGTACAGGTGTATCTTTGGTGTACACTAAGGTACAGGTGTATCTTTGGTATACACTGAAGTACAGGTGTATCTTTGGTGTACACTGAGGCACAGGTGTATATTTGCTGTGCACTGAGGTACAGGTATATATTTCGTGTACACTGTGGTACAGGTGTAACTTTATTTTACACTGAGGTACATTTGTATCTTTAGTGTACACTGAGGCACAGGTGTATCTTTAGTGTACACTGAGGCAGAGGTGTATCTTTGGTGTACACTGAGGTACAGGTGTATATTTCGGTAAACACTGAGGTACAGGTGTATCTTTATTGTATACTGAGGTACAGGTGTATCTTTGGTGTACATTGAGGCAAAAGTGTATCTTTAGTGTACACTGAGGCACAGGTGTATCTTTATTGTACACTGAGGAAGAGGTGTATCTTTAGTGTACACTGATTTACAGGTGAATCTTTGGTGTACACTGAGGTACACCTGTATCTTTAGTGTACACTGAGGTACATGTGTATCTTTAGTGAACATTGAGGCACAGGTGTATCTTTAGTGTACACTGAAGCACAGGTTTATCTTTGGTGTACACTAAGGTACAGGTGTATCTTTAGTGTGCAATGAGGTACAGGTGTATCTTTTGTGTACATTGAGGCACAGATGTATCTTTAGTGTACACTGAGGCACAGGTGTATCTTTGGTGTACAACGAGTTACAGGTGTATCTTTAGTGTACACTGAGGCACAGGTGTATCGTTGGTATACACTGAGGCACAAGTGTATCTCGGGTGTACACTGAGGCACAGGTGTAGCTTTAGTGAACACTGAGGCAGAGGTGTATCTTTGGTGTACACTGAGGTACAGGTGTATCTTTAGTGTACACTGAGGTACAGGAGTATCTTTAGTGGACACTTAGGTACAGGTGTATCTTTAGTGTACACTTAGTTACATGTGTATCTTTAGTGTACACTGAGGCACAGGTGTATCTTTAGTGTGCAATGAGGCACATGTGTATCTTTGGTGTACACTAAGGTACAGGTGTATCTTTAGTGTACACTGAGGCACAGATGTATCTTTAGTGTACACTAAGGCACAGTTATATCTTTAGTGTACACTGAGGTACAGGTGTATCTTTAGTGTACACTGAGGCACAGGTGTATATTTGGTGTACACTGAGGTACAGTTGTATGTTTGGTGTACACTGAGGTACAGGTGTATCTTTGGTATACACTGAAGTACAGGTGTATCTTTGGTATACACTGAGGCACAGGTGCATATTTGCTGTACACTGAGGTACAGGTATATATTTCCTGTACAGTGAGGTACAGGTGGAACTGTATTTTACACTAAGGTACATTTGTATCTCTAGTGTTTACTGAGGCACTGGTGTATCTTTGGTGCACATTGATACAAAAGTGTATCTTTAGTGGTACACTGAGGCACAGGTGTATCTTTATTGTACATTGAGGAACAGGTGTATCTTTAGTGTACACTGAGGAACAGGTGTATTGTTGTTGTACATTGAAACAAAAGTGTATCTTTAGTATACACTGAGACACAGGTATATCTTTGGTACACACTGAGGCACAAGTGTATCTTTAGTGAACAATGAGGCACTGGTGTATCTTTAGTGTACACTGAGGTACAGGTGTATTGTTGGTGTACACTGAGGCGCAGGTGTATCTATAGTGTACACTGAGGCACAGGTGTTTCTTTAGTGTACACTGAGGTACAGATGTATCTTTAGTGTACACTGAGGTACAGGTGCATCTTTAGTGTACACTGAGGTACATGTGTATCTTTAGTGCATACTAAGGCACAGGTGCATCTTTAGTGTGCACTGAAGCACAGGTGTATCTTTGGTGTACACTTTGGTATAGGTGTATCTTTGGTATAAACTGAGGCACAGGTGTATAACGGGTGTACACTGAGGCACAGGTGTATGTTTAGTATACACTGAGGCACAGGTGTATCTTTAGTGTACACTGAGGCAGAGTTGTATCTTTAGTGTACACTGAGGCAGAGGTGTATGGTTAGTGTACACTGAGGTACAGGTATATCTTTAGTGTACACTGAGGTACAGGTGTATCTTTAGTGTTCACTGATGTACAGGTGCATCTTTAGTGTACACTTAGGCAAAGGTGTATCTCTGGTGTACACTGAGATACAGGTGAATCTTTAGTGTACACTGAGGTACAGGTGTATCTTTAGTGTACACTGAGGTTCAGGTGTATCTTTAGTGTACAATGAGGTACAGGTGTATCTTTGATGTACACTGAGGCACAGGTGTGTCTTTAGTGTACACTGAGGTACAGGTGTATCTTTGGTGTACACTGAGGCATAGGTGAATCATTGGTGTACACTGAGGCACAGGTGTATCTTTAGTGTACTCTGAGGAACAGGTGTATCTTTAGTGTACACTGAAGCACAGGTTTATCTTTGGTGTACACTAAGGTACAGGTGTATCTTTAGTGTGCAATGGGGTACAGGTGTATCTTTTCTGTACATTGAGGCACAGATGTATCTTTAGTGTACACTGAGACACAGGTGTATCTTTGGTGTACACTAAGGTACAGGTGTATCTTTAGTGTACACTGAGGCACAGGTGTATCTTTAATGTACACTGAGGCACAGTTATATCTTTAGTATACACTGAGGCAAAGGTGTATCTTTGGTGGACACTGAGGTACAGGTGTATCTCTAGTGTACACTGAAGCTCAGGTGTATCTTTAGGGTACACTGAGGCAGAGGTGTATCTTTGGTGTACACTGTTGTACAGGTATATCTTTAGTGTACACTGAGGTACAGGTGTATCTTTAGTGTACACTGAGGTACAGCTGTATCTGTAGTGTACACTGAGGTACATGTGTATCTTTAGTGAACATTGAGGCGCAGGTGTATCTTTAGTGTACACTGAAGCACAGGTTTATCTTTGGTGTACACAAAGGTACAGGTGTATCTTTAGTGTGCAATGAGGTACAGGTGTACGTTTAGTGTACATTGAGGCACAGGTGTATCTTTAGTGTACACTGAGGCACAGGTGTATCTTTGGTGTACCTTGAGTTACAGGTGTATCTTTAGTGTACACTGAGGCACAGGTGTATCTTTCGTATACACTGAGGCACATGTGTATCTTGGGTGTACACTGAGGCACAAGTGTAGCTTTAGTGAACACTGAGGCAGAGGTGTTTCTTTGGTGTACACTGAGGCACAGGTGGATCTTTAGTGTACACTGAGGTACAGATGTATCTTTAGTGTATACTGAGGCACAGGTGTATCTTTTGTGTTCACTGAGGCAGAGGTGTATCTTTGGTGTACACTGAGGTACAGGTGTATATTTCGTGTACACTGAGGTACAGGTGTGTCTTTAGTGTACACTGAGGTACAGGTGTATCTTTAGTGTACACTGAGGCACAGGTGTATCTTTGGTGTGCACTGAGGCAAAAGTACATCTTTCGTGTACACTCAAGCACAGGTGTATCTCGGGTGTACACTGAGGCACAGGTGTATCTTTAGTGTACACTGAGGCACAGTTCTATCTTTAGTGTACACTGAGGTACAGGTGCATCTTTAGTGTACAGTGAGGTACATGTGTATCCTTAGTGTATACTGAGGCACAGGTGTATCTTTAGTGTGCACTGAAGCACAGGTGTATCTTTGGTGTACACTTTGGTGCAGGTGTATCTTTGGTATAAACTGAGGCACAAGTGTATAACGGGCGTACACTGAGGCACAGGTGTATGTTTAGTGTACACTGAGGCACAGGTGTATCTTTAGTGTACACTGAGGCAGAGTTGTATCTTTAGTGTACACTGAGGCAGAGGTATGTGGTTAGTGTAAACTGTGGTACAGGTATATCTTTAGTGTTCACTGAGGTACAGGTGTATCTTTAGTGTACACTGAGGTACAGGTGCATCTTTAGTGTACACATTGGCAAAGGTGTATCTTTGGTGTACACTGAGGCAGAGGTGTATGGTTAGTGTACACTGAGGTACAGGTATATCTTTAGTGTACACTGGGGTACAGGTGTAACTTTAGTGTACACTGATGCATAGGTGCATATTTAGTGTACACTTAGGCAAAGGTGTATCTCTGGTGTAAACTGATGTACAGGTGTATCTTTAGTGTACTCTGAGGTACAGGTGTATCTTTAGTGTACACTGAGGTACAGCTGTATCTTTAGTGTACACTGAGGTACAAGTGTATCTTTAGTGAACATTGAGGCACAGGTGTATCTTTAGTGTACACTGAAGCACAGGTTTATCTTTGGTGTACACTAAGGTACAGGTGTATCTTTAGTGTGCAATGAGGTACCGGTGTATCTTTAGTGTACATTGAGGCACAGGTGTATCTTTAGTATACACTGAAGCACAGGTGTATCTTTGGTGTACAATGAGTTACAGGTGTATCTTTAGTGTACACTGAGGCACAGGTGTATCTTTGGAATACACTGAGGCACATGTGTATCTCGGGTGAACACTGAGGCACAGGTGTAGCTTTAGTGAACACTGAGGCAGAGGTGTATCTTTAGTGTACACTGAGGTGCAGGTGTATCTTTAGTGCACACTGAGGTACAGGAGTATCTTTAGTGTACACTTAGGTACAGGTGTATCTTTAGTGTACACTTAGTTACATGAGTATCTTTAGTGTACACTGAGGCACAGGTGTATCTTTAGTGTGCAATGAGGCACATGGGTATCTTTGGTGTACACTGAGGCACAAGTGTAGCTTTAGTGAACACTGAGGCAGAGGTGTTTCTTTGGTGTACACTGAGGCACAGGTGGATCTTTAGTGTACACTGAGGTACAGATGTATCTTTAGTGTATACTGAGGCACAGGTGTATCTTTTGTTCACTGAGGCAGAGGTGTATCTTTGGTGTACACTGAGGTACAGGTGTATATTTCGTGTACACTGAGGTACAGGTGTGTCTTTAGTGTACACTGAGGTACAGGTGTATCTTTAGTGTACACTGAGGCACAGGTGTATCTTTGGTGTGCACTGAGGCAAAAGTACATCTTTCGTGTACACTCAAGCACAGGTGTATCTCGGGTGTACACTGAGGCACAGGTGTATCTTTAGTGTACACTGAGGCACAGTTCTATCTTTAGTGTACACTGAGGTACAGGTGCATCTTTAGTGTACAGTGAGGTACATGTGTATCCTTAGTGTATACTGAGGCACAGGTGTATCTTTAGTGTGCACTGAAGCACAGGTGTATCTTTGGTGTACACTTTGGTGCAGGTGTATCTTTGGTATAAACTGAGGCACAAGTGTATAACGGGCGTACACTGAGGCACAGGTGTATGTTTAGTGTACACTGAGGCACAGGTGTATCTTTAGTGTACACTGAGGCAGAGTTGTATCTTTAGTGTACACTGAGGCAGAGGTATGTGGTTAGTGTAAACTGTGGTACAGGTATATCTTTAGTGTTCACTGAGGTACAGGTGTATCTTTAGTGTACACTGAGGTACAGGTGCATCTTTAGTGTACACATTGGCAAAGGTGTATCTTTGGTGTACACTGAGGCAGAGGTGTATGGTTAGTGTACACTGAGGTACAGGTATATCTTTAGTGTACACTGGGGTACAGGTGTAACTTTAGTGTACACTGATGCATAGGTGCATATTTAGTGTACACTTAGGCAAAGGTGTATCTCTGGTGTAAACTGATGTACAGGTGTATCTTTAGTGTACTCTGAGGTACAGGTGTATCTTTAGTGTACACTGAGGTACAGCTGTATCTTTAGTGTACACTGAGGTACAAGTGTATCTTTAGTGAACATTGAGGCACAGGTGTATCTTTAGTGTACACTGAAGCACAGGTTTATCTTTGGTGTACACTAAGGTACAGGTGTATCTTTAGTGTGCAATGAGGTACCGGTGTATCTTTAGTGTACATTGAGGCACAGGTGTATCTTTAGTATACACTGAAGCACAGGTGTATCTTTGGTGTACAATGAGTTACAGGTGTATCTTTAGTGTACACTGAGGCACAGGTGTATCTTTGGAATACACTGAGGCACATGTGTATCTCGGGTGAACACTGAGGCACAGGTGTAGCTTTAGTGAACACTGAGGCAGAGGTGTATCTTTAGTGTACACTGAGGTGCAGGTGTATCTTTAGTGCACACTGAGGTACAGGAGTATCTTTAGTGTACACTTAGGTACAGGTGTATCTTTAGTGTACACTTAGTTACATGAGTATCTTTAGTGTACACTGAGGCACAGGTGTATCTTTAGTGTGCAATGAGGCACATGGGTATCTTTGGTGTACACTAAAGTACAGGTGTATCTTTAGTGTACACTGAGGTACAGGTGTATCTTTAGTGTACACTAAGGAACAGTTAATATCTTTAGTGTACACTGAGGGAAACGTGTATCTTTAGTGTACACTGAGGTACAGGTGTATCTTTGGTGTACACTAAGGTACAGGTGTATCTTTGGTATGCACTGAAGTACAGGTGTATCTTTGGTGTACACTGAGGCACAGGTGTATATTTGCTGTACACTGAGGTACAGGTATATATTTCGTGTACACTGTGGTACAGGTGTAACTTTATTTTACACTGAGGTACATTTGTATCTTTAGTGTACACTGAGGCACAGGTGTATCTTTAGTGTACACTGAGGCACAGGTGTATATTTGGTGTACACTGAGGTACAGGTGAATCTTTGGTGTACACTGAGGTACAGGTGTATCTTTGGTATACACTGAAGTACAGGTGTATCTTTGGTGTATACTGAGGCACAGGTGTATATTTGCTGTACACTGAGGTACAGGTGTATCGTTGGTGTACACTGAGGCGCAGATGTATCTATAGTGTACACTGAGGCACAGGTGTTTCTTTAGTGTACACTGAGGTACAGGCGTATCATTAGTGTATACTGAGGCACAGGTGTATCTTTTGTGTTCACTGAGGCAGAGGTGTATCTTTGGTGTACACTGAGGTACAGGTGTATATTTCGGTAAACACTGAGGTACAGGTGTATCTTTATTGTATACTGAGGTGCAGGTGTATCTTTGGTGTACATTGAGGCAAAAGTGTATCTTTAGTGTACACTGAGGCACAGGTGTATCTTTATTGTACACTGAGGAACAGGTGTATCTTTAGTGTACACTGATTTACAGGTGAATCTTTGGTGTACACTGAGGTACACCTGCATCTTTAGTGTACACTGAGGTACATGTGTATCTTTAGTGAACATTGAGGCACAGGTGTATCTTTAGTGTACACTGAAGCACAGGTTTATCTTTGGTGTACACTAAGGTACAGGTGTATCTTTAGTGTGCAATGAGGTACAGGTGTATCTTTTGTGTACATTGAGGCTCAGATGTATCTTTAGTGTACACTGAGGCACAGGTGTATCTTTGGTGTACAACGAGTTACAGGTGTATCTTTAGTGTACACTGAGGCACAGGTGTATCGTTGGTATACACTGAGGCACAAGTGTATCTCGGGTGTACACTGAGGCACAGGTGTAGCTTTAGTGAACACTGAGGCAGAGGTGTATCTTTGGTGTACACTGAGGTACAGGTGTATCTTTAGTGTACACTGAGGTACAGGAGTATCTTTAGTGGACACTTAGGTACAGGTGTATCTTTAGTGTACACTTAGTTACATGTGTATCTTTAGTGTACACTGAGGCACAGGTGTATCTTTAGTGTGCAATGAGGCACATGTGTATCTTTGGTATACACTGAGGCACAGGTGCATATTTGCTGTACACTGAGGTACAGGTATATATTTCCTGTACAGTGAGGTACAGGTGGAACTTTATTTTACACTAAGGTACATTTGTATCTCTAGTGTTTACTGAGGCACTGGTGTATCTTTGGTGCACATTGATACAAAAGTGTATCTTTAGTGGTACACTGAGTCACAGGTGTATCTTTATTGTACACTGAGGAACAGGTGTATCTTTAGTGTACACTGAGGAACAGGTGTATTGTTGTTGTACATTGAAACAAAAGTGTATCTTTAGTATACACTGAGACACAGGTATATCTTTGGTACACACTGAGGCACAAGTGTATCTTTAGTGAACAATGAGGCACTGGTGTATCTTTAGTGTACACTGAGGTACAGGTGTATTGTTGGTGTACACTGAGGCGCAGGTGTATCTATAGTGTATGTATGTATATTATGTATGCTGGATTATATATCATGTATGTATATTATGTATGTGCTCCATTTATGTATTATTTATTCAGCCTAGCTAGCAGCGTGTGGCAATGTTATTACCATATCCCACACGCTTAATTAATGTGCCTGGCGACGTATGGAAGCTGCTAATGTATCACTTGCCATACGTCGCCTATAGCAGTTGACCGGGAGCCTAGTCAAGAGAGAGTGCTGCTCTCCTTTGTGTACATACTCTTATCCAGTAAACCGAACCTACAAAACTATACAGGTGTTTGTGTTCTCTCCTGTATATAGAACTTATTATTCAGAACCTAACATGGCGCAGTGCGTAGTCTTACTGGATAATTACGAGTGATAGTGCAAAGTTTGTAGAAAGCCGGCTAGGGTCCCCTCCCGTCTTGGGTCAAGCCTTGGGTCAACTCCCGCGCCATCTCTCCTTGAAGAATTTCAGCAACTTTGAGCAGTGTCAGTGACAGTGATTTTCTGTGAAGTGTTTAGTGCATTGTGTGTTCGTGCCACTCATGTGTGACCTTGTTCTAAAGGATTCCCAAGGTATACGGCACGTTCTGGGCATTTGTAAGGAGTAAAGTTCAGTGCACCCGTCTCTGACCGCGTCCTGAGGGTAACTAGACTGACTGGGAGTCGCCGCGCCTCTCCCTCCACCCCCCTCACAGCGCCGCCTCCACCCCCCCCCCCCTCACAGCTGGGGCGAGACGCTCCCCCGCCCAGGACACACACTCACTCGCACACGACACTCGCTGACCGCGCGGCTTCCTTATATATATTTTATATATATAACCTACTTATCTGTGTATTTAATTAATTTTTTGTCTGAAATCTTGTTGATACGACGGGCTGACCGGTCAACACTGATTTAAGACATAGTACACAGAGGAAGTAGTTATGTCTCACGCCTTACGTAGCCGTGGACCCAGCGTCTGGATGACCCAGGCGGGTGATAGCCCCGCAGAGATGGATGACCAGACCGGCCACGACGCTTCAGCCCCCACATCGCGCAGTCCCTCACCTCAATATTCAGCGTTGTCTCCAGAGATAATTGCTTTACTGAAGTTTATGAGAGATGAGAAACGCGAGGATGAAGCCCACAGACGTTTGGCGGATGAGCACAGAAGGCAAGCAGAGGCAGAACGAGACAACCAACGGAGATTGGAAGACAGTGAACGGTTTGAAGCCTTGATATCTCGCCTCACTGTTAACCAAGCCCCTGGCTCTAACACTGCCTCGGTACTGACTGGTTCAGATACCTCATCCATGCTTCCTTCACACCCCCCAGCCCCACCTAAAGCAGCAGCTCAAACGCCGCCCATCTTGAAGCCTGATGAGACTTTCCAGACTTTTCGTGAATGGCGGCGACGGTGGACTGATTATTCTACAATGGTGGATCTCCAGAGTTTGTCACAGCCTAAACAACTCATCCAGCTGCGTATGTGCCTGTCCTTGGAAATTCAGCGTGTCTTGGAACATACGTTGCAGGTACCCCCAACCTCTTTGCTGTCTGTAGAGGAGGTACTGGACGTTCTACAACGGCACATCAAAGGACAGCAGAATGAAGCTCTGCGCAGGAGGGAATTGTTTAGCTGCAGACAGTTGGAGGGTGAGTCTTTTGATGCCTTTTACGTGCGTCTTAAGAGAGCCTCGGAAGAGGTAGATATATGTCCAGGCCACCACCAGCAGTGCGAGGAGACCCAGTTGAGGCAGGTGATCCTGATGGGTGTTAAGGACGAGGAACTTGTCCAACGCCTCACCTCCCTCGACTCTTCCTCTTCTCTTAAGGATGTGTTGACGATATGTCGCTCCTATGAGGCTGCCAGGTGTGCCACCTCTGCCATCCGTGCTCCCCCTACAGCTGTACGCGCTGTGTCCCGGTGCAAGAAGGACAAGAAGTCTGTTCCTACGCCTTCGCCCACCACGTCCACGCCTGGTTTATTTTGCAACAACTGTGGTAAGCAGCACGGAACACAGGTGTGTCCAGCTGCTCAGTCTACCTGCAACAGTTGTGACCGTAAGGGCCACTGGTCACTCACAGTACGGTGCCCAGCCAAACGCGTCCAGTGCAATGTGTGTGGTCGTCTGGGCCACTATGACAAGTGTTGCCCTTCCAACATACCCAAGGGACCGCGTCGGCGGAAGCTTCAGCCCCCCTCCACCAGAGAGGGCCGCCCACAGTCTTCCAATCAGAGGTACGACGACTCTTGACAACGCTCGAGCCACATTAGGAATGTGTGCTCCCCCCAGCGTCCCAGGACCAAAGTCCCCCAGTACATCAGCGTCATCGTGACCTACGGCGGTGTGTCATCCCGCCTTCAGATGTTGCCCGACACCGGCGCTGATGCTACAGTCATCGGCCCCCAGCATTTGCAATGCTTGGGGCTCTCTCCAAGTGATCTAGGACCGCCCCCCAAGGATCTCCGCTTTATGGCAGATGGTTCACAGATGACCCCGGCCCTGGGTTCACTCCAAGCACAAGTCACCTTTGGCAACAGGTCGTGTCAAGCCTGGATTGATGTGCATAACGGTGTCCAGACTCCTTTGCTGTCCTACAGACATTGTCAGGAGTTGGCCATCATCTCCCAGGACTTCCCCAAACCTATTCTTGAGGTAAAACACGCCAACAGGGTGCAAAAAGGGAGCAGCAACGACCCTGCTGCCGCCCTACCCCTGCCTCTTGCCAGTGACACCTCTCCTTCGGATGCTCGGAAGTACTTCCTGAAGGAATTCAGCGACGTTCTGGTGACCAAGTCCGCTCTGGAATCCAAGCCTCTCAAGAAGATGGCAGGCCCCCCCATGAGGATCCACCTGAGGGACGACGCGAAGCCATTCGCTATTTACACCCCTCGACTGGTTCCCCTGGCCTTCCGCGAGGCGGTCAAAAACGAGCTGGACTCCATGGTCGCCCAAGAAATTATTGTACCAACCGGCGATGACCCGTCTCCATGGTGTCACCCGATGGTTGTCGTCGCAAAACCTAAAGGTGGTGTTCGGATCACCACTGACCTTTCCAAGCTCAACAACCAGGTGTCTCGTCCTGCGCACCCTTCTCCCACGCCCTTTGCAGCCATACGCAGCGTGAACCCGAAGGCGCGCTTCTTCACGACGATGGACGCCCTGTGTGGATACTGGCAGATAGAGCTTGCCGAGGAAGACCGACCACTCACAACGTTCATCACCCCGCATGGACGTTACAGTTATTGCCGTGGCCCCATGGGATTCGCCGCTACAGGAGACGCTTTCTGTCTTCGAGGTGATATGGCTCTACAAGGTCTGGCAAACTGCGTGAAAGTGGTCGACGACATACTCGTGTACGACGAGGATTATATGGATCACCTCTGCCGTATCTACGAGGTACTCAACAGGTGCCGGAAGCACGGCATTACCCTAAATGCCGACAAGTTTGTTCTGGCCAGCTCTTCAGTTGACTTTTGTGGGTACACCCTCTCAGGGAATGGTATCGCAGCTGACCCGGAAAAGGTCCGCGCCATTACGGATTTTCCCACCCCTGCTAACCTGACCGACTTGAGGTCCTTCATCGGTCTCGTCAACCAGTTAGCAGAGTTTTCGTCGGACATCTCCGCAGCTGCTCAACCACTTCGCCCCCTGATGAGCCCCAAGAGGACATTCCTGTGGACCCCCGACCACGACAAGGCCTTCCAGCAAGTGAAACAGGCCCTGTCTCGTCCACCTGTCCTCGCCACGTTTGACCCAGCCTTGCCGACAGTTCTGCAGACAGATGCCTCACGCTTGTATGGCGTGGGATACGCCCTACTGCAGGATCATGGTGGAGGGCAGTTCCGGCTCGTCCAGTGTGGCTCGCGTTTCCTCTCTGACACTGAGACGCGCTATGCCACTATTGAGTTGGAGCTGTTGGCTGCGGTTTGGGCGATGTCCAAGTGCAGGTTTTACCTCATAGGCCTGCAATACTTTCACCTAGTGACCGACCATCGCCCGCTTGTCCCGATCCTCAACCACTACACGCTAGACGCCGTTGAGAACCCTCGCCTCCAGCGTCTGAAAGAGAAACTCTCGGCGTACATCTTCACTGCAGTGTGGCGTGCTGGTAAGGAGCTCTGCATCCCTGATGCCTTATCCCGCTCCCCTGTCAGCCGCCCTACTCCAGAAGACCATGTACTCGACGCCGACCTCGCTCTTTCCGTCAGGACTGTGGTCACTCTCCATGCCGTCCAATCCCTTCGTTCGGACCTGTCACCAGATGACGACAAGGCAATGGAGGACCTTCGAACAGCGGCCCGAGATGACCCTTCCTATGTCCGACTCGTCGAGTGTGTGAGGAATGGATTTCCTAGCAACCGCTACGATCTTCACAACACCCTGCTCCCGTATTGGAAACTCCGCGATGAACTCTACTGCGACGGAGACCTTGTTCTGTACGGAGCACGTGTAGTTGTCCCTGCTGCATCACGTCCCCACGCCTTGGCCCGCCTTCACGACAGTCACCGTGGAGCTGAGGCCACCAAACGACGTGCACGACAGACTGTGTTCTGGCCCGGCATCAACTCCGACATCTCCAATGTTGTCCGTGCGTGTGAGCCCTGCCAAGTATTACAACCCAGCCAGCAGCAGGAACCCTTCATGAGTGACGACAACCCCACCCGCCCCTTTGAGTCTGTGTCGGCCGACTTTTTCTGTGTGTCAGGAAAGTCCTTCCTCGTTATCGTCGACCGTCTCTCTGGTTGGCCGGTTGTCATCAAGTGCGGTAATGACACGACGTCTGCCGCCACCATCAGCAAGTTCCGCCACTACTTCCGTGACGTGGGCGTTCCTGTACGCCTGCGAACCGACGGAGGGCCTCAGTTCACAAGCCGGGACTTTGCTGCGTTCCTTGACCGATGGGGAGTCCGGCATGTGTTGTCATCGCCCCATTACCCGCAGTCCAACGGCCACGCTGAGGCTGCTGTCAAATCCCTGAAGCACCTCATCCTTAAGGTGGCCCCTTCTGGGAACATTGACTGCGAGGCCTTCGACAGGGGTCTTCTTGAACTCCGCAACACACCTAACTACACCGGACGCTCCCCTGCCCAGGTTTTGTATGGACGCCCCCTTCGTTCTTGTGTCCCTGCTCACCCTCAATCCTTCTCCAAGGAGTGGCAGGCCAAGACAGAGGATTGTGATCGCCGAGCCGCCGAACGTGTTCAGGACGTCGTCGCCCGCTACAATGACCACGCCCGTTCTCTCCCCAGGTTGAGTGTCGGCACCCATGTCCGTGTTCAGGACCCGACCTCCCTACGTTGGGACAAAGTAGGCGTAGTCATGGGTCTCGGCAGGTCACGGGACTACCAGGTGCGGTTACCCAGTGGTCGTGTGTGGTGGAGGAACCGCCGTTTTCTCCGACCCGTAACAATGCCTTCTGCTGGCCCCGCCACCAGTGTTGAGTCCCATACCCTTCCCAGTGATGAAGTCCCTCGACGCTCAGAACGGATCCAAAAGAAAAGGTCCGCTCAAGACTTTGCTATGAGCGTATAGGGGGGAGGGAGGTGTATGTATATTATGTATGCTGGATTATATATCATGTATGTATATTATGTATGTGCTCCATTTATGTATTATTTATTCAGCCTAGCTAGCAGCGTGTGGCAATGTTATTACCATATCCCACACGCTTAATTAATGTGCCTGGCGACGTATGGAAGCTGCTAATGTATCACTTGCCATACGTCGCCTATAGCAGTTGACCGGGAGCCTAGTCAAGAGAGAGTGCTGCTCTCCTTTGTGTACATACTCTTATCCAGTAAACCGAACCTACAAAACTATACAGGTGTTTGTGTTCTCTCCTGTATATAGAACTTATTATTCAGAACCTAACAGTGTACACTGAGGCACAGGTGTTTCTTTAGTGTACACTGAGGTACAGGTGTATCTTTAGTGTATACTGAGGCACAGGTGTATCTTTTGTGTTCACTGAGGCAGAGGTGTATCTTTGGTGTACACTGAGGTACAGGTGTATATTTCGTGTACACTGAGGTACAGGTGTATCTTTAGTGTACACTGAGGTACAGGTGTATCTTTGGTGTACATTGAGCCAAAAGTGTATCTTTAGTTTACACTGAGGCACAGGTGTATCTTTATTGTTCCCTGAGGAACATGTGTATCTTTAGTGTACACTGAGGTACAGGTGTATCCTTAGTGTACACTGAGGTACAAGTGTATCTTTAGTGTACACTTAGGTACATGTGTATCATTAGTGTACACTGAGACACAGGTGTATCTTTAGTGTAGACTGAGGCACAGGTGTATCTTTGGTGTACACTAGGGTACAGGTGTATCTTTGGTGTACACTAAGGTACAGGTGTATCTTTAGTGTACACTGAGGCACAGGTGTATCTTTAATGTACACTGAGGCACAGTTATATCTTTAGTATACACTGAGGCAAAGGTGTATCTTTGGTGGACACTGAGGTACAGGTGTATCTCTAGTGTACACTGAAGCTCAGGTGTATCTTTAGGGTACACTGAGGCAGAGGTGTATCTTTGGTGTACACTGTTGTACAGGTGTATCTTTTGTGTACACTGAGGTACAGGTGTATCTTTAGTGTACACGGAGGTACAGCTGTATCTGTAGTGTACACTGAGGTACATGTGTATCTTTAGTGAACATTGAGGCGCAGGTGTATCTTTAGTGTACACTGAAGCACAGGTTTATCTTTGGTGTACACAAAGGTACAGGTGTATCTTTAGTGTGCAATGAGGTACAGGTGTACGTTTAGTGTACACTGAGGCACAGGTGTATCTTTAGTGTACACTGAGGCACAGGTGTATCTTTGGTGTACCTTGAGTTACAGGTGTATCTTTAGTGTACACTGAGGCACAGGTGTATCTTTCGTATACACTGAGGCACATGTGTATCTTGGGTGTACACTGAGGCACAGGTGTAGCTTTAGTGAACACTGAGGCAGAGGTGTTTCTTTGGTGTACACTGAGGCACAGGTGGATCTTTAGTGTACACTGAGGTACAGATGTATCTTTAGTGTATACTGAGGCACAGGTGTATCTTTTGTGTTCACTGAGGCAGAGGTGTATCTTTGGTGTACACTGAGGTACAGGTGTATATTTCGTGTACACTGAGGTACAGGTGTGTCTTTAGTGTACACTGAGGTACAGGTGTATGTTTAGTGTACACTGAGGCACAGGTGTATCTTTGGTGTGCACTGAGGCAAAAGTGCATCTTTCGTGTACACTCAAGCACAGGTGTATCTCGGGTGTACACTGAGGCACAGGTGTATCTTTAGTGTACACTGAGGCACAGTTCTATCTTTAGTGTACACTGAGGTACAGGTGCATCTTTAGTGTACAGTGAGGTACATGTGTATCCTTAGTGTATACTGAAGCACAGGTGTATCTTTAGTGTGCACTGAAGCACAGGTGTATCTTTGGTGTACACTTAGGTACAGGTGTATCTTTGGTATAAACTGAGGCACAAGTGTATAACGGGCGTACACTGAGGCACAGGTGTATGTTTAGTGTACACTGAGGCACAGGTGTATCTTTAGTGTACACTGAGGCAGAGTTGTATCTTTAGTGTACACTGAGGCAGAGGTATGTGGTTAGTGTAAACTGTGGTACAGGTATATCTTTAGTGTTCACTGAGGTACAGGTGTATCTTTAGTGTACACTGAGGTACAGGTGCATCTTTAGTGTACACATAGGCAAAGGTGTATCTTTGGTGTACACTGAGATACAGGTGTATCTTTCGTGTACACTGAGGCACAGGTGTATCTTTAGTGTACACTGAGGCAGAGTTGTATCTTTGGTGTACACTGAGGCAGAGGTGTATGGTTAGTGTACACTGAGGTGCAGGTATATCTTTAGTGTACACTGGGGTACAGGTGTAACTTTAGTGTACACTGATGCACAGGTGCATATTTAGTGTACACTTAGGCAAAGGTGTATCTCTGGTGTAAACTGATGTACAGGTGTATCTTTAGTGTACTCTGAGGTGCAGGTGTATCTTTAGTGTACACTGAGGTACAGCTGTATCTTTAGTGTACACTGAGGTACAAGTGTATCTTTAGTGAACATTGAGGCACAGGTGTATCTTTAGTGTACACTGAAGCACAGGTTTATCTTTGGTGTACACCAAGGTACAGGTGTATCTTTAGTGTGCAATGAGGTACCGGTGTATCTTTAGTGTACATTGAGGCACAGGTGTATCTTTAGTATACACTGAAGCACAGGTGTATCTTTGGTGTACAATGAGCTACAGGTGTATCTTTAGTGTACACTGAGGCACAGGTGTATCTTTGGAATACACTGAGGCACATGTGTATCTCGGGTGAACACTGGGGCACAGGTGTAGCTTTAGTGAACACTGAGGCAGAGGTGTATCTTTAGTGTACACTGAGGTGCAGGTGTATCTTTAGTGCACACTGAGGTACAGGAGTATCTTTCGTGTACACTTAGGTACAGGTGTATCTTTAGTGTACACTTAGTTACATGAGAATCTTTAGTGTACACTGAGGCACATGGGTATCTTTGGTGTACACTAAGGTACAGGTGTATCTTTAGTGTACACTGAGGTACAGGTGTATCTTTAGTGTACACTAAGGAACAGTTAATATCTTTAGTGTACACTGAGGGAAACGTGTATCTTTAGTGTACACTGAGGTACAGGTGTATCTTTGGTGTACACTAAGGTACAGGTGTATCTTTGGTATACACTGAAGTACAGGTGTATCTTTGGTGTACACTGAGGCACAGGTGTATATTTGCTGTACACTGAGGTACAGGTATATATTTCGTGTACACTGTGGTACAGGTGTAACTTTATTTTACACTGAGGAACATTTGTATCTTTAGTGTACACTGAGGCACAGGTGTATCTTTAGTGTACACTGAGGCACAGGTGTATATTTGGTGTACACTGAGGTACAGGTGTATCTTTGGTGTACACTGAGGTACAGGTGTATCTTTGGTATACACTGAAGTACAGGTGTATCTTTGGTGTATACTGAGGCACAGGTGTATATTTGCTGTACACTGAGGTACAGGTGTATCGTTGGTGTACACTGAGGCGCAGGTGTTTCTATAGTGTACACTGAGGCACAGGTGTTTCTTTAGTGTACACTGAGGTACACGCGTATCTTTAGTGTATACTGAGGCACAGGTGTATCTTTTGTGTTCACTGAGGCAGAGGTGTATCTTTGGTGTACACTGAGGTACAGGTGTATATTTCGGTAAACACTGAGGTACAGGTGTATCTATATTGTATACTGAGGTACAGGTGTATCTTTGGTGTACATTGAGGCAAAAGTGTATCTTTAGTGTACACTGAGGCACAGGTGTATCTTTATTGTACACTGAGGAACAGGTGTATCTTTAGTGTACACTGATTTACAGGTGAATCTTTAGTGTACACTGACGTACAGGTGTATCTTTAGTGTACACTTAGGTACATGTGTATCTTTAGTGTACACTGAGGCACAGGTGTATCTTTAGTGTACATTGAGGCACAGGTGTATCTTTGGTGTACACTAGGGTACAGGTGTATCTTTGGTGTACACTAAGGTACAGGAGTATCTTTAATGTACACTAAGGCACAGGTGTATCTTTAATGTACAGTGAGGCACAGTTATATCTTTAGTGTACACTGAGGCAAAGGTGTATCTTTGGTGGACACTGAGGTACAGGTGTATCTTTAGTGTACACTGAGGTACAGGTGTATCTCTAGTGTACACTGAAGCTTAGGTGTATCTTTAGGATACACTGCGGCAGAGGTGCATCTTTGGTGTACACTGATGTACAGGTGTATCTTTAGTGTACACTGAGGTACAGCTGTATCTTTAGTGTACACTGAGGTACATGTGTATCTTTAGTGAACATTGAGGCACAGGTGTATCGTTAGTGTACACTAAAGCACAGGTTTATCTTTGGTGTACAATGAGTTACAGGGGTATCTTTAGTGTGCAATGAGGGACAGGTGAATCTTTAGTGTACATTGAGGCACAGGTGTATCTTTAGTGTACACTGAGGCACAGGTGCATCTTTCGTGTACAATGAGTTACAGGTGTATCTTTAGTGTACACTGAGGCACAGGTGTATCTTTGGTATACACTGAGGCACATGTGTATCTCGGGAGTACACTGAGGCACAGGTGTAGTTTTAGTGAACACTGACGCAGAGGTGTATCTTTGGTGTACACTGAGATACAGGTGTATCTTTAATGTACACTGAGGTACAGGAGTATCTTTAGTGTACACTGAGGCACAGGTGTATCTTTAGTGTACAATGAGGCACAGGTGTATCTTTGGTGTACACTAAGGTACAGGTGTATCTTTAGTGTACACTGAGGCGCAGGTGTATCTTTAGTGTACACTAAGGCACAGTTATATCTTTAGTGTACATTGAGGGAAACGTGTATCTTTAGTGTACACTGAGGTACAGGTGTATCTTTGTTGTGCACTGAGGCAAAAGTGCATCTTTAGTGTACACTGAGGCACAGGTGTATCTTTAGTGTACACTGAGGAACAGGTTTATATTTGGTGGACACTGAGGTACAGGTGTATCTTTGGTGTACACTGAGGTACAGGTGTATCTTTGGCATACACTGAAGTACAGGTGTATCTTTGGTGCACACTGGGGCACAGGTGTTTATTTGCTGTACACTGAGGTACAGGTATATATTTCGTGTACACTGAGGTACAGGTGTAACTTTATTTTACACTGAGGTACATTGGTATCTTTAGTGTACACTGAGGCACAGGTGTATCTTTGGTGTACATTGAGGCAAAAGTGTATCTTTAGTGTACACTGAGGCACAGGTGTATCTTTATTTTACACTGAGGAACACGTGTATCTTTATTGTACACTGAGGAACAGGTGTATCTTAGGTGCACATTGAGGCAAAAGTGTATCTTTAGTATATACTGAGACACAGGAATATCTTTGGTATACACTGAGGCACAGGTGTATCTTTAGTGAACACTGAGGCACAGGTGTATCTTTAGTGTACACTGAGGTACAGGTGTATCGTTGGTGTACAGTAAGGCAGAGGTGTATCTTTGGTGTACACTGAGTTACAGGTGTATATTTCGTGTACACTGAGGTTCAGGTGTATCTTTAGTATACACTGAGGTACAGGTGTATCTTTAGTGTACACTGAGGCACATGTGTATCTTTGGTGTGCACTGAGGCAAAAGTGCATCTTTAGTGTACACTGAGGCACAGGTGTATCTCGGGTGCACACTGAGGCACAGGTGTATCTTTAGTGTACACTAAGGCACAGATGTATCTATAGTGTACACTGAGGCACAGTTATATCTTTAGTGTACACTGAGACAAAGGTGCATCTTTGGTGCACACCGAGGTACAGGTGTATCTTTAGTGTACACTGAGGTACAGGTGTATATTTCGTGTGCACTGAGGAACAGGTGTATCTTTAGTGTACACTGAGGTACAGGTGTATCTTTAGTGTACACTGAGGCACATTTGTATCTTTAGTGTTCACTGAGGCACAGTTATATGTTTAGTGTACACTAAGACAAAGGTGTATCTTTGGTGTACACCGAGGGACAGGTGTATATTTAGTGTACACTGAGGTACAGGTGCATCTTTAGTTTCAACTGAAGCACAGGTGTATCTTTAGTGTACACTGAGGGACAGGTGTATCTTTAGTGTGCACTAAAGCACAGGTGTATCTTTGGTGTACACTGAGGCACAGGTGTATCTTTAGTGTGCACTGAAGCACAGGTGTATCTTTGGTGTACACTGAGGTACATGTGTATCTTTAGTGTACAATGAGGTACAGGTGTGTCTTCAGTGTACACTGAGCCTCAGGTGTATCTTTAGTGTACACTAAGACAGAGGTGTATCTTTGGTGTACACTAAGGTACAAGTGTATCTTTAGTGTACCCTGAGGTACAGGTGTATCTTTGGTGTACACTAGGGTAGAGGTGTATCTTTGATGTACACTTAGATACATGTGTATCTTTAGTGTACACTGAGGCACAGGTGTATCTTTAGTGTACACTGAGGCACAGGGGTATCTTTGGTGTACACTAGGGTAGAGGTGCATCTTTGGTGTACACTAAGGTACAGGTGTATCTTTAGTGTACACTGAGGCACAGGTGTATCTTATGTGTACAGTGAGGCACAGGTGTATCTTTAGTGTACACTGAGATACAGGTGTATCTTTAGTGTACACTCAGGTACAGGTGTATGTTTGGTATACACTGAAGTACAGGTGTATCTTTGGTGTACACTAAGGTACAGGTGTATCTTTTGTGTACACTGAGGCACAGGTGTATATTTGGTGTACACTGAGGTACAGGTTTATCTTTATTTTACACTGAGGCACAGGTGTATCTTTAGTGTACACTGAGGCACAGGTGCATCTTTGGTGTACATTGAGGCAAAAGTGTATCTTTAGTGTACACTGAGGCACAGGTGTATCTTTGGTATACACTGAGACACAGGTGCATCTTTAGTGTACACTGAGGTACAGTTGTATATTTGGTGTACACTGTGGTAGAGGTGTATGTTTATTGTACACTGAGGTACAGGTGTATCTTTAGTGTACACTGAGGCACAGGTGTATCTTTGGTGTACATTGAGGCAAAATTGTATCTTTAGTGTACACTGAGGTACATGTGTATCTTTGGTATACACTATGGCACGGGTGTATCTTTAGTGAACACTGAGGCACAGGTGTGTCTTTAGTATTCACTGAGGTACATGTGTATCGTTGGTGTACACTAAGGCGCAGGTGCATCTATAGTGTACACTGAGGCACAAGTGTATCTTTAGTGTACAAAAAGGTACAGATGTATCTTTAGTGTATACTGAGGCACAGGTGTATCTTTTGTGTTCACTGTGGCAGAGGTGTATCTTTGGTGTACACTGAGGTACAGGTGTATATTTCGTGTACACTGAGGTACAGGTGTATCTTTAGTGTACACTGAGGTACAGGTGTATCTTTAGTGTACACTGAGGCAGAGGTGTATCTTTGGTGTACACTGAGGCACAGGTGTATCTTTAGTGTACACTGAGGGACAGTTGTATCTTTAGTGTACACTGAGGCAGAGGTGTATAGTTGGTGTACACTGAGGTACAGGTGTATCTTTAGTGTACACTGAGGTACAGATGTATCTTTAGTGTACACTGAGGTACAGGTGTATCTTTTGTGTACACAGAGGTACATGTGTATCTTCAGTGTACACTGAGGGACAGGTGCATCTTTTGTGCGCACTGAAGCACAGGTGTATCTTTGGTGTGCACATAGCTACAGGTGTATCTTTGCTATACACTGAGGCACAGTAATATCTTTAGTGTACACTGAGGCAAAGGTGTATCTTTGGTGTACACTGAGGTACAGGTGTATCTTTAGTGTACACTGAGGTACAGGTGTATCTTTAGTGTACACTGAAGGACAGGTGTATCTTCAGTGTACACTAAGGCTGAGGTGTATCTTTGGTGTATTCTGAGGTACAGGTGTATCTTTTGTGTACACTGAGGTACAGGTGTATCTCTAGTGTTCACTGAGGTACAGGTGTATCTTTAGTGTACAATGAGGTACAGGTGTATCTTTGGTGTACACTGAGGCACAGGTGTATCTTTAGTGTACACTGAGGTACAAAGTGTATCTTTGGTGTACACTGAGGCATAGGTGTATCTTTGGTGTACACTGAGGCACAGGTGTATCTTTGGTTTACACTATGGGACAGGTGTATCTTTAGGGTACAATGAGGTACAGGTGAATCTTTAGTGTACACTGAGGCACTGGTATATCTTTGCTATACACTGAGACACAGGTGTATTTCAGGTGTACACTGAGGCACAGGTGTATATTTAGTGAACAATGAGGTACAGGTGAATCTTTAGTGAACACTGGGGCCCAGGTGTATCTGTAGTGTGCACTGAGGAACAGGTGTATATTTGGTGTACACTGAGGTACAGGTGTATCTTTGGTGTACACTGAGGTGCAGGTGTATCTTTGGTATACACTGAAGTACAGGTGTATCTTTGGTGTACACTGGGGCACAGGTGTATATTTGCTGTACACTAAGGTACAGGTATATATTTCGTGTACACTGAGGTACAGGTGTAACTTTATTTTACACTGAGGTACATCGGTATCTTTAGTGTACACTGAGGCACAGGTGTATCTTTGGTGTACATTGAGGCAAAAGTGTATCTTTAGTGTACACTGAGGCACAGGTGTATCATTATTTTACACTGAGGAACAGGTGTATCTTTAGTGTGCACTGAGGAACAAGTGTATCTTTGGTGTACATTGAGGCAAAAGTGTATCTTTAGTATACACTGAGACACAGGTATATCTTTGGTAAACACTGAGGCACAGGTGTATCTTTAGTGAACACTGAGGCACAGGTGTATCTTTAGTGTACGCTGAGGTACAGGTGTATCGTTGGTGTACAGTAAGGCAGAGGTGTATCTTTGGTGTACACTGAGGTACAGGTGTATATTTCGTGTACACTGAGGCACATGTGTATCTTTGGTGTGCACTGAGGCAAAAGCGCATCTTTAGTGTACACTGAGGCACAGGTGTATCTCGGGTGCACACTGAGGCACAGGTGTATCTTTAGTGTACACTGAGGCACAGATGTATCTATAGTGTACACTGAGGCACAGTTATATCTTTAGTGGACACTGAGACAAAGGTGTATCCTTGGTGTACACCGAGGTACAGGTGTATCTTTAGTGTACACTGAGGTATAGGTGTATATTTCGTGTACACTGAGGTACACGTGTATCTTTAGTGTACACTGAGGTACAGGTGTATCTTTAGTGTACACTGAGGCACAGGTGTATCTCGGGTGTACACTAAGGCACAGGTGTAACCTTAGTGTACACTGAGGCACACTTGTATCTTTAGTGTACACTGAGGCACAGTTATATCATTAGTGTACACTTAGAGAAAGGTGTATCTTTGGTGTACACCGAGGTACAGGTGTATCTTTAGTGTACACTGAGGTACAGGTGTATCTTTAGTGTCAACTGAAGCACAGGTGTATCTTTAGTGTACACTGAGGCAGAGGTGTATCGTTGGTGTACATCTGAGGCACAGGTGTATATTTAGTGTTCACTGAGGCACAGGTGTATCTTTAGTGTACACTGAAGCACAGGTGTATCTTTCGTGTACACTTAGGTTCAGGTGTATCTTTAGTGTACAATGAAGTACAGGTGTGTCTTTAGTGTACACTGAGGCTCAGGTGTATCTTTAGTGTACACTAAGGCAGAGGTGTATCTTTGGTGTACACTGAGGTACAGGTGTATCTTTAGTGTACACTTAGGTACATGTGTATCTTTAGTGTACACTGAGGCACAGGTGTATGTTTAGTGTACACTGAGGCACAGGGGTATCTTTGGTGTACACTAGGGTACAGGTGTATCTTTAGTGTACATTAAGGTACAGGTGTATCTTTAGTGTACACTAAGGCACAGGCGTATCTTTAGTGTATACTCAGGTACAGGTGTATATTTGGTATACACTGAAGTACAGGTGTATCTTTGGTGTACACTGAGGTACAGGTGAATCTTTTGTGTACACTGAGGCACAGGTGTATATTTGGTGTACACTGAGGTACAGGTGTATCTTTATTTTACACTGAGGTACAGGTGTATCTTTAGTGTACACTGAGGCACAGGTGTATCTTTGGTGTACATTGAGGCACACGTGAATCTTTAGTGTACACTGAGGCACAGGTGTATCTTTGGTATACACTGAGACACAGGTGTATCTTTAGTGAACACAGAGGCACAGGTGTATCTTTAGTGTACACTGAGGTACAGTTGTATATTTGGTGTACATTGTGGTAGAGGTGTATCTTTATTGTACACTGAGGTACAGGTGTATCTTTAGTGTACACTGAGGCACAGGTGTATCTTTGGTGTACATTGAGGCAAAATTGTATCTTTAGTGTACACTGAGGTACAGGTGTATCCTTGGTATACACTATGGCACAGGTGTATATTTAGTAAACACTGAGGCACAGGTGTATCTTTAGTGTGCACTGAGGTACAGGTGTGTCGTTGGTGTACACTGAGACGCAGGTGTATCTATAGTGTACACTGAGGCACAAGTGTATATTTAGTGTGCAAAAAGGTACAGATGTATCTTTAGTGTATACTGAGGCACAGGTGTATCTTTTGTGTTGACTGAGGCAGAGGTGTATATTTGGTGTACACTGTGGTACAGGTGTATATTTCGTGTACACTGAGGTACAGGTGTATCTTTAGTGTACACTGAGGTACAGGTGTATCTTTAGTGTACACTGAGGCACAGGTGTATCTTTGGTGTGCACTGAGGCAAAAGTGCATCTTTAGTGTACACTATGGCACAGGTGTATTTCGGGTGTACACTGAGGCACAGGTGTATCTTTAGTGTACACTGAGGCACAGTTGTATCTTTAGTGTACACTGAGGCATAGTTATATCTTTCGTGTACACTAAGGGAAACGTGTATCTTTAGTGTACACTGAGGTACAGGTGTATCTTTAGTGTACACTGAGGCTCAGGTGTATCTTTGGTGTGCACTGAGGCAAAAGTGCATCTTTCGTGTACACTAAGGGAAACGTGTATCTTTAATGTACAGTGAGGCACAGGTGTATCTTTAGTGTACACTGAGGCACCAGTGTATATTTGATGTACAATGAGGTACAGGTGTATCTTTGGTGTACACTGAGGTACAAGTGTATCTTTGGTATGCACTGAAGTACAGGTGTATCTTTGGTGTACACTGGGGCACAGGTGTATTTTTGCTGTATACTGAGGTACAGGTATATATTTCGTGTACACTGAGGTACAGGTGTAACTTTATTTTACACTGAGGTACATTTGTATCTTTAGTGTACACTGAGGCACAGGTTTTATCTTTGGTGTACATTGAGGCAAAAGTTTATCTTTAGTGTACACTGAGGCACAGGTGTATCTTTATTGTACACTAAGGAACAGGTGTATCATTAGTGTACCCTGAGGAACAGGTGTATCTTTGGTGTACATTGAGGCAAAAGTGTATCTTTAGTATACACAGAGTCACAGGTATATCTTTGGTATACACTGAGGCACAGGTGTATCTTTAGTGAACACTGAGGCACAGGTGTATCTTTAGTGTACACTGAGGTACAGGTGTATCGTTGGTGTACAGTAAGGCAGAGGTGTATCTTTGGTGTACACTGAGGTACAGGTGTATATTTCGTGTACACTGAGGTACAGGTGTATCTTTAGTGTACACTGAGGAACAGGTGTATCTTTAGTGCACACTGAGGCACATGTGTATCTTTGGTGTGTACTGAGGCAAAATGCATCTTTAGTGTACACTGAGGCACAGGTGTATCTCGGGTGTACACTGAGGCACAGGTGTATCTTTAGTGTACACTGAGGCACAGATGTGTCTATAGTGTACACTGAGGCACAGCTATATCTTTAGTGTATACTGAGACAAAGGTGTATCTTTGGTGTATACCGAGGTACAGGTGTATCTTTAGTGTACACTGAGGTACAGGTGTATATTTCGTGTACACTGAGGTACAGGTGTATCTTTAGTGTACACTGAGGTTCAGGTGTATCTTTAGTGTACACTGAGGCACAGGTGTAACTTTAGTGTACACTGAGGCACATTTGTATCTTTAGTGTACACTGAGGCACCGTTATATCTTTAGTGTACACTGAGACAAAGGTGTATCTTTGGTGTACACCGAGGTAAAGGTGTATCTTTAGTGTACACTGAGGTACAGGTGTATCTTTAGTGTCAACTGAAGCACAGGTGTATCTTTAGTGTATACTGAGGCAGAGGTGTATTATTGGTGTACATCTGAGGCACAGGTGTATCTTTAGTGTTCACTGAGGCACAGATGTGTCTATAGTGTACACTGAGGCACAGCTATATCTTTAGTGTACACTGAGACAAAGGTGTATCTTTGGTGTACACCGAGGTACAGGTGTATCTTTAGTGTACACTGAGGTACAGGTGTATATTTCGTGTACACTGCGGTACAGGTGTATCTTTAGTGTACACTGAGGTTCAGGTGTACCTTTAGTGTACACTGAGGCACAGGTGTATCTCGGGTGTACACTGAGGCACAGGTGTAACTTTAGTGTACACTGAGGCACATTTGTATCTTTAGTGTACACTGAGGCACCGTTATATCTTTAGTGTACACTGAGACAAAGGTGTATCTTTGGTGTACACCGAGGTAAAGGAGTATCTTTAGTGTACACTGAGGTACAGGTGTATCTTTAGTGTCAACTGAAGCACAGGTGTATCTTTAGTGTATACTGAGGCAGAGGTGTATTATTGGTGTACATCTGAGGCACAGGTGTATCTTTAGTGTTCACTGAGGCACAGGTGTATCTTTAGTGTACACTGAAGCACAGGTGTATCTTTGGTGTACACTGAGGTACAGGTGTATCTTTAGTGTACAATGAGGTACAGGTGTGTCTTTAGTGTACACTGAGGCTCAGGTGTATCTTTAGTGTACACTAAGGCAGAGGTGTATCTCTGGTGTACACTGAGGTACAGTTGTATCTTTAGTGTATACTGAGTAGGGTGACAATAGTGCATAGGGGGTGAATTTCTAAAATTGATTAAATAGAATGGCCATTGGTCCAATACTGCGTACCTATAAAAAAGGAACACAGGCGAAATCCTGGGTCATTTGAACAATATTTAGAGGTAGCTCAAGTCAATTGAAGTTTTATCCTTTTAGGCAAAAAATACGAATATTCATAATATGCCGGTTTATTTTAAAATTTACATATTGAGCAAGTTTATGTGTACACTGTACATATAAATGATTAATTCCTTTTTAAAATGAAACTGCAGTGAACACGCTTTCATCAATGGGTGGGAGAGGTGTGGACAACCCATTCATTGTTTTCGCTTTTTGCTTGTAAGGTCCTGTTTTGATGTCCCTGGTTGTGACCGCCTCTGCTCTTCAACAACCTGCAGCAGATGTTGACGCTGGTCTTCACTCTTCGTGATCTTGCTGTTGAATGCCTGTATCAAGGCAACCCCTCTCTCTGCAGTGTCGTTGATGACTCTGAGACCACCCACAACTGCGACGCCAGTTTTGAAGTCTTCATCATCAGACCATGTGTCAGGTTCCTTGGACAAAAAAGAAGTCTTCATTTTGAGACTTTCAAATAGAAAGTTTGATCCTCTAGAAGCAAAGTCTGAGAGCTGCTTTGTGGGAAGGGAAGATGTGGCAGGAAGAGCAGCACGTTTTGGTGAATCCTCGGTCGCCTTCCTCTCAACGATTGCCCGAACTATGTTTGTCTTCATTGTTGCATTAACTTGTGGATCGAAGAGTGCAAGACCCACCAAGCCTTCACTGAGGTACCACAGGTGACGACCGAAGACTGTGAGACATGTTCTTGATATTTTGACGTCGTGGTACTCTGACAGGTCTTGGAGGAGCCGCAAATCATTAGCAGGAGCGGAGGATGGAACGGAGGCCGTGAACCATGCACTGACATACACCTCTAGCACAAAGAATGTGAATCGTTTCAAGCCTAATGTCTCACGAGCAGTTAGTTTAAACTGATTAGCAAAAATCAGGATCTTCATGACATAAATGAGCTTAGCCATCCACCGTGCTCGGTGAAGTGCTCCGGGCCGTCGGAGATTAAACTTGGGTAGAGCTCCATCGAGACACCTGATTGCTAGCTCCAGTACCTCACGGTAATCATCACGTGGCTGCTGCTTCTTGCCCAGATGATGTTTCCAGCAACAGATGAGGTCATCTCGTTTCTCGTACAAACTTGGAGGGAGGTCTGAGAGAGGGCTGTAGTCATCTTGACTGATGTCCTTCCACTTATGCTTGAAGCGAGAGAAGAGAGTAATATCTGGTCCAGAGGAAGGCCCCATGCATTCCACATACGCTTTCTCGGCAACAAGCTCAAGGATGTGGTGACGACACGCGAGATGCAGAAGACGGCGGCCGAGTTTCTGCTCCAGAATGACACATGCCCCCGACAAGTGCCCAGTGTTTGAAGCTGTTGTGTCAAAACTGAGTGCTGAAACATTCTCTGATATTTTCCACTCTTCCAGCGCTGCACTGACTGCTGTAGCAATGGCCTGTCCAGTCCCTGACAATAGTTTCGGGACACCAAGCAGCTTTTCAGTATTGATTCCGGAGACAAGAATGGCGATTCGGTCAACACTCGCTCCTTGTTCATCAGGAATAATTTTTCCATCCCAGTGCACAGTGAGCACTTCACTAGGTTGAAATTTTTCTTTAATTTCGTTGGCAATCCCAGAACGGTGGGTCGCTCGCGAAGTACGCACTGTCTCATAGTTTAAAACTAGTTCCATTGGGTCATGACCTAGACTAGCAGCCGTGGCACTGACGATCCGGAGAGCAGAGCGGTGACTGATCCCAGTGCGGTCCAATGTACTTGACAATTCAGGGGTGATAACTTTGAGAGTAGCACGTTTACGATTGGAAGAAGATACCACTGGTGATATCGCTAGGGAACTTGTAGATGATGACGAGCTTGATTGTGATTCTGTTTCAGACGAAGAACCCAACTCATCATATTCAAGAGCAGAACTGGCTTGATTCTGTTGTAGAGATTGCTTACTCTTGCTTTCTTCCCGACGCTTCATGGAACAAGCAATCTTTTTGTCTACTCCTGCCATTACACCTCTTCTCCCTTTTTCTCGTTGCGCTGCCAGGAATGCTCGGTCTTCTTTGATGGTCAAGAGCTGCATTGCCTTGGGGTGGGCAACATCGAAGAGGTCCTCTAACTCATCACAAAAAGTTTCCTCTTTCTTACGTTGTGTGTCTGTAGTGCGAGTGCAGTTTTTCTTAAGTCCCTTCCACATTAAAAAAAGATCCACTACCTTTCATCCAATACTCTTCTCAGTTATGGTAGGAATCCGTGCTTTATTCCAGAAACTAATAACCGATGCTGCAACTTCACTCGCAGAATCATTCACTGTTTTCTTATGTTCATTGTGACCGTGGAAAAACAGACGTAGAACATCTCCTCTTGAAGGAAGTTGTGCACCCGTGATTTCGGTTATGTGTTGACCAATGAGCCAAACTTCAGTTTTTGAACGTGTACTCGCCATTGAACCTGAAACAAACAAAAATATTTATGTAACTTATGTTGTTACTGTTATGCAAACAACAGCACCCATAAAGCATACGGCATGCAAGATCACTTGTATAAAGTTTTTAAAGTGTAATATACCTAAATTGATGCATTGATTTTAGACAAAGACAATGGTACTAACCGTAATACTGCAACAAGAGCGACGCACACACACCCACCGTCACGTCTCACACACAACTGATGCTACTGTTCCAGTCAGACACTGGCACAAAACCTCTTCCCCCTACCCGGACTGACACCCGCCTCTCCCTCCCCTCTGCATTGCCAATAGCTGCACCAGCCAAAATACTCATTACTCATTTTTAGAAAAAATGTTAGGGGCAACTTTAGTTTGAATTTGCATTCTACATATACCTGCAAAGTTTCATAGTAATCGGTTCATAAATAAAGAAATTAGAAAAAATCAATAATAATTTCAGTAGTGTTAACTTCAAATGGCTTGAGCTACCTCTAAATATTGTCCAAATGACCCAGGATTTCGCCTGTGTTCTTTTTTCATAGGTACACAGTATTGGACAAATGGCCATCTAAAAATAAAAACTTTCACTTTTTATTGTCACCCTAATACTGAGGTACAGGTGTATCTTTGGTGTACACTAGGGTAGAGGTGTATCTTTGGTGTACACCAAGGTACAGGTGAATCTTTAGTGTACACTGAGGCACAGGTGTATCTTAAGTGTACACTGAGGCACAGGTGTATCTTTAGTGTACACTGAGGTACAGGTGTATCTTTAGTGTACACTCAGGTACAGGTGTATGTTTGGTATACACTGAAGTACAGGTGTATCTTTGGTGTACACTAAGGTACAGGTGTATCTTTTGTGTACACTGAGGCACAGGTGTATATTTGGTGTACACTGAGGTACAGGTGCATCTTTATTTTACACTGAAGTACAGGTGTATCTTTAGTGTACACTGAGGCACAGGTATATCTTTGGTGTACATTGAGGCAAAAGTGTATCTTTAGTGTACACTGAGGCACAGGTGTATCTTTGGTATACACATAGACACAGGTGTATCTTTAGTGAACACAGAGGCACAGGTGTATCTTTAGTGTACACTGAGGTACAGTTGTATATTTGGTGGACACTGTGGTAGAGGTGTATCTTTAGCGTACACTGAGGTACAGGTGTATCTTTGGTGTACATTGAGGAAAAATTGTATCTTTAGTGTACACTGAGGTACAGGTGTATCTTTGGTATACACTATGGCACAGGTGTATCTTTAGTGAACACTGAGGCACAGGTGTTTCTTTAGTGTACACTGAGGTACAGATGTATCGTTGGTGTACACTAAGGCGCAGGTGTATCTATAGTGTACACTGAGGCACAAGTGTATCTTTAGTGTAAAAAAGGTACAGATGTATCTTTAGTGTATACTGAGGCACAGGTGTATCTTTTGTGTTCACTGAGGCAGAGGTGTATCTTTGGTGTACACTGAGGTACAGGTGTATATTTCGTGTACACTGAGGTACAGGTGTATCTTTTGTGTACACTGAGGTACAGGTGTATCTTTAGTGTACACTGAGGCACAGGTGTATCTTTGGTGTGCACTGAGGCAAAAGTGCATCTTTAGTGTGCACTGTGGCACAGGTGTATCTCGGGTGTACACTGAAGCACAGGTGTATCTTTAGTATACACTGAGGCACAGTTGTATCTTTAGTGTACACTGAGGCAGAGGTGTATAGTTGGTGTACACTGAGGTACAGGTGTATCTTTAGTGTACACTGAGGTACAGATGTATGTTTAGTGTACACTGAGGTACAGGTGTATCTTTAGTGTACACAGAGGTACATGTGTATCTTCAGTGTACACTGAGGCACAGGTGTATCTTTTGTGCGCACTGAAGCACAGGTGTATCTTTGGTGTGCACCTAGGTACAGGTGTATCTTTGCTATACACTGAGGCACAGTTATATCATTAGTGTACACTGAGGCTAAGGTGTATCTCTGGTGTACACTGTGGTACAGGTGTATCTTTAGTGTGCACTGAGGTACAGGTGTATCTTTAGTGTACACTGAAGAACAGGTGTATCTTCAGTGTACACTGAGGCTGAGGTGTATCTTTGGTGCATTCTGAGGTATAGGTGTGTCTTTTGTGTACACTGAGGTACAGGTGTATCTTTAGTGTACACTGAGGTACAGGTGTATCTTTAGTGTACAATGAGGTACAGGTGTATCTTTGGTGTACACTGAGGCACAGGTGTATCTTTAGTGTACACTGAGGTACAGGCGTATCTTTGGTGTACACTGAGGCACAGGTGTATCTTTGGTGTACACTGAGGCACAGGTGTATCTTTGGTTTACACTATGGTACAGGTGTATCTTTAGTGTACAATGAGGTACAGGTGTATCTTTAGTGTACACTGAGGCACTGGTGTATCTTTGCTATACACTGAGACACAGGTGTATCTCGGGTGTACACTGAGGCACAGGTGTATATTTTGTGAACAATGAGGTACAGGTGAATCTTTGGTGTACACTGAGGCACAGGTGTATCTTTAGTGAACACTGAGGCAGAGGTGTATCTTTGGTGTACACTGAGGTTCACGTGTATATTTGGTGTACACTGAGGTACAGGTGTATCTTTAGTGTACACTGAGGTACAGGTGTATCTTTGGTGTACACTGAGGCTCAGGTGTATCTTTGGTGTGCATTGAGGCAAAAGTGCATCTTTAGTGTACACTGAGGCACAGGTGTATCTTTAGTATACACTAAGGCACAGGTGTATATTTGGTGTACACTGAGGTACAGGTGTATCTTTGGTGTACACTGAGGTACAGGTGTATCTTTGGTATACACTGAAGTACAGGGGTATCTTTGGTGTACACTGGGGCACAGGTGTATATTTGCTGTACACTGAGGTACAGGTGTATATTTCGTGCACACTGAGGTACAGGTGTAACTTTATTTTACACTGAGGAACAGGTGTATCTTTGGTGTACATTGAGGCAAAAGTGTATCTTTAGTGTACACTGAGGCACAGGTGTATCTTTATTGTACACTGAGGAACAGGTGTATCTTTAGTGTACACTGAGGAACAGGTGTTTCTTTGGTGTACATTGAGGCAAAAGTGTATCTTTAGTATACACTGAGACACAGGTATATCTTTGGTATACACTGAGGCACAGGTGTATCTTTAGTGAACACTGAGGCACAGGTGTATCTTTAGTGTACACTGAGGTACAGGTGTATCGTTGGTGTACAGTAAGGCAGAGGTGTATCTTTGGTGTACACTGAGGTACAGGTGTATATTTCGTGTACACTGAGGTACAGGTATATCTTTAGTGTAAACTGAGGTAAAGGTGTATCTTTAGTGTACACTGAGGCACATGCGTATCTTTGGTGTGCACTGAGGCAAAAGTGCATCTTTAGTGTACACTGAGGCACAGGTCTATCTCGGGTGTACATTGAGGCACAGGTGTATCTTTAGTGTACACTGAGGCACCGATGTTTCTATAGTGTACACTGAGGCACAGTTATATCTTTAGTGTACACTGAGACAAAGGTGTATCTTTGGTGTACACCGAGGTACAGGTGTATTATTAGTGTACACTGAGGTACAGGAGTATATATCGTGTACACTGAGGTACAGGTGTATCTTTCGTGTACACTGAGGTACAGGTGTAACTTTAGTGTACACTGAGGCACAGGTGTATCTCGGGTGTACACTGAGGCACAGGTGTAACTTTAGTGTACACTGAGGCACATTTGTATCTTTAGTGTACACTGAGGTACAGTTATATCTTTAGTGTACACTGAGACAAAGGTGTATCTTTGGTGTACACCGAGGTACAGGTGTATCTTTAGTGTACACTGAGGTACAGGTGTATCTTTAGTGTCAACTGAAGCACAGGTGTATCTTTAATGTACACTGAGGCAGAGGTGTATCGTTGGTGTACATCTGAGGTACAGGTGTGTCTTTAGTGTACACTGAGGCTCAGGTGTATCTTTAGTGTACACTAAGGCAGAGGTGTATCTTTGGTGTACACTGAGGTACAGATGTATCTTTAGTGTACACTGAGGTACAGGTGTATCTTTAGTGTACACTTAGGTACATGTGTATCTTTAGTGTACACTGAGGCACAGGTGAATCTTTAGTGTACACTGAGGCATAGGGGTATCTTTGGTGTACACTAGGGTAAAGGTGTATCTTGGTGTACACTAAGGTATAGGCGAATCTTTAGTGTACACTGAGGCACAGGTGTATCTTAAGTGTACAGTGAGGCACAGGTGTATCTTTAGTGTACACTGAGGTACAGGTGTATCTTTAGTGTACACTCAGGTACAGGTGTATGTTTGGTATACAATGAAGTACAGGTGTATCTTTGGTGTACACTGAGGTACAGGTGCATCTTTTGTGTACACTGAGGCACAGGTGTATATTTGGTGTACACTGAGGTACAGGTGTATCTTTATTTTACAATGAGGTACAGGTGTATCTCTAGTGAACACTGAAGCAGAGGTGTTTCTTTAGTGTACACTGAGGTACAGGTGTATCGTTGGTGTACACTGAGGCGCAGGTGTATCTATAGTGTACACTAAGCCGCAAGTGCATCTTTAGTGTACAAAAAGGTACAGATGTATCTTTTGTGTATACTGAGGCACAGTTGTATCTTTTGTGTTCGCTGAGGCAGAGGTGTATCTTTGGTGTACATTGAGGTACAGGTGTATACTTCGTGTACACTGAGGTACAGGTGGATCTTTAGTGTACAGTGAGGTACAGGTGAATCTTTAGTGTACACTGAGGCACAGGTGTATCGTTGGTGTCCACTGAGGCAAAAGTGCATCTTTAATGTACACTGAGGCAGAGGTGTATCTCGGGTGTACGCTGAGGCACAGGTGTATCTTTAGTGTACACTGAGGCACAGTTGTACCTTTTGTGTACACTGAGGCAGAGGTGTATAGTTGGTGTACACTGAGGTACAGGTATATCTTTAGTGTACACTGAGGTACAGGTGTATCTTTAGTGTACACTGAGGTACAGGTGTATCTTTAGTGTACACAGAAGTACATGTGTATCTTCAGTGTACACTGAGGCACAGGTGTATCTTTTGTGCGCACTGAAGCACAGGTGAATCTTTGGTGTGCACTTAGGTACAGGTGTATCTTTGGTATACACTGAGGCACAGTTATATCTTTAGTGTACACTGAGGCAAAGGTGTATCTTTGGTATACACTGAGGTACAGGTGTATCTTTAGTGTACACTGAGGTACAGGTGTATCTTTGGTGTACACTGAAGAACAGGTGTATCTTCAGTGTACACTGATGCTGAGGTGTATCTTTGGTGTATACTGAGGTACAGGTGTATCTTTTATGTACACTGAGGTACAGGTGTATCTTTAGTGTACACTATGGTACAGGTGTATCTTTAGTGTACAATGAGGTACAGGTGCATCTTTAGTGTACACTGAGGCACTGGTGTATCTTTGCTATACACTGAGGCAGAGGTGTATATTTGGTGTACACTGAGGTTCACGTGTATATTTGGTGTACACTGAGGTACAGGTGTATCTGTAGTGTACACTGAGGTACAGGTGTATCTTTGGTGTACACTGAGGCACAGGTATATCTTTGGAGTACACTGAGGCACAGGTGTATCTTTGGTTTACACTATGGTACAGGTGTATCTTTAGTGTACAATGAGGTACAGGTGTATCTCGGGTGTACACTGAGGCACAGGTGTATCTTTAGTGTACACTGAGGCAGAGGTGTATATTTGGTGTACACTGAGGTTCACGTGTATATTTGGTGTACACTGAGGTACAGGTGTATCTGCAGTGTACACTGAGGTACAGGTGTATCTTTGGTGTACATTGAGGCAAAATTGTATCTTAAGTGTACACTGAGGCACAGGTGTATATTTGGTATACACTGAGGCACAGGTGTATCTCGGGTGTACACTGGGGCACAGTTATATCTTTAGTGTACACTAAGGCGAAGGTGTATCTTTGGTGTACAATGAGGTACAGGAGTATCTTTAGTGTACACTGAGGTACATGTGTATCTTTTGTGTACACTGAGGCACAGGTGTATCTTTAGTGTACACTGAAGCACAGGTGTATATTTGGTGTACACTAAGGTACAGGTGTATCTTTAGTGTACAATGCGGTACAGGTGTTTCTTTACTGTACACTGAGGCACATGTGTATCTTTAGTGTACACTGAGACACAGGTGTATCTTTGGTGTACAATGAGTTAAGGTGTATCTTTATTGTACATTGAGGCACAGGTGTATCTTTGGTATAAACTGAGGCACAGGTGTATCTCGGATGTACACTCAGGCACAGGTGTATCTTTAGTGAACACTGACGCAGAGGTGTATCTTTGGGGTACACTGAGGTACAGGTATATCCTTAGTGTACACTGGGGAACAGGTGTATCTTTAGTGTACACTGAGGCACGGGTATATCTTTAGTGTACACAGGGGTACTGGTGTATGTTTGGTGTACACTAAGGCGCAGGTGTATCTTTGGTGAACACTGAGGCACAGGTGTATCTTTAGTGTATACTGAGGTACAGGTGTATCTTTGGTGTACACTGAGGCACAGGTGTATCTTTGGTGTACACTATGGCACAGGTGTATCTTTAGTGTACACTGAAGTACAAGTGTATCTTTATTGTATGATAGGTTCTGAATAATAAGTTCTATATACAGGAGAGAACACAAACACCTGTATAGTTTTGTAGGTTCGGTTTACTGGATAAGAGTATGTACACAGTGGGAAGCAGCACTCTCCCTTGGCTAGGCTCCTTGTCAACTGCTATAGGCGACGTATGGCAAGTGATACATTAGCAGCTTCCATACGTCGCCAGGCACATTAATTAAGCATGTGGGATATGGTAATAACATTGCCACACGCTGCTAGCTAGGCTGAATAAATAATACATAAATGGAGCACATACATTATATACATACATGATATATAATCCAGCATACATAATATACATACACCTCCCTCCCCCCTATACGCTCATAGCAAAGTCTTGAGCGGACCTTTTCTTTTGGATCCGTTCTGAGCGTCGAGGGACTTCATCACTGGGAAGGGTATGGGACTCAACACTGGTGGCGGGGCCAGCAGAAGGCATTGTTACGGGGCGGAGAAAACGGCGGTTCCTCCACCACACACGACCACTGGGTAACCGCACCTGGTAGTCCCGTGACCTGCCGAGACCCATAACTACGCCTACTTTGTCCCAACGTAGGGAGGTCTGGTCCTGATCACGGACTTGGGTGCCGACACTCAACCTGGGGAGAGAACGGGCGTGGTCATTGTAGCGGGCGACGACGTCCTGAACACGTTCGGCGGCTCGGCGATCACAATCCTCTGTCTTGGCCTGCCACTCCTTGGAGAAGGATTGAGGGTGAGCAGGGACACAAGAACGGAGGGGGCGTCCATACAAAACCTGGGCAGGGGAGCGTCCGGTGTAGTTAGGTGTGTTGCGGAGTTCAAGAAGACCCCTGTCGAAGGCCTCGCAGTCAATGTTCCCAGAAGGGGCCACCTTAAGGATGAGGTGCTTCAGGGATTTGACAGCAGCCTCAGCGTGGCCGTTGGACTGCGGGTAATGGGGCGATGACAACACATGCCGGACTCCCCATCGGTCAAGGAACACAGCAAAGTCCCGGCTTGTGAACTGAGGCCCTCCGTCGGTTCGCAGGCGTGCAGGAACGCCCACGTCACGGAAGTAGTGGCGGAACTTGCTGATGGTGGCGGCAGACGTCGTGTCATTACCGCACTTGATGACAACCGGCCAACCAGAGAGACGGTCGACGAAAACGAGGAAGGACTTTCCTGACACACAGAAAAAGTCGGCCGACACAGACTCAAAGGGGCGGGTGGGGTCGTCGTCACTCATGAAGGGTTCCTGCTGCTGGCTGGGTTGTAATACTTGGCAGGGCTCACACGCACGGACAACATTGGAGATGTCGGAGTTGATGCCGGGCCAGAACACAGTCTGTCGTGCACGTCGTTTGGTGGCCTCAGCTCCACGGTGACTGTCGTGAAGGCGGGCCAAGGCGTGGGGACGTGATGCAGCAGGGACAACTACACGTGCTCCGTACAGAACAAGGTCTCCGTCGCAGTAGAGTTCATCGCGGAGTTTCCAATACGGGAGCAGGGTGTTGTGAAGATCGTAGCGGTTGCTAGGAAATCCATTCCTCACCCACTCGACAAGTCGGACGTAGGAAGGGTCATCTCGGGCCGCTGTTCGAAGGTCCTCCATTGCCTTGTCGTCATCTGGTGACAGATCCGAACGAAGGGATTGGACGGCATGGAGAGTGACCACAGTCCTGACGGAAAGAGCGAGGTCGGCGTCGAGTACATGGTCTTCTGGAGTAGGGCGGCTGACAGGAGAGCGGGATAAGGCATCAGGGATGCAGAGCTCCTTACCAGCACGCCACACTGCAGTGAAGATGTACGCCGAGAGCTTCTCTTTCAGACGCTGGAGGCGAGGGTTCTCAACGGCGTCTAGCGTGAAGTGGTTGAGGATCGGGACAAGCGGGCGATGGTCGGTCACTAGGTGAAAGTGTTGCAGGCCTATGAGGTAAAACCTGCACTTGGACATCGCCCAAACCACAGCCAACAGCTCCAACTCAATAGTGGCGTAGCGCGTCTCAGTGTCAGAGAGGAAACGCGAGCCACACTGGACGAGCCGGAACTGCCCTCCACCATGATCCTGCAGTAGGGCGTATCCCACGCCATACAAGCGTGAGGCATCTGTCTGCAGAACTGTGGGCAAGGCTGGGTCAAACGTGGCGAGGACAGGTGGACGAGACAGGGCCTGTTTCACTTGCTGGAAGGCCTTGTCGTGGTCGGGGGTCCACAGGAATGTCCTCTTGGGGCTCATCAGGGGGCGAAGTGGTTGAGCAGCTGCGGAGATGTCCGACGAAAACTCTGCTAACTGGTTGACGAGACCGATGAAGGACCTCAAGTCGGTCAGGTTAGCAGGGGTGGGAAAATCCGTAATGGCGCGGACCTTTTCCGGGTCAGCTGCGATACCATTCCCTGAGAGGGTGTACCCACAAAAGTCAACTGAAGAGCTGGCCAGAACAAACTTGTCGGCATTTAGGGTAATGCCGTGCTTCCGGCACCTGTTGAGTACCTCGTAGATACGGCAGAGGTGATCCATATAATCCTCGTCGTACACGAGTATGTCGTCGACCACTTTCACGCAGTTTGCCAGACCTTGTAGAGCCATATCACCTCGAAGACAGAAAGCGTCTCCTGTAGCGGCGAATCCCATGGGGCCACGGCAATAACTGTAACGTCCATGCGGGGTGATGAAAGTTGTGAGTGGTCGGTCTTCTTCGGCAAGCTCTATCTGCCAGTATCCACACAGGGCGTCCATCGTCGTGAAGAAGCGCGCCTTCGGGTTCACGCTGCGTATGGCTGCAAAGGGCGTGGGAGAAGGGTGCGCAGGACGAGACACCTGGTTGTTGAGCTTGGAAAGGTCAGTGGTGATCCGAACACCACCTTTAGGTTTTGCGACGACAACCATCGGGTGACACCATGGAGACGGGTCATCGCCGGTTGGTACAATAATTTCTTGGGCGACCATGGAGTCCAGCTCGTTTTTGACCGCCTCGCAGAAGGCCAGGGGAACCAGTCGAGGGGTGTAAATAGCGAATGGTTTCGCGTCGTCCCTCAGGTGGATCCTCATGGGGGGGCCTGCCATCTTCTTGAGAGGCTTGGATTCCAGAGCGGACTTGGTCACCAGAACGTCGCTGAATTCCTTCAGGAAGTACTTCCGAGCATCCGAAGGATAGGTGTCACTGGCAAGAGGCAGGGGTAGGGCGGCAGCAGGGTCGTTGCTGCTCCCTTTTTGCACCCTGTTGGCGTGTTTTACCTCAAGAATAGGTTTGGGGAAGTCCTGGGAGATGATGGCCAACTCCTGACAATGTCTGTAGGACAGCAAAGGAGTCTGGACACCGTTATGCACATCAATCCAGGCTTGACACGACCTGTTGCCAAAGGTGACTTGTGCTTGGAGTGAACCCATGGCCGGGGTCATCTGTGAACCATCTGCCATAAAGCGGAGATCTTTGGGGGGCGGTCCTAGATCACTTGGAGAGAGCCCCAAGCATTACAAATGCTGGGGACCGATGACTGTAGCATCAGCGCCGGTGTCGGGCAACATCTGAAGACGGGATGACACACCGCCGTAGGTCACGATGACGCTGATGTACTGGGGGACTTTGGTCCTGGGACGCGGGGGGGAGCACACATTCCTAATGTGGCTCGAGCGTTGTCAAGAGTCGTCGTACCTCTGATTGGAAGACTGTGGGCGGCCCTCTCTGGTGGAGGGGGGCTGAAGCTTCCGCCGACGCGGTCCCTTGGGTATGTTGGAAGGGCAACACTTGTCATAGTGGCCCAGACGACTGCACACATTGCATTGGACGCGTTTGGCTGGGCACCGTACTGTGAGTGACCAGTGGCCCTTACGGTCACAACTGTTGCAGGTAGACTGAGCAGCTGGACACACCTGTGTTCCGTGCTGCTTACCACAGTTGTTGCAAAATAAACCGGGCGTGGACGTGGTGGGCGAAGGCGTAGGAACAGACTTCTTGTCCTTCTTGTACCGGGACACAGCGCGTACAGCTGTAGGGGGAGCACGGATGGCAGAGGTGGCACACCTGGCAGCCTCATAGGAGCGACATATCGTCAACACATCCTTAAGAGAAGAGGAAGAGTCGAGGGAGGTGAGGCGTTGGACAAGTTCCTCGTCCTTAACACCCATCAGGATCACCTGCCTCAACTGGGTCTCCTCGCACTGCTGGTGGTGGCCTGGACATATATCTACCTCTTCCGAGGCTCTCTTAAGACGTACGTAAAAGGCATCAAAAGACTCACCCTCCATCTGTCTGTAGCTAAACAATTCCCTCCTGCACAGAGCTTCATTCTGCTGTCCTTTGATGTGCCGTTGTAGAACGTCCAGTACCTCCTCTACAGACAGCAAAGAGGTTGGGGGTACCTGCAACGTATGTTCCAAGACACGCTGAATTTCCAAGGACAGGCACATACGCAGCTGAATGAGTTGTTTAGGCTGTGACAAACTCTGGAGATCCACCATTGTAGAATAATCAGTCCACCGTCGCCGCCATTCACGAAAAGTCTGGAAAGTCTCATCAGGCTTCAAGATGGGCGGTGTTTGAGCTGCTGCTTTAGGTGGGGCTGGGGGGTGTGAAGGAAGCATGGATGAGGTATCTGAACTAGTCAGTACCGAGGCAGTGTTAGAGCCAGGGGCTTGGTTAACAGTGAGGCGAGATATGAAGGCTTCAAACCGTTCACTGTCTTCCAATCTCCATTGGTGGTCTCGTTCTGCCTCTGCTTGCCTTCTGTGCTCATCCGCCAAACGTCTGTGAGCTTCATCCTCGCGTTTCTCATCTCTCATAAACGTCAGTAAAGCAATTATCTCTGGAGACAACGCTGAATATTGAGGTGAGGGACTGCGCGATGTGGGGGCTGGAGCGTCGTGGCCGGCCTGGTCATCCATCTCTGCGGGGCTATCACCCGCCTGGCTCATCCATACGCTGGGTCCACGGCTACGTAAGGCGTGAGACATAACTACTTCCTCTGTGTACTATGTCTTAAATCAGTGTTGACCGGTCAGCCCGTCGTATCAACAAGATTTCAGACAAAAATTAATTAAATACACAGATAAGTAGGTTATATATATAAAATATATATAAGAAGCCGCGCGGTCAGCGAGTGTTAGTGCGTGTATGTGTGGTGTCCCGGGCGGGTAGAGAGTCTCGCCCCAGCTGTGAGGGGGGGTGGAGGCGGCGCTGTGAGGGGGTGGAGGGAGAGGCGCGGCGACTCCCAGTCAGCCCAGTACCCTCAGGACGCGGTCAGAGACGGGTGCACTGAACTCTACTCCTTACAAATGCCCAGAACGTGCCGTATACCTTGGGAATCCTTTAGAACAAGGTCACACATGAATGGCACGAAACACACAATGCGCTAAACACTTCACAGAAAATCACTGTCACTGACACTGCTCAAAGTTGCTGAAATTCTTCGAGGAGAGCTGACGCGCGGGAGTTGACCCAAGCGAGAGTCCATAGAGGCCATAGCCGGCTTTCCACAAATTTTGCACTATCACTCGTAATTATCCAGTAAGATCGGATCACTGCGCCATGTTAGGTTCTGAATAATAAGTTCTATATACAGGAGAGAACACAAACACCTGTATAGTTTTGTAGGTTCGGTTTACTGGATAAGAGTATGTACACAGAGGGAAGCAGCACTCTCCCTTGGCTAGGCTCCTTGTCAACTGCTATAGGCGACGTATGGCAAGTGATACACTAGCAGCTTCCATACGTCGCCAGGCACATTAATTAAGCATGTGGGATATGGTAATAACATTGCCACACGCTGCTAGCTAGGCTGAATAAATAATACATAAATGGAGCACATACATAATATACATACATGATATATAATCCAGCATACATAATATACATACATTGTACACTGAGGCACAGGTGTATTTTAAGTGTACACTATGGCACAGGTGTATATTTGGTATACACTGAGGTACAGGTGTATCTTTAGTGTACACTGAAGCACAGGTGTATCTTTGGTGTACTCAAAGGTACAATGAGGTGCAGGTGCATCTTTAGTGTACACTGAGGCACAGGTGTATCTTTAGTGTACACTGAGGCACAGGTGTATCTTTGGTGTACAATGAGTTATAGGTGCATCTTTAGAGGTACACTCAGGTACAGGTGTATCTTTGTTATACACTGAGGCACAGGTGTATCTCGGGTGTACACTGGGGCACAGGTGTATCTTTAGTGAAAAACTGAGGCACAGGTGTATCTTTAGTGTACACTAAGGCACAGGTGTATCTTTGGTGTACAATGAGTTATAGGTGTATCTTTAGTGTACACTGAGGTACAGGTGAATCTTTAGTGTATACTGAGGCACAGGAGTATCTCGGGTGTACACTGAGGCACAGGTGTATCTTTAGTGAACACTGAGGCACAGGTGTATCTTTGGTGTACACTGAGCTACAGGTGTATATTTGGTGTACACTGAGGTACAGGTGTATCTTTAGTGTACACTGAGGTACAGGTATATCTTTAGTGTACACTGAGGCACAGGTGTATCTTTGGTGTACATTTAGGCAAAAGTGTATATTAAGTGTACACTGAGGCACAGGCGTATCTTTGGTATACACTGAGTTACCGGTGTATCTTTGGTATACACTGAGACACAGTTGTATCTCGGGTGTACACTGAGGCACAGGTGTATGTTTAGTGTACACTGAAGCACAGGTGTATCTTTGTGTACACTGGGACTTTGTTATACTCGATAAGGGGACTTTGTTATACTAGATGAGGGGGCTTTGTTATACTCGATTCGGGACCTTTGTTATACTTGATTATGGGACTTTGTTATACCCGATCAGGGGGCTTTGTTGTACTCGATCAGGGGACTTTGTTATACTCGATCAGGGGATTTTGTTTTACTCGATCAGGGGACTTTGTTTTACTCTATCAGGTGACTTTGTTATATTCGATCAGGGGAATTTGTTATACTCGATGAGGGGCCTTTGTTATGTTCGATTTGGGGCCTTTGTTATACTCGGTCTGGGGCCTTTGTTATACTCGATCAGGGTACATTGCTATAATCGATCAGGGGCCTTTCTTATACTCGATCAGGGGACTTTGTTATACTCGATCAGGGTACTTTGTCTTACTCGATCAGTGGCTTTGTTATACTTGATCAGGGGCCTTTGTTATACTCAATCAGGGGATTTGTTATATTCGACCAGGGGCCTTTGTTATACTTGATTAGGGGCGTTTGGTATACTCGATCAAGGGACTGTGTTATACTCGATAAAGGGCCTTTGTTATACTCGATCAGGGGACTTTCTTATACTCGATGAGGGGAATTTGCTAAACTCGATCATGGGCCTTTATTATACTCGATCAGGGGACTTTGCTATACTCGACCAGGGGACTTTGTTATACTCGATCAGGGGACTTTGTTATACTCGATTAGGGGACTTTGCTATACTCGACATGGGGACCTTGTTATATTCGATCTGGGAACTTTGTCATACTCGTTCAGGGGCCTTTCTTATACTCGATCAGGGGGCTTTGTTATACTCGATCAGGAGACTTTGTTATACTCGATCAGAGGGCTTTGTTATACTCGATCAGGGGACTTTCTTATACGCGATCAGTGGACTTTGATATTCTCGATGAGGGGGCTTTGTTATACTCGAATAGTGGCTTTGTTATACTCGATGAGGGGTCTTTGTTATCATCAATCAGCGGATTTTTTTATACTCGATCAGGGGACTTTGTTATACTCGATTAGGGGACTTTTCTATACTCGATCTAGGGACTTTGTTATATTCGATGAGGGAACTTTGTTATACTCGATTAGTGGCTTTGTTATACTCGATCAGGGGCCTTTGTTATAATCATTCAGCGGATTTTGTTATACTCGATCAGGGGACTTTGTAATACTCGATTAGGGGACTTTGCCCTACTCGATCTAAGGACTTTGTTATACCCGATCAGGGGCCTTTTTTATACTCGATCAGGGGACTTTGTTATACTCGATCAGGGGACTTTGTTATGCTCGATCAGGGGACTTTGTTACACTCGATATGGGGACTTTGTTTTACTCTATTGGGGGACTTTGCTATACACGATATGGGGACTTTGTTATATTCGATCAGGGAACTTTGTCATACTCGTTCAGGGGCATTTCTCATACTCGATGAGGGGGCTTTGTTATACTCGATCAGGGGACTTTCTTATACTCGATGAGGGGAATTTGCTAAACTCGATCAAGGGCCTTTATTATACTAGATCAGGGAGCTTTGTTATACTCGACCAGGGGACTTTTTTAAACTCGATAAGGGGACTTTGTTTTACTCGATTTGGGGACTTTGCTATACTGGATATGGGGACTTTGTTATATTCGATCAGGGAACTTTGTCATACTCGTTCAGGGGCCTTTCTTATACTCGATGAGGGGGCTTTGTTATACTCCATCAGGGGACTTTCTTATACTTGATGAAGGGACTTTGCTGTACTCGTTCAAGGGCCGTTATTATACTCGATAGGGGACTTTGTTATACTCGATCAGGGTACTTTGTTATACTCGATCAGGGGTATTGTTATACTTGATGAGGGGCCTTTGTTATACTCGATCAGGGGATTTGATATACTCGATTAGGGGCCTTTGTTATACTTGACCAAGGGCGTTTGTTATAATCAATCAGGGGACTTTGTTATTCTCGATGAGGGGCCTTTGTTATACTCAAATAGGGGCCTTTGTTATACTCGATCAGGGGACTTGTTGATATTCGATCAGGGAGCTTTGTCAAACTCGAAGGGGCCTTTCTTATACTCGATCAGGGAACTTTGTTATACTCGATCAGGGGACTTTGTTGTACTCGATCAGCGGACTTTGTTATACTCGATCTGGGGGCTTTGTTATACTCGATCTTTGAACTTTGTTATGCTCGATCAGGGGAGTTTGGTATGCTCAATCAGGGGACTAGGTTTTACTCGATGAGGGGGCTTTCTTATACTCGACCAGGGGACTTTGTTAGACTCGATGAGTAGCCTTTGTTATGCTCGATTAGGGGACTTTGTTATTCTCGATCAGGGGACTTGTTTATGTATTCGATCAGGGAGCTTTGTCATACTCGATCAGGGGACTTTCTTATACTCGATTAGGGAACTTTGTTATACTCGATCAGGGGTCTTTGTTATACTCCATCAAAGGGCTTTGTTATACTCGATAAGGGGAATTTGTTATTCTCTATCAGGGTACTTTGTTATACTCGATCAGGGGACTTTGTTATACTCGCGAGGGGACTTTGTTGTAGTCGATCACGGGACTTGTTACATTCGATTAGGGGCCTTTGTTATACTCGATCAGGGGACTTTGGTATACTCGATCAGGGGACTTTGTTATACTCGACCAAGGTACTTTGTTATACTCAATCAGGTGACTTTGTTATACTCGATTAGGGGACTTTGCTATACTCGATCAGGAGACTTTGTTATATTCGATCAGGGAAAATTTGTCATACTCGATTAGGGGCCTTTCTTATACTCGATCAGGGATCTTTGTTATACTCGACCTGGGGACTCTGTTATACTCGACCTGGGGACTTTGTTATACTCGATGAGAGGGCTTTGTTATACTCGATGATGGGACTTTCTTATACTCGATAGGGGACTTTGTTGTAATCGTTCAGCGGACATTGTTATACTCGATTAGGGGACTTTGTTGTGCTCGATTAGGCGACTTTGTTGTAATCGATCAGCGGACTTTGTTATACTCGATCAGGGGACTTTGTTATACTCGATGAGGGGTTTTTGTTATACTCGATCAGGGGACTTTGTTATACTCGATCAGGTGACTTGTTATATTCCATCAGGGGATTTTGTTATACTCGATCAGGGGCCTTTGTTATACTCGATCTAGGGATTTTGTTATATTCGATGAGGGAACTTTGTTATACTCGATTAGTGGCTTTGTTATACTCGATCAGGGGCCTTTGTTATGATCAATCAGCGGATTTTGTTATACTCGATCAGGGGACTTTGTTATACTCGATAGGGGACTTTGTTGTAATCGATCAGCGGACATTGTTATACTCGATCAGGGGACTTTGTTGTGCTCGATTAGGCGACTTTGTTGTAATCGATCAGCGGACTTTGTTATACTCGATCAGGAGACTTTGTTATACACGATCAGGGGTTTTTGTTATACTCAATCAGGGGACTTTGTTATACTCGATCAGGTGACTCTGTTATATTCGATCAGGGGACTTTGTTATACGCGATTAGGGGCCTTTGTTATACTCGATCAGGGGCCTTTGTTATAATCGATCAGAGGCCTGTGTTATACTCGATCAGGGTACTATGCTATATTCGATCAGGGGCCTTTCTTATACTCGATAAGGGGACTTTGTTATACTCGATCAGGTGACTTTGTTATACTCGACCAGGGGACTTTGCTATACTCGATCAATAGACTTTGTTATATTCGATCAGGGAAAATTTGTCATACTCGATTAGGGGCCTTTCTTGTACTCGATTAGGGAACTTTGTTATACTCGACCTGGGGACTCTGTTATACTCGACCTGGGGACTTTGTTATACTCGATGAGGGGGCTTTGTTATACTCGATGAGGGGACTTTCTTATACTCGATAGGGGACTTTGTTGTAATCGATCAGCGGACATTGTTATACTCGATCAGGAGACTTTGTTATACACGATCAGGGTTTTTTGTTATACTCGATCAGGGGACTTTGTTATACTGGATCAGGTGACTTTGTTATATTCGATAAGGGGACTATGTTATACGCGATCAGGGGCCTTTGTTATCCTCGATCAGGGGCGTTTGTTATACTCGATCAGAGACCTGTGTTATACTCGATCAGGGTACATTGCTCTAATCGATCAGGGGCCTTTCTTATACTCGATAAGGGGACTTTGTTATACTCGATCAGGGGACCTTGTTATACTCGAAGAGGGGACTTTGCTATATTCGATTAGAGGACTTTGTTATACTCGTTCAGGGGTTTTTGTTATACTCGATTAGGTGACTTTGTTATATTCGATCAGGGGACTTTGTTATACTCGATGAGGGGCCTTTGTTATACTCGATCAGGGGCCTTTGTTATACTCGATTATGGGGCTTTGCTATACTCGACCAGGGGACCTTGTTATACTCGATCAGGGGACTTCGTTATACTCGATTAGGGAACTTTGCTATACTCGATATGGGGACTTTGTTATATTCGATCAGGGAACTTTGTCATACTCGTTCAGGGGCCTTTCTTATACTCGATCAGGGGGCTTTGTTAAACTCGATCAGGAGACTTTGTTATACTCGATGAGGGGGCTTTGTTATACTCGACCGGGGGACTTTCTTATACTCGATAGGGGACTTTGTTGTAATCGATCAGCGGACATTGTTATACTCGATCAGGAGTCTTTGTTATACACGATGAGCGGTTTTTGTTATACTCGATCAGAGGGCTTTGTTATACTGGATCAGGGGACTTTCTTATACGCGATCAGTGGACTTTGTTATTCTCGATGAGGGGGCTTTGTTATACTCGATTAGTGGCTTTGTTATACTCGATCAGGGGCCTTTGTTATAATCAATCAGCGGATTTTGTTATTCTCGATCGGGGGAATTTGTTATACTCGATTAGGGGACTTTGGTCTACTCGATCTAGGGACTTTGTTATACCCGATCAGGGGCCTTTTTTATAATCGATCATGGGACTTTGTTATACTCGATCAGGGGTCTTTGTAATACTCGATCAGGGGACTTTGTTATGCTCGATCAGGGGAGTTTGTTATACTTGATATGGGAACTTTGTTATACTCTATTAGGAGACTTTGCTATACACGATTTGGGGACTTTGTTATATTCGATCAGGGAACTTTGTCATACTCGTTCAGGGGCCTTTCTTATACTCGATGAGGGGGCTTTATATACTCGATCAGGGGACTTTCTTATACTCGATGAGGGGAATTTGCTAAACTCGATCAAGGGCCATTATTATACTAGATCAGGGGGCTTTGTTATACTCGACCAGGGGACTTTGCTATACTCGATCTAGAGACTTTGTTATATTCGATCAGGGAAAATTTGTCATACTCGATTAGGGGCCTTTCTTATACTCGATCAGGGAACTTTGTTATACTCGACCTGGGGACTCTGTTATACTCGACCTGGGGACTTTGTTATACTCGATGAGGGGGCTTTGTTATACTCGATGAGGGGACTTTGTTATACTCGATAGGGGACTTTGTTGCAATCGATCAGCGGACATTGTTATACTCGATCAGGGGACTTTGTTATACTCGAATAGGGGACTTTACTATATTCGACCAGGGGACTTTGTTATTCTCGATCAGGTGACTTTGTTATACTCGTTTAGGGGACTTTGCTATACTCGATCAGGGGACTTTGGTATAGTCGACCAGGGGACTTTGTATTACTCGATGAGGGGGCTTTGTTATACTCGACCAGGGGACTTTGTTATACTCGATGAGGAGCCTTTGTTATACTCGATCAGAGGCTTGGTTATACTTGATCAGTGGACTTTGTTATACTCCATCAGGGGGCTTTCTTATACTCGGTTAGAGGCTTTGTTATACTCGATGAGGGGCCTTTGTTATAATCAATTAGGGGATTTTGTTATACTCGATCAGGGGGCTTTCCTATACCCGACTAGGGGATTTTGTTATACTCGATGAGGGGGCTTTGTTATACTCGATGAGGGGACTTTCTTATACTCGATAGGGGACTTTGTTGTAATCGATCAGCGGACATTGTTATACTCGATCAGGAGACTTTGTTATACACGATCAGGGGTTTTTGTTATACTCGATCAGGGGACTTTGTTATACTGGATCAGGTGACTTTGTTATATTCGATAAGGGGACTTTGTTATACGCGATCAGGGGCCTTTGTTATCCTCGATCAGGGGCCTTTGTTATACTCGATCAGAGACCTGTGTTATACTCGATCAGGGTACTATGCTCTAATCGATCAGGGGCCTTTCTTATACTCGATAAGGGGACTTTGTTATACTCGATCAGGGGACTTTGTTATACTCGAAGAGGGGACTTTGCTATATTCGATTAGAGGACTTTGTTATACTCGATCAGGGGTTTTTGTTATACTCGATTAGGTGACTTTGTTAAATTCGATCAGGGGACCTTGTTATACTCGATGAGGGGCCTTTGTTATACTCGATCAGGGGCCTTTGTTATACTCGATTAGGGGGCTTTGCTATACTCGACCAGGGGACCATGTTATACTCGATCAGGGGACTTCGTTATACTCGATTAGGGAACTTTGCTATACTCGATATGGGGACTTTGTTATATTCGATCAGGGAACTTTGTCATACTCGTTCAGGGGCCTTTCTTATACTCGATCAGGGGGCTTTGTTAAACTCGATCAGGAGACTTTGTTATACTCGATGAGGGGGCTTTGTTATACTCGACCGGGGGACTTTCTTATACTCTTTAGGGGACTTTGTTGTAATCGATCAGCGGACATTGTTATACTCGATCAGGAGTCTTTGTTATACACGATGAGCGGTTTTTGTTATACTCGATCAGAGGGCTTTGTTATACTGGATCAGGGGACTTTCTTATACGCGATCAGTGGACTTTGTTATTCTCGATGAGGGGGCTTTGTTATACTCCATTAGTGGCTTTGTTATACTCGATCAGGGGCCTTTGTTATAATCAATCAGCGGATTTTGTTATTCTCGATCGGGGGAATTTGTTATACTCGATTAGGGGACTTTGGTCTACTCGATCTAGGGACTTTGTTATACCCGATCAGGGGCCTTTTCTATAATCGATCAGGGGCCTTTGTTATACTCGATCAGGGGCCTTTGTTATACTCGATTAGGGGGCTTTGCTATACTCGACCAGGGGACCATGTTATACTCGATCAGGGGACTTCGTTTTACTCGATTAGGGAACTTTGCTATACTCGATATGGGGACTTTGTTATATTCGATCAGGGAACTTTGTCATACTCGTTCAGGGGCCTTTCTTATACTCGATCAGGGGGCTTTGTTAAACTCGATCAGGAGACTTTGTTATACTCGATGAGGGGGCTTTGTTATACTCGACCGGGGGACTTTCTTATACTCTTTAGGGGACTTTGTTGTAATCGATCAGCGGACATTGTTATACTCGATCAGGAGTCTTTGTTATACACGATGAGCGGTTTTTGTTATACTCGATCAGGGGACTTTCTTATACGCGATCAGTGGACTTTGTTATTCTCGATGAGGGGGCTTTGTTATACTCGATTAGTGGCTTTGTTATACGCGATCAGGGGCCTTTGTTATAATCAATCAGCGGATTTTGTTATTCTCGATCGGGGGAATTTGTTATACTCGATTAGGGGACTTTGGTCTACTCGATCTAGGGACTTTGTTATACCCGATCAGGGGCCTTCTCAATAATCGATCAGGGGACTTTGTTATACTCGATCAGGGGTCTTTGTTATACTCGATCAGGGGACTTTGTTATGCTCGATCAGGGGAGTTTGTTATACTTGATATGGGAACTTTGTTATACTCTATTAGGAGACTTTGCTATACACGATATGGGGACTTTGTTATATTCGATCAGGGAACTTTGTCATACTCGTTCAGGGGCCTTTCTTATACTCGATGAGGGGGCTTTATATACTCGATCAGGGGACTTTCTTATACTCGATGAGGGGAATTTGCTAAACTCGATCAAGGGCCATTATTATACTAGATCAGGGGGCTTTGTTATACTCGACCAGGGGTCTTTGCTATACTCGATCTAGAGACTTTGGTATATTCGATCAGGGAAAATTTGTCATACTCGATTAGGGGCCTTTCTTATACTCGATCAGGGAACTTTGTTATACTCGACCTGGGGACTCTGTTATACTCGATCAGGGGACTTTGTTATACTCGATCAGGGGACTTTGTTATACTCGAACAGGGGTCTTTGTTATACTTGATCAAGGGCGTTTGTGATACTCGATCAGGGGACTTTGTTATACTCGATAAGGGGCCTTTGTCATACTCGATCAGGGGACTTTGTTAAATTCGATTAGGGGTCTTTGTTATACTCTATCAGTGACTTTGTAATACTCGATCAGGGGCCTTTGTTATACTCTATCAGGTTACTTTTTTATACTCGATCAGAGGCCTTTGTTATACTCGACCAAGGGGCTTTGTTATACTCGATCAGGGGACTTTGTTATTCTCGATCATGGAACTTTGTTATACTCCATCAGGTGACTTTCTTATACTCGATCAGGTGACTTTGTTGTAATCGATCAGCGGACTTTGTTATACTCGATCAGGGGACTTTGTTATACTCGATCAGTGTCTTTGTTATACTTGATCAGGGGACTTTGTTATACTCGATCAGGGGACTTTGTTATACTTGATCAGGGGCGTTTGTTATACTCGATTAGGAGACATTGTTAAACTCGATCAGGGTTCCTTGTTATACTCGATCAGAGGACTTTGTTATACTCGATCAGGGGACTTTGTTATTCTCGAACAGGGGGCTTTCTTATACTCGATCAGGGGCCTTTGTTATATTCGATGAGAGGCCTTTATTAAACTCTATCAGGAGACTTTGTTATACTCGATGAGGGGACTTTGTTATACTCGATGAGGGGACTTTCTTATACTCGATTAGGGGACTTTGCTATACTTGATCAGGGGTCTTCGTTATACTCGATGAGGGGTCTTTGTTATACTCGAGCAGGGGACTTTGTTATACTCGAACAGGGGGCTTTGTTATACTCGGTCAGGGGCCTTTGTTATATTCGATCAGTGGGCTTTGTTATACTCGATCAGGAAACTTTGTTATACTCGATGAGAGGGCTTTGTCATACTCGACTTGGGGACTTTGTTATACTCGATCAGAGGCTTGGTTATACTTGATCAGTGGACTTTGTTATACTCCATCAGGGGGCTTTCTTATACTCGGTTAGAGGCTTTGTTATACTCGATGAGGGGCCTTTGTTATAATCAATTAGGGGATTTTGTTATACTCGATCAGGGGGCTTTCCTATTCCCGACTAGGGGATTTTGTTATAATTGAACAGGGGACTTTGTTATGCTCGATTAGGGGACTTTGCTATACTCGATCTGGGGACTTTGTTATATTCGATGAGGGAACTTTGTCATACTCGATGAGGGGCCTTTCTTATACTCGATGAGGGGACTTTGTTATACTCGATCAGGGGACTCTGTTATACTCGATCAGGGAACTTTGTCATACTCGTTCTGGGGCCTTTCTTATACTCGATGATGGGGCTTTGTTATACTCGATCAGGGGACTTTCTTATACTTGATGAGGGTACTTTGCTATACTCGATCAGGGGTCTTTGTTATACTCGATCAGGGGACTTTCTTATACTTGATGAGGGTACTTTGCAAAACTCGACCAGGGGACTTTGTTATATTCGATTAGGGGCCTTTGTTATACTCGATGAGGAGTGTTTGTTATACTCGATCAGGGGACTTTGTTATGCTCGATCAGGGGACTTTGTTATACTCGAACAGGGGGCTTTGTTATACTCGACCTGAGGATTTTGTTATACTCGATCACGGGGCTTTGTTATACTCGATCAGGGGACTTTCTTATACTTGATGAGGGGACTTTGCTATACTCGATCATGGGCCTTTATTATACTCGATCAGGGGGCTTTGTTATACTCGACCAGGGGACTTTGTTATACTCGATCAGGGGACTTTGTTATACTCGATCAGGGAACTTTGTCATACTAGTTCAGGGGCCTTTCTTATACTCGATGATGGGGCTTTGTTATACTCGATCAGGGGACTTTCTTATACTTGATGAGGGTACTTTGCTATATTCGATCAGGGGTCTTTGTTATACTCGATCAGGGGACTTTCTTATACTTGATAAGGGTACTTTGCAATACTCGACCAGGGGACTTTGTTATATTCGATTCGGGGCCTTTGTTATACTCGATCAGGGGACTTTGGTATATTCCATCAGGGGACTTTGATATACTCGATAAGGGGACTTTGCTATACTCGATCAGGGGTCTTTGTTATACTCGATCAGGGAACGTTTGTTATACTCGATCAGGGGACTTTGTTATACTCGAACAGGGGGCTTTGTTATATTCGATCAGGGGCCTTTGTTATATTCGATGAGGGGGCTTTGTTATACTCGATCAGGAGACTTTGTCATACTTGATGAGGGGGCTTTGTTATACTCGATTAGGGGACTTTGCTATAGTCGACTAGGGGCCTTTGTTATACTCGATCAGGGGACTTTGTTATCCCTCATCAGAGGGCTTTGTTATACTCGATCAGGGGACTTTGTTATACTCGATCAGGGGATTTTGTTATATTCGATCAAGGGAGTTTGTTATACTCGATCAGGGGGCTTTGCTATACTCGATCAGTGGCTTTGTAATATTCGATTAGGGGCCATTGTTATACTCGATCAGGCGACTTTGGTATACTCGTATTAGGGGACTTTGTTATACTCGATATGGGGGCTTTGTTATACTCGACCAGGGAACTTTGTTATACTCGATGAGGGGCCTTTGTTATATTCCATCAAGGGGCTTTGTTTACTCGATCATGGGACTTTGTTAAACTCGATCAGGGACTTTGTTATACTCGATCAGGGGACTTTGTTATACTCGATCAGGGGACTTTGTTATACTCGATCAGGGGACTTTGTTATACTCGATTAGGGACTTTGTTATACTCGATGAGGGGCTTTGTTATGCTCGATCAGGGCTTGTTATACTCGATCAGGGGACTTTGTTATACTCGATCAGGGACTTTGTTATACTCGATCAGGGGCCTTTGTTATACTCGATCAGGGGCTTTGTTATACTCGATCAGGGGACTTTGTTATACTCGATCAGGGACTTTGTTATACTCGATCAGGGGCTTTGTTATACTCGATATGGGGGCTTTGTTATATTCGATCAAGGGGCTTTGTTATACTCGATCAGGAGACATTCTTATATTCGATGAGGGGCTTTGTTATACTCGACCAGGGGACTTTGTTATAATCGAGGAGGGGACTTTGTTAAACTCGATTCGGGGACTTTGCTCTACTCGATGAGGGGTCTTTGTTATACTCGATCAGGGGACTTTGTTATACTCGATCAGGGGACTTTGTTATACTCGAACAGGGGGCTTTGTTATACTCGATCAGGGGCCTTTGTTATATTCGATCAAGGGGCTTTGTTATACTCGATTAGGGGACTTTGCTATACTCGATCAGGGGGCTTTGTTATACTTGATGAGGGGGCTTTGTTATACTCGACCAGGGGACTTTGTTATACTCGATGAGGGGACTTTGTTATACTCGATTAGGGGTGTTTGCTATACTCGATTAGGGGACTTTGTTATACTCGATGAAGGGGCTTTGTTTTACTCGACTAGGGCCTTTCTTATACTCGATCAGGGGACTTTGTTATACTCGATCAGGTGTCTTTGTTATACTCGATTCGTGGCCTTAGTTATACTCGATCATGGGACTTTGTTATCCCCGATCAGGGGGCTTTCCTATACTCGATCAGGGGACTTTGTTATACTCGATTAGGGGACTTTGTTATACTCGATTAGGGGACTTCGCTATACTCGAAGAGGGGGCTTTGTTATACTCAACACGGGGACTTTGTTATACTCGATCAGGGGCCTTTGTTATACTCGATCAGGGGGCTTTGTTATACTCGATCAGGGACCTTTGTTATTCTCTATCAGGGGACTTTGTTATACTCGATCAGGGGACTTTGTTATACTCGATCAGGGGACTTTGTTGTACTCGATCAGCGGACTTTGGTATACTCGATCTTGGGACTTTGTTATACTCGATCAATGGCTTTGTGATATTCGATTAGGGGCCTTTTTATACTCGAACAGGGGACTTTGGTATACTCGATCAGGGGACTTTGTTATACTTGATGAGGGGGGTTTGTTATACTCGACCAGTAGACTTTGTTATACTCGATCAGGGGCCTTTGTTATATTCCATCAAGGGGCTTTGTTATACTCGATCTTGGGACTTTGTTAAACTCGACCAGAGGAACTTGTTATACTCGACCTGAGGACTTTGTTATACTCAATCAAGGGGCTCTCTTATACTCGATGAGGAGCTTTGTTATACTCGACCAGGGGACTTTGTTATACTCGATGAGGGGACTTTGTTTTACTCGATTCGGGGACTTTGCTATAAGCGATCAGGGGTGTTTGTTATACTCGATTAGGGGACTTTGTTATACTCGAACAGGTGGCTTTGTTATACTCGATCAGGGGCCTTTGATATATTCGATCAAGGGGCTTTGTTATACTCGATTAGGGGACTTTGCTATACTCGATCAGGGGACTTTGTTATTCTCGATGAGGGGGCTTTGTTATACTCGACCAGGGGACTTCGTTATACTCGATGAGGGGACTTTGTTATACTCGATTAGGGGACTTTGCTGTACTCGATTAGGGGACTTTGTTATACTCGATGAAGGGGCTTTATTATATTCGACTAGGGGCCTTTCTTTTGCTCGATCAGTGGACTTTGTTATACTCGATCAGGGGTCTTTGTTATACTCGATTCGGGGCCTTAGTTATATTCGATCATAGGACTTTGTTATCCCCGATCAGGGGGCTTTGTTATACTCGATCAGGGGACTTTGTTATACTCGATCAGGGGATTTGTTATACTCGATCAAGGGAGTTTGTTATACTCGATCAGGGGGCTTTGTATACTCGATCAGTGGCTTTGTTATATTCGATTAGGGGCCTTTGTTCTACTCGATCAGGGTTCTTTGTTATACTCGATCAGGGGACTTTGTTATACTCGATTAGGGGATTTTGTTATACTCGAAGAGGGGGCTTTGTTATACTCAACACGGGGACTTTCTTACACTCGATGAGGGGAATTTGTTATATTCGATCAGGGGACTTGTTGATATTCGATCGGGGAGCTTTGTCATACTCGATTAGGGGCATTTCTTAAACTCTATATAGGAACTTTGTTATACTCGATCAGGGGCCTTTGTTATACTCGATCAGGGGGCTTTGTTATACTCGATCAGGGACCTTTGTTTTTCTCTATCAGGGGACTTTGTTATACTCGATCAGGGGACTTTGTTATACTCCATCAGGGGACTTTGTTATACGCGATTTGGGGCATTTGTTATATTCGATGAGGGGGCTTTGTTATACTCGATCAGGAGACTTTCTTATACTCGATGAGGGTCTTTGTTTTACTCGACCAGGGGACTTTGTTATACTCGATGAGGGGACTTTGTTATACTCAATTCGTGGACTTTGCTATAATCGATCAGGGGTCTTTGTAATACTCGATGAGGGGACTTTGTTATACTCGATCAGGGGACTTTGTTATACTCGAACAGGTGGCTTTGTTATACTCGATCAGGGGCCTTTGTTAAATTCGATCAAGGGGCTTTGTTATATTCGATAAGGGGACTTTGCTATACTCGATAAGGGGACTTTGTTATACTCGATGAGGGGGCTTTGTTATACTCGACCAGGGGACTTTGTTATACTCGATGAGGGGACTTTGTTATACTCGATTAGGGGACTTTGTTATACTCGATTAGGGTACTTTGCTGTACTCGATTAGGGGACTTTGTTATACTCGATGAAGGGGCTTTGTTATACTCGATCAGGGGACTTTGTTATACTCGATCAGGGGACTTTGTTATACTCGATCAAGGGAGTTTGTTATACTCGATTTGGGGGCTTTGTTATACTCGATCAGTGGCTTTGTTATATTCGATTAGGGGCCTTTGTTATACTCGATCAGGCGTCTTTGTTATACTCGATCAGGGGACTTTGTTATAATCGATTAGGGGACTTTGTTATACTCGAAGAGGGGGCTTTGGTATACTCAACACGGGGACTTTGTTATACTCGATCAGGGGCCTTTGTTATACTCGATCAGGGGGCTTTGTTATACTCGATCAGGGACCTTTGTTATTCTCTATCAGGGGACTTTGTTATACTCGATCAGGGGACTTTGTTATACTCCATCAGGGGACTTTGTTGTACTCGATCAGCGGACTTTGGTATACTCGATCTGGGGGCTTTGTTATACTCGATCTTGGGACTTTGTTATACTCGATCAATGGCTCTGTGATATTCGATTAGGGGCCTTTTTTATACTCGAACATGGGACTTTGGTATACTCGATCACGGGACTTTGTTATACTCGATGAGGGGGGTTTGTTATACTCGACCAGGAGACTTTGATATACTCGATCAGGGGACTTTGTTATATTCCATCAAGGGGCTTTGTTATACTCGGTCAGGGGACTTTCTTATTCTCGATCAGGGGACTTTGTTATATTCGATCAGGCGGCTTTGTTATACTCTATCAGTGGCATTGTTATACTCGATGAGGGGCCTTTGTTATACTCGATCAGGTTACTTTTTTTACTCGATCAGGGGCCTTTGTTATACTCGATCTAGGGGCTTTGTTATACTCGATCAGGGGACATTGCTATTCTCGATCAGGGGACTTTCTTTTACTCGATCAGGGGACTTTGTTGTATTCGATTAGCGGACTTTGTTTTACTCGATCAGGGGACTTTGTTAAACTCGATCTTGGGACTTTGTTATACTCAATCAGTGACTTTGTTATTGTCGATGAGGGGCCTTTGTTATATTCGATGAGGTTACTTATTTATACTCGATCAGGGACCCTTGTTATACTCGATCAAGGGGTTTTGTTATATTCGATCAGGTGACTTTCTTATACTCGATGAGGGGACTTTGCTGTAATCGATCAGCGGACTGTGTTATACTCGATCAGGGGACTTTGTTATACTCGATCAGGGGACTTTGTTATACTCGATTAGGGGCCTGTGGTATACTCGATCAGGGTACTTTGTTATGCTCGATCAGTGGCTTTGTTAAACTTGATCAGGGGCCTTTGGAAAACTCAATCAGGGGATTTGTTATACTCGATCAGGGGCCTTTGCTATATTTGATCAGGGGGGTTTGTTATACTCGATCAGGAAACTTTGTTATACTCGATGAGGGGCCTTTATTATACTCGATGAGGGGACTTTGTTAAATTGGATCAGGGGTCTTTGTTATACTCGATCTGGGGACTTTGTTATACTCGATCACAGTGCTTTGTTATACTCTATCAGTGGCTTTGTTATACTCGATCGGGGGCCTTTGTTATACTCGATCAGGGGACTTTGTTATACTCGATCTTGGGACTTTGTTATACACGATCAGGGGGGTTTGTTATACTCGATTCGGGGCCTTTGTTTTACTCGATCATGGGACTTTGTTAAACTCGATCAGGGGATTTTGTTATACTCGATCAGGGGACTTTGTTATACTCGATTAGGTGAATTTGTTATATTCGATCAGCGGACTTTGTTATACTTGATGAGGGGCCTTTCTTATACTCGATCAGGGGACTTTGTTATACTCAATCAGGGTAATTTGTTACTCTCGATCAGTGGCATTGTTATACTTGATCAGGGTCCTTTGTTATACTCAATCAGGGAATTTGTTATACTCGATCAGTGGCCTTTGTTATACTTGATCAGGGGCGTTTGTTATACTCAAACAGGGGACTTTGTTATACTCGATAAGGGGCCTTTGTTATACTCGATCAGGGGACATTGTTAAATTCGATCAAGGGTTTTTGTTATACTCGATCAGGTGACTTTGTTATACTCGATAAGAGGGCTTTGTTATACTCTATCAGTGGCTCTTTTAGACTCGATCAGAGGACTTTGTTATATTAAATCAGAGGACTTTGGTATAATCAAACAGGGGACTTTGTTATACTCGATGAGGGGCCTTTATTATACTCGATCAGGGGACTTTGTTAAATTCGATCAGGGTTCTTTGTTATACTCGATCAAGGGGCTTTGTTATACTCGATCAGGGGACTTTGTTATTCTCCATCAGGGAACTTTGTTTTACTCGACCAGGTGACTTTCTTATACTCGATCAGGGGACTTTGTTGTAATCGATTAGCGGACTTTTTTATACTCGATCAGGGGACTTTGTTATACTCTATCTTGGGACTTTGTTATACTCGATCAGGGGGCTTTGTTATACTCGATTCGGCGCCTTTGTTATACTCGATCATGGGACTTTGTTATACCCGATTAGGGGGCTTTGTTATACTCGATCAGGTGACTTTGTTATACTCGATCAGGGGATTTTGTTATAGTCGATTAGCGGACTTTGTTATACTCGATCAGTGGCTTTGTTATACTTGATCAGGGGCCTTTGTTATTCTCAATCAGGGTATTTTTATACTCGATCAGGTGCCTTTGTTATACTTGTTCAGGGGCGTTTGTGAAACTCGATGAGGGGACTTTGTTATACTCGATGAGGGGCCTTTGTCATACTCGATCAGGGGACTTTTTTATACTCGAACAGGGGTCTTTGTTATACTCGATCAGGGGACTTTGTTATACTCGATCAGGTGACTTTCTAATACTCGACCAGGGGACTCTGTTGTAATCGATCATCGGGCACTGTTATACAGGGGACTTTGTTATACTCGATCAGTGGCTTTGTTATACTTGATCAGGGGCCCTTGATATACTCAATCAGGGGATTTGTTATACTTGATCAGGGGACTTTCTTATACTCGATCAGTGGACTTTGTTATACTCCATCAGGGGGCTTTCTTATACTCGACTAGAGGCTTTGTTATACTCGATCAGGGGCCTTTGTTATAATCAATTAAGGGATTTTGTTATACTCGATCAGGGGACTTTGTTTTACTCGATCAGCGGGTTTTCTTATACCCGACTAGGGGATTTTGTTATACTTGAACAGGGGAATTTGTTATACTCGATTAGGGGACTTTGCTATACTCGATCTAGGGACTTTGTTATATTCGATCAGGGAACTTTGTCATACTCGATCAGGGGCCTTTTTTATTCTCGATCAGGGGACTTTGTTATACTCGATCAGGAGTGTTTGTTACACTCGATCAGGGGACTTTGTTATGCTGGAGCAGGGGCCTTTGTTATACTCGAACAGGGGGCTTTGTTATACTCGATCAGGGGACTTTCTTATACTTGATGAGGGTACTTTGCTATACTCGATCAAGGGACTTTATTATACTCGATCAGGGAACTTTGTTATACTCGATCAGGGTACTTTGTTATACTCGATCAGGGGTATTGTTATACTTGATGAGGGGCCTTTGTTATACTCGATCAGAGGATTTGTTATACTCGATCAGGGGCCTTTGTTATACTTGACCTGGGGGTATTTGTTATAATCAATCAGGGGACTTTGTTATACTCGATGAGGGGCCTTTGTTATACTCAAATAGGGGACTTTGTTATACTCGATCAGGGGACTTGTTGATATTCGATCAGGGAGATTTCTCATCCTCGAAGGGGCCTTTCTGATACTCGATCAGGGAACTTTGTTACACTCGATGACGGGCCTTTGTTATACTCGATTAGGGCGCTTTGTTATACTCGATCAGGTTACTTTGTTATACTCGATCAGGGGACTTTGTTGTTTCTCGAAGAGCGGACTTTGCTATACTCGATCTGGGGGCTTTGTTATACTCGATCTTGGGACTTTGTTATACTCGACCAGGGTCCTTGTTATACTCGATCAGGTGACTTTGCTATACTCGATTCGGTGACTTTGTTATACTCGACCTGGGGACTTTGTTATACTCGATCAGGGGGTTTGTTAAACTCGATCAGGGGACTTTGTTATTCTCTATCAGGGGACTTTATTATACTCGATAAGGGACTTTGTTATACTCGATCAGGGGACTTTGTTGTACTCGATCTGGGGGCTTTGTTATACTCGATCTTTGGACTTTGTTATAATCATTCAGGAGAGTTTGTTATACTCGATCAAGGGGCTTTGTTATACTCGATCAGTGGCTTTGTTTTATTCGATTAGGGGCCTTTGTTATACTCGATCAGGGGATTTTGGTATACTCGATGAGGGGACTTTGTTTTACTCGATGAGGGGTCTTTGTTATACTCGACCAGGGGACTTTGTTATACTCGATGAGGAGCCTTTGTTATACTCGATTAGGGGACTTTGTTATACTTCGTCATGGGATTTTGTTATACTCGATCAGGGGCCTTTCTTATACTCGATCAAATTGCATTGTTATACTCGATCAGGGGACTTTGTTATACTCGCTCAGGGGACTTTGTTGTACTCGATCAGGGGATTTTGTTATACTCGATTAGGGGACTTTGTTATACTCGATCAGGGGACTTGTTGAGATTCGAACAGGGAGCTTTGTCATACTCGATCAGGGAAGTTTGTTTTACTCGATCAGGGGCCTTTGTTATACTCGATCAGAGGACTTTGTTATACTCGTTCAGGGGTCTTTGTTATTCTCTATCTGGGGACTTTGTTATACTCGATGAGGGGACTTTTTTATACTCAATGAGGGGGGCTTTGTCATACTCGACCAGGGGACTTTGTTATTCTCGATCAGGTGACTTTGTTATACTCGTTTAGGGAACTTTGCTTTACTCGATCAGGGGACATTGTTATGTTCGATCAGGGAACTTTGTCATACTCGTTCAGGGGCCATTCTTATACTCGATGAGGGGGCTTTGTTATACTCGATTAGGGGACTTTCTTATACATAATGAGGGTACTTTGCTATACTCGATCAAGGGCCTTTATTATTGTCGATCAGGGGACTTTGTTATAGTTGATCAGGGGCCTTTGTTATACTCGATCAGGGGTATTGTTATACTTGATGAGGGGCCTTTGTTATACTTGACCAGGGGCGTTTGTTATAATCAATCAGGGGACTTTGTTATACTCGATGAGGGGCCTTTGTTATACTCAAATAGGGGACTTTGTTATACTCGATCAGGGGACATGATGATATTCGATCAGGGAGATTTGACATACTCGAAGGGGCCTTTCTTATACTCGATCAAGGAACTTTGTTATACTCGATCAGGGCCTTTGTTATACTCGATAAGGGGGCTTTGTTATACACGATCTTCGGACTTTGTTATTCTCTATCAGGGGACTTTGTTGTACTCGATCCGGGGGCTTTGTTATACTCGATCTTTGGACTTTGTTAAACTCGATCAGGGGAGTTTGTTATAGTCGATGAAGGGGCTTTGGTATACTCGATCAGTGGCTTTGTTTTATTCGATTATAGGCATTGTTATACTCGATTAGGAGACTTTGTTATACTCGCACAGGGTACTTTGTTGTACTCGATCAGGGGATTTTGTTATACTCGATTAGGGGACTTTGTTATACTCGATCAGGGGACTTGTTGATATTCGAACAGGGAGCTTTGTCATACTCGATCAGGGGCCTTTCTTATGCTCGATCAGGGAACTTTGTTTTACTCGATCAGGGGCCTTTGTTATACTCGATCAGAGGCCTTGGTTATACTCGATCAGGGGACTTTGTTATTCTCTATCTGGGGACTTTCTTATACTCGATGAGGGAACTTTTTTATACTCGATCAGGGGGGCTTTGTTATACTCGACCAGGGGACTTTGTTATACTCGATCAGGTGACTTTGTTATACTCGTTTAGTGGACTTTGCTATACTCGATCAGGGGACATTGTTATGTTCGATCAGGGAACTTTGTCATACTCGTTCAGGGGCCTTTCTTATACTCGATGAGGGGGCTTTGTTATACTCGATCAGGGGACTTTCTTATACTTGATGATGGGTACTTTGCTATACTCGATCAAGGGCCTTTATTTTTCTCGATCAGGGGACTTTGTTATATTTGATCAGGGTACTATGTTATACTCGATCAGGGGTATTGTTATACTTGATGAGGGGCCTTTGTTATACTCGATGAGGGGCCTTTGTTATACTTGACCAGGGGCGTTTGTTATAATCAATCAGGGGACTTTGTTATACTCGAAAAGGGGCCTTTGTTATACTCGATCAGGGGACATGTTGATATTCGATCAGGGAGCTTTGTCATACTCGAAGGGGCCTTTCTTATGCTCGATCAGTGAACTTTGTTATACTCGATGAGGGGCCTTTGTTATACTCGATTAGGGGATTTGTTATACGCGATCTTGGGACTTTGTTATTCTCTATCAGGGGACTTTGTTATATTCGATCAGGTTACTTTGTTATACTCGATCAGGGAACTTTGTTGTTTCTCGAACAGCGGACTTTGCTATACTCGATCTGGGGGCTTTGTTATACTCGATCTTGGGACTTTGTTATACTCGACCAGGGTCTTTGTTATACTCGATCAGGGGACTTTGTTATACTCGATTAGGGGACTTTGCTATACTCGATTCGGGGACTTTGTTATATTCGATCAGGGAACTTTCTCATACTCGATCAGGGGCCTTTCTTATACTCGATCAGGGGACTTTGTTATACTCGACTTGGGGGCTTTGTTATACTCGCTCAGGGGTTTTGTTATACTCGATTAGGGGACTTTGTTATTCTCTATCAGGGGACTTTATTATACTCGATAAGGGACTCTGTTATACTCGATGAGGGGACTTTGTTTTACTCGATCTGGGGGCTTTGTTATACTCGATCTTTGGACTTTGTTAAACTCGATCAGGGGAGTTTGTTATACTCGATCAAGGGCTTTGGTATACTCGATCAGTGGCTTTGTTTTATTCGATTAGGGGCCTTTGTTATACTCGATCAGGGGATTTTGGTATACTCGATTAGGGGACTTTGTTATACTCGATCAGGGGACTTGTTGATATTCGATCAGGGAGCTTTGTCATACTCGATCAGGGGCCTTTCTTATACTCGATCAGGGAACTTTGTTTTACTCGATCAGGGGCCTTTGTTATACTCGATCAGAGGGCTTTGTTATACTCGATCAGGGGACTTTGTTATTCTGAATCTGGGGACTGTGTTATACTCGATTAGGGGACTTTGTTATACTCGCTCAGGGGACTTTGTTATACTCGGTCATGGGACTCTGTTTTACCCGATTAGGGGGCTTTGTTATACTCGATCAGGGGACTTTGTTATACTCGATCAGGGGATTTTGTTATATTTGATCAACGGACTTTGTTATACTCGATGAGGGGCCTTTGTTATACTCGATCAGGTGCCTTTGTTACCCTCGATTAGGGGCCTGTTTTATGCTCGATCAGGGTACTTTGCTATTATCGATCAGGTGCCTTTCTTATACTCGATCAGGGTACTTTGTTATACTCGATCAGTGGCTTTGTTATACTTGATCAGGTGCCTTTGTCATACTCGATGAGGGGCCTTTGTCATACTCGATCATGGGCCTTTGTTATACTCGATCAGGGGCCTTTATTAAACTCGATCAGGGTACTTTGTTATACTCGATCAGTGGCTTTGTTATACTCGATCAGGGGCCTTTGTTATACTCAATCAGGGGATTTGTTATACTCGATCAGGGGCTTTGTTATACTTGATCAGGGGCCTTTGTTATACTCGATCAGGGGACTTTGTTATACTCGATGAGGGGCCTTTGTTATACTCGATCAGGGGACTTTGTTATAATCGATTAGGGGCTTTGTTATACTCGATCAGGGGACTTTGTTATACTCGATCAGGGGACTTTGTTATATTCGAACAGGGGTCTTTGTTATACTTGATCAGGGGCGTTTGTGATACTCGATCAGGGGACTTTGTTATACTCGATGAGGGGCCTTAGTCATACTCGATCAGGGGACTTTGTTAAATTCGATTAGGGGTCTTTGTTATACTCTATCTGTGGCTTTGTTATACTCGATCAGGGGCCTTTGTTATACTCGACCAAGGGGCTTTGTTATACTCGATCAGGGGACTTTGTTATTCTCGATCATGGAACTTTGTTATATTCGATCAGGTGACTTTCGTATACTCGATCAGGGGACTTTCTTGTAATCGATCAGCGGACTTTGTTATACTCGATCAGGGGACTTTGTTATACTCGATCAGGGGCCTTTGTTATACTTGATCAGGGGCGTTTGTTATACTCGATCAGGAGACTTTGTTAAACTCGATCAGGGGTCTTTGTTATACTCGATCAGGGGACTTTGTTATACTCGATCAGGGGACTTTGTTATACTCGAACATGTGGCTTTGTTATACTCGATCAGGGGACTTTGTTATATTCGATCAGGGGGCTTTATTATATCTATCAGGAGACTTTGTTATACTCGATGAGGGGATTTTGTTATACTCAATGAGGGACTTTCTTATACTCGATTAGGGGACTTTGCTATACTCGATCAGGGGTCTTCGTTATACTCGATGAGGGGACTTTGTTATACTCGAGCAGGGGACTTTGTTAAACTCGAACAGGGGGCTTTGTTATACTCGGTCAGGGGCCTTTGTTATATTCGATCAGGGGGCTTTGTAATACGCGATCAGGAGACTTTGTTATACTCGATGAGAGGGCTTTGTTATACTCGACCGAAGGACTTTGTTATACTCGATCAGAGGCTTTGTTATACTCGATCAGGGGACTTTCTTATACTTGATCAGGGGACTTTGTTATACTCGATCAGGGGCTTTCTTATACTCGATTAGATGCTTTGTTATACTCGATCAGAGGCCTTTGTTATAATCAATTAGGGGATTTTGTTATACTCGATCAGGGGGCTTTCTTATTCCCGACTAGGGGATTTTGTTATACTTGAGCAGGGGACTTTGTTATACTCGATTAGGGGACTTTGCTATACTCGATCTGGGAACTTTGTTATATTCGATCAGGGAACTTTGTCATACTCGATGAGGGGCCTTTCTAATACTCGATGAGGGGACTTTGTTTTACTCGATCAGGAGTGTTTGTTATACTCGATCAGGGACTTTGTTATACTCGAACAGTGGGCTTTGTTATACTCGACCTGAGGATTTTGTTTATATTCGATCAGGGGCTTTGTTATACTCGATCAGGGGACCTTCTTATACTTGATGAGGGGACTTTGCTATACTCGATCATGGGCCTTTATTATATTCGATCAGGGTACTTTGTTATACTCGACCAGGGGACTTTGTTCTACTCGATCAGGGGACTCTGTTATACTCGATCAGGGAACTTTGTCATACTCGTTCAGGGGCCTTTCTTATACTCGATGACGGGGCTTTGTTATACTCGATCAGGGGACTTTCTTATACTTGATGAGGGTACTTTGCTATACTCGATTAGGGGTCTTTGTTTTACTCGATCAGGGGACTTTCTTATGCTTGATGAGGGTACTTTGCTATGCTCGACCAGGGGACTTTGTTATATTCGATTAGGGGCCTTTGTTATACTCCATCAGGGGGCTTTGTTATACTCGATGAGGGGACTTTCTTATACTCGATCAGGGGACTTTGTTAAAATCGATCAGCGGTCATTATTATACTCGATCAGGAGACTTTGTTATACTCGATCAGGGGTTTTGTTATACTCGATCAGGGGACTTTGTTATACTCGATCAGGTGACTTTGTTATATTCGATAAGGGGACTTTGTTATACGCGATCAGGGGCCTTTGTTATACTCGATCAGGGGCCTTTGTTATACTCGATCAGTGGCCTTTGTTATACTCGATCAGGGTACTATGCTCTAATCGATCAGGGGCGTTTCTTATACTCGATAAGGGGACTTTGTTATACTCGATCAGGGGACTTTGTTATATTCGAAGAGGGGACTTTGCTATATTCGATTAGAGGACTTTGTTATACTCGATCAGGGGTTTTTGTTATACTCGATTAGGTGACTTTGTTATATTCGATCAGGGGCCTTTGTTATACTCGATCAGGGACCTTTGTTATACTCGATTAGGGGGCTTTGCTATACTCGACCAGGGGACCTTGTTATACTCGATCAGGGGACTTTGTTATACTCGATTAGGGAACTTTGCTATACTCGATATGGGGACTTTGTTATATTCGATCAGGGAACTTTGTCATACTCGATCAGGGGCCTTTCTTATACTCGATCAGGGGGCTTTGTTATACTCGACCGGGGGACTTTTTTATACTCGAAAGGGGACTTTGTTGTAATCGATCAGCGGACATTGTTATACTCGATCAGGAGTCTTTGTTATACACGATCAGGGGTTTTTGTTATACTCGATCAGAGGGCTTTGTTATACTGGATCAGGGGACTTTCTTATACGCGATCAGTGGACTTTGTTATTCTCGATGAGGGGGCTTTGTTATACTCGATTAGTGGCTTTGTTATACTCGATCAGGGGACTTTGTTATACTCGATGAGGGGCCTTAGTCATACTCGATCAGGGGACTTTGTTAAATTCGATTAGGGGTCTTTGTTATACTCTATCTGTGGCTTTGTTATACTCGATCAGGGGCCTTTGTTATACTCGACCAAGGGGCTTTGTTATACTCGATCAGGGGACTTTGTTATTCTCGATCATGGAACTTTGTTATATTCGATCAGGTGACTTTCGTATACTCGATCAGGGGACTTTCTTGTAATCGATCAGCGGACTTTGTTATACTCGATCAGGGGACTTTGTTATACTCGATCAGGGGCCTTTGTTATACTTGATCAGGGGCGTTTGTTATACTCGATCAGGAGACTTTGTTAAACTCGATCAGGGGTCTTTGTTATACTCGATCAGGGGACTTTGTTATACTCGATCAGGGGACTTTGTTATACTCGAACATGTGGCTTTGTTATACTCGATCAGGGGACTTTGTTATATTCGATCAGGGGGCTTTATTATATCTATCAGGAGACTTTGTTATACTCGATGAGGGGATTTTGTTATACTCAATGAGGGACTTTCTTATACTCGATTAGGGGACTTTGCTATACTCGATCAGGGGTCTTCGTTATACTCGATGAGGGGACTTTGTTATACTCGAGCAGGGGACTTTGTTAAACTCGAACAGGGGGCTTTGTTATACTCGGTCAGGGGCCTTTGTTATATTCGATCAGGGGGCTTTGTAATACGCGATCAGGAGACTTTGTTATACTCGATGAGAGGGCTTTGTTATACTCGACCGAAGGACTTTGTTATACTCGATCAGAGGCTTTGTTATACTCGATCAGGGGACTTTCTTATACTTGATCAGGGGACTTTGTTATACTCCATCAGGGGGCTTTCTTATACTCGATTAGATGCTTTGTTATACTCGATCAGAGGCCTTTGTTATAATCAATTAGGGGATTTTGTTATACTCGATCAGGGGGCTTTCTTATTCCCGACTAGGGGATTTTGTTATACTTGAGCAGGGGACTTTGTTATACTCGATTAGGGGACTTTGCTATACTCGATCTGGGAACTTTGTTATATTCGATCAGGGAACTTTGTCATACTCGATGAGGGGCCTTTCTAATACTCGATGAGGGGACTTTGTTTTACTCGATCAGGAGTGTTTGTTATACTCGATCAGGGACTTTGTTATACTCGAACAGTGGGCTTTGTTATACTCGACCTGAGGATTTTGTTTATATTCGATCAGGGGCTTTGTTATACTCGATCAGGGGACCTTCTTATACTTGATGAGGGGACTTTGCTATACTCGATCATGGGCCTTTATTATATTCGATCAGGGTACTTTGTTATACTCGACCAGGGGACTTTGTTCTACTCGATCAGGGGACTCTGTTATACTCGATCAGGGAACTTTGTCATACTCGTTCAGGGGCCTTTCTTATACTCGATGACGGGGCTTTGTTATACTCGATCAGGGGACTTTCTTATACTTGATGAGGGTACTTTGCTATACTCGATTAGGGGTCTTTGTTTTACTCGATCAGGGGACTTTCTTATGCTTGATGAGGGTACTTTGCTATGCTCGACCAGGGGACTTTGTTATATTCGATTAGGGGCCTTTGTTATACTCCATCAGGGGGCTTTGTTATACTCGATGAGGGGACTTTCTTATACTCGATAGGGGACTTTGTTGTAATCGATCAGCGGACATTATTATACTCGATCAGGAGACTTTGTTATACACGATCAGGGGTTTTTGTTATACTCGATCAGGGGACTTTGTTATACTCGATCAGGTGACTTTGTTATATTCGATAAGGGGACTTTGTTATACGCGATCAGGGGCCTTTGTTATACTCGATCAGGGGCCTTTGTTATACTCGATCAGAGACCTGTGGTATACTCGATCAGGGTACTATGCTCTAATCGATCAGGGGCGTTTCTTATACTCGATAAGGGGACTTTGTTATACTCGATCAGGGGACTTTGTTATATTCGAAGAGGGGACTTTGCTATATTCGATTAGAGGACTTTGTTATACTCGATCAGGGGTTTTTGTTATACTCGATTAGGTGACTTTGTTATATTCGATCAGGGGCCTTTGTTATACTCGATCAGGGACCTTTGTTATACTCGATTAGGGGGCTTTGCTATACTCGACCAGGGGACCTTGTTATACTCGATCAGGGGACTTTGTTATACTCGATTAGGGAACTTTGCTATACTCGATATGGGGACTTTGTTATATTCGATCAGGGAACTTTGTCATACTCGTTCAGGGGCCTTTCTTATACTCGATCAGGGGGCTTTGTTATACTCGACCGGGGGACTTTTTTATACTCGAAAGGGGACTTTGTTGTAATCGATCAGCGGACATTGTTATACTCGATCAGGAGTCTTTGTTATACACGATCAGGGGTTTTTGTTATACTCGATCAGAGGGCTTTGTTATACTGGATCAGGGGACTTTCTTATACGCGATCAGTGGACTTTGTTATTCTCGATGAGGGGGCTTTGTTATACTCGATTAGTGGCTTTGTTATACTCGATCAGGGGCCTTTGTTATAATCAATCAGCGGATTTTGTTATACTCGATCGGGGGAATTTGTTATGCTCGATTAGGGGACTTTGGTCTGCTCGATCTAGGGACTTTGTTATACCCGATCAGGGGCCTTTTTTATACTCGATCAGGGGACTTTGTTATACTCGATCAGGGGTCTTTGTTATACTCGATCAGGGGACTTTGTTATGCTCGATCAGGGGAGTTTGTTATACTTGATATGGGGACTTTGTTATACTCTATTAGGGGACTTTGCTATACACGATTTGGGGACTTTGTTATATTCGATCAGGGAACTTTGTCATACTCGATAAGGGGACTTTCTTATACTCGATGAGGGGAATTTGCTAAACTCGATCAAGGGCCTTTATTATACTAGATCAGGGGGCTTTGTTATACTCGACCAGGGGACTTTGCTATACTCGATCTAGAGACTTTGTTATATTCGATCAGGGAAAATTTGTCATACTCGATTAGGGGCCTTTCTTATACTCGATCAGGGAACTTTGTTATACTCGACCTGGGGACTCTGTTATACTCGACCTGGGGACTTTGTTATACTCGATGAGGGGGCTTTGTTATACTCGATGAGGGGACTTTCTTATACTCGATAGGGGACTTTGTTGTAATCGATCAGCGGACATTGTTGTACTCGATCAGGGGACTTTGTTGTGCTCGATTAGGCGACTTTGTTGTAATCGATCAGCGGACTTTGTTATACTCGATCAGGAGACTTTGTTATACACGATGTGGGGTTTTTGTTATACTCAATCAGGGGACTTTGTTATACTCGATCAGGTGGCTTTGTTATATTCGATCAGGGGACTTTGTTATACACGATCAGGGGCCTTTGTTATACTCGATCAGGGGCCTTTGTTATACTCGATCAGAGGCCTGTGTTATACTCGATCAGGGTACTATGCAATAATCGATCACGGGCCTTTCTTATACTCGATAAGGGGACTTTTTTATACTCGATCAGGTGACTTTGTTATACTCGACCAGGGGACTTTGCTATACTCGATCAAGAGACTTTGTTATATTCGATCAGGGAAAATTTGTCATACTCGATTAGGGGCTTTTCTTATACTCGATCAGGGAACTTTGTTTTACTCGACCTGGGGACTCTGTTATACTCGACTTAGGGACTTTGTTATACTCGATGAGGGGGCTTTGTTATACTCGATGAGGGGGCTTTGTTATACTCGATGAGGGGACGTTCTTGTACTCGATGGGGGACTTTGTTGTAATCGATCAGCGGACATTGTTATTGTCGATCAGGAGACTTTGTTATACACGATCAGGGGTTTTTGTTATACTCGATTAGGGAAATTTGTTATACTCGATCAGGTGACTTTGTTATATTCGATCAGGGGACTTTGTTATACGCGATCAGGGCCCTTTGTTATACTCGATCAGGGGCCTTTGTTATACTCGATCAGAGGCCTGTGTTATACTCGATCAGGGTACTATGCTATAATCGATCAGGGGCCTTTCTTATACTCGATAAGGGGACTTTGTTATACTCGATCAGGGGACTTTGTTATACTCAAAGAGGGGGCTTTGCTATACTCGATTAGAGGACTTTGTTTTACTCGATGAGGGGTTTTTGTTATACTCGATCAGGGGACTTTGTTATATTCGATCAGGGGCCTTTGTTATATTCCATCAAGGGGCTTTTTTATACTCGATCGGGGGACTTTGTTAAACTCGACTAGAGGAACTTGTTATACTCGACTTGAGGACTTTGTTATCCTCAATCAAGGGGTTTTGTTATACTCGGTCAGGGGACTTTGTTATACTCGATTAGGGGACTTTGTTATACTCGATCAGGGGGCTTTGTTATACTCTCTCAGTGGCATTGTTATACTCGATCAGGGGCCTTTGTTTTACTCGATTAGGTTACTTTTTTATTCTAGATCAGGGGCCTTTGTTATACTCGATCAGGGGCTTTGTTGTACTCGTTCAGGGGATTTTGTTATACTCGGTCAGGTTACTTTCTTATACTCGATCAATGGCTTTGTTATACTTGATCAGGAGCCTTTGTTATACTCGATCAGGGCACTTTGTTATACTCGATAAGGGGCGTTTGTTATACTCGATCAAGGGGCTTTGTTATACTCGATCAGGGGATTTTGTTATACTCGGTCAGGTAACTTTGTTATACTCGATGAGGGGCCTTTGTTATACTTGATTAGGGGCGTTTGTTATACTCGATCAGGGCACTTTTTTATACTCGATCAGGGGACTTTGTTATACTCGAACAGGGGAGTTTGTTATACTCGATTAGGGGCCTTTGTTATACTCAATCAGTGGTTTTGTTATATTCGATCAGGGGCCTTTGTTATACTCGATCAGGGGTCTTTGTTATACTCGGTCAGGGGCCTTTGTTATAATCGATCTTGGGACTTTGTTATACTCGATCAGGGGGCTTTGTTATACTCGATTCGGGGCCTATGGTTATACTCGATCATGTGACTTTGTTATACCCGATAAGGGGGCTTTGTTATACTCGATCAGGGGACTCTCTTATTCTCGATCAGGGGACTTTGTTATACTCGATCAGGTGACTTTGTTATACTCGTTCAGGGGACTTTGTTATACTCGACCTTGGGACTTTGTCATACTCGATCAGGGGGCTTTGGTATACTCGATTCGGGGCCTATGGTTATACTCGATCATGTGACTTTGTTATACCCGATAAGGGGGCTTTGTTATACTCGATCAGGGGACTTTGTAATACTCGATTAGGTGACATTGTTATATTCGATCAGGGGACTTTGTTATACGCGATCAGGTGACTTTGTTATACTCGATCAGGGGACTTTGTTGTAATCGATCAGCTGACTTTGTTATACTCGTTCAGGGGACTTTGCTATACTCGACCAGGGGATTTTGTTATGCTCGATGAGGGGACTTTGTTATACTAGATCAGGGAACTTTGTCATACTCGTTCAGGGGCCTTTCTTATACTCGATGAGGGGGCTTTGCTATACTCGATGAGGGGACTTTCTTATACTTGATGAGGGGACTGTGCTATACTCGATCAAGGGCCTTTATTATACTCGATCACGGGACTTTGTTATACTCAATCAGGGTACTTTGATATTCTCGATCAGGGGTATTATTATACTTGATGAGGGGCCTTTGTTTTACTCGATCAGAGGATTTGTTATACTCGATCAGGGGTCTTTGTTATGCTTGACTAGGGGCGTTTGTTATAATCAATCAGGGGACTTTGTTATACTCGATGAGGGGCCTTTGTTATTCTCAAATAGGGGACTTTGTTATACTCGATCAGGGGACTTGTTGAAATTCGATCAAGGAGCTTTGTCATACTCGTAGGGGCCTTTTTATACTCGATCAGGGAACTTTGTTATACTCGATAAGGGGCCTTTGTTATACTCGATTAGGGGGCTTTGTTATACTCGATCTTGGGACTTTGTTATTCTCTATCAGGGGACTTTGTTATACTCGATCAGGGGACTTTGTTATACTCGATGAGGGGACTTTGTTATTTCTCGAACAGCGGACTTTGTTATACTCGATCTGGGGGTTTGTTATACTCTATCTTGGGACTTTGTCATACTCGACCAGGGTCTTTGTTATACTCGATCAGGGGACTTTGTTATACTCAAATAGGGGACTTTGTTATGCTCGATTCGGGGACTTTGTTATATTCGATCAGGGAACTTTCTCATACTCGATTAGGGGCATTTCTTATATTCGATCAGGGGACTTTGTTATACTCGACCTGGAGGCTTTGTTATACTCGATCAGGGGCCTTTGCTATACTCGATCAGGGGACTTTGTTATTCTCTATCAGGGCACTTTATTATACTCGATAAGGGACTTTGTTTTACTCGATCAGGGGACTTTGTTGTACTCAATCTGGGGGCTTTGTTATACTCGAATTTTGGACTTTGTTATACTCGACCAGGGGAGTTTGTTATACTCGATCAAGGGGCTGTGTTATACTCGATCAGTGGCTTTGTTTTATTCGATTAGGGGCTTTTGTTATACTCGATCAGGGGACTTTGGTATACTCGATCAGCGAAGTTTGTTTTCCTCGATAAGGGGACTTTGTTATACTCGATGAGGGGGCTTTGTTATACTCGATGAGGGGACTTTCTTAAACTCCATTAGGATTCTTTGTTGTAATCGTTCAGCGGACTTTCTTATACTCGATCAGGGGAGTTTGATATACGCGATCTAGGGACTTTGTTATACTCGAACAGGGGGCTTTGTTATACTCGATTCGGGCCTTTGTTATACTCGATCAGGGTTTTTTGTTATACTCGATCAGAGGACTTTGTTAAACTCGATCAGGTGACTTTGTTATATTCGATCAGGGGACTTTGTTATACTCGATTAGGGGCCTTTGTTATACTCGATCAGGGGCCTGTGTTATACTCGATCAGGGTACTTTGCTATAATCGATCAGGGGCCTTTCTTATACTCGATTAGGGGACTTTGTTATACTCGATCAGGGTACTGTGTTATACTCGATCAGTGGCTTTGTTATACTCGATGAGGGGCCTTTGTTATACTTGATCATTTGTGTTTGTTATAGTCGATCAAGGGACTTTGTTATACTTGATCAGGGGCCTTTATTATACTCGATCAGGGGACTTTGTTATACTCGATCAGAGGACTTTGTTATACTCAAACAGGGGGGTTTGTTATACTCGATTCGGGGCCTTTGTTATACTCGATCAGGGGATTTGTTATACTCGATCAGGTGCCTTTGATATACTTGACCAGGGGCGTTTGTTATAATCAATCAGGGGACTTTGTTATACTCGATGAGGGGCCTTTGTTATACTCAAATAGGGGACTTTGTTATACTCGATCAGGGGACTTGTTGATATTCGATAAGGAAGCTTTGTCATACTCGTAGGGACCTTTCTTATACTCGATCAGTGAACTTTGTTATACTCGATCAGGGGCCTTTGTTATACTCGATAAGGGGGCTTTGTTATACTCGATCTTTGGACTTTCTTAAACTCGATCAGGGGAGTATGTTATACTCGATCAAGGGGCTTTGTTATACTCGATCAGTGGCTTTGTTTTATTCGATTAGGGGCCTTTGTTATACTCGATCATGGGATTTTGGTATACTCGATCAGGGGACTTTGTTTTACTCGATGAGGGAGCTTTGTTATACTCGACAAGGGGACTTTGTTATACTCGATGAGGAGCCTTTGTTATACTCGATTAGGGGACTTTGTTATACTCTATCAGGGGACTTTATTATACTCGATAAGGGACTCTGTTATACTCGATCAGGGGACTTTTTTGTACTCGATCTGGGGGCTTTGTTATACTCGATCTTTGGACTTTGTTAAACTCGATCAGGGGACTTTTTTGTACTCGATCTGGGGGCTTTGTTATACTCGATCAAGGGGCTTTGTTATACTCGATCAGTGCCTTTGTTTTATTCGATTAGGGGCTTTGTTATACTCGATCAGGGGATTTTGGTATACTCGATCAGGGGACTTTGTTATACTCGATGAGGAGCCTTTGTTATACTCGATTAGGGGACTTTGTTATACTCGATCAGGGGACTTGTTTATATTCGATCAGGGAGCTTTGTCATACTCGATCAGGGGCCTTTCTATACTCGATCAGGGAACTTTGTTTTACTCGATTAGGGGCCTTTGTTATACTCGATCAGAGGGCTTTGTTATACTCGATCAGGGGACATTGTTATTCTGTATCTGGGTACTTTGTTATACTCGATTAGGGGACTTTGTTATAATCGATCAGGTGACTTTCTTATACTCGTTCAGGGGACTTTGCAGTAATCGATAAGGGACTGTGTTATACTCGATCAGGGGACTTTGTTATACTCAATCTTTGGGCTTTGTTATACACGATCAGGGGGCTTTGTTATACTCGATTCGGGGCCTTTGTTTTACTCGATCATGGGACTTTGTTATACCCGATCAAGGGGCTTTGATATACTCGATCAAGGAACTTTGTTATACTCGATCAGGGGATTTTGTTATACTCGATCAGGGGACATGTTGATATTATATCAGGGAGCTTTGTCATACTCGATGAGGGGCCTTTCTTTTACTCGATCAGGGGACTTTGTTATACTCGAACAGGTGGCTTTGTTATACTCGATTAGGGGCCTTTGTTTTATTCGATCACGGGGCTTTGTTATACTCGATTAGGGGACTTTGCTATACTCGAGAAGGGGACTTTGTTATACTCGATCACGGGGCTTTGTTGTACTCGATCAGGGGACTTTGTTATACTCGATCAGGGGATTTTGTTATACTCGATGAAGGGAGTTTGTTATACTCGATCAGGGGGCTTTGTTATACTCGATCAGTGGCTTTCTTATACTCTATCAGTCACTTTGTTATACTCGATGAGAGGCCTTTGTTATACTCGAACAGGTTACATATTTATACTCGATCAGGGGCCTTTGTTATACTCGATCAAGGGGCTTTGTTATACTCGATCAGGGAACTTTGTTATTCTTGATCAGGGGACTTTGTTATAATCGATCAGGTGATTTTCTTATACTCGATCAGGGGACTTTGCTGTAATCGATGAGGGACTGTGTTATACTCGATCAGGGGACTTTGTTATACTCGATCTTGGGACTTTGTTATACCCGATCAAGGGGCATTGATATACTCGATCAAGGAACTTTGTTATACTCGATCAGGGGATTTTATTATACTCGATTAGGGGACTTTGTTATACTCGATCAGGGGTTTTGTTATACTCGATTCGGGGCCTTTGTTTTACTCGATCATGGGATTTTGTTATACCCGATCAAGGGGCTTTGATATACTCGATCAAGGAAATTTGTTATACTCGACCAGGGGATTTTGTTATTCTCGATCAGGGGACTTTGTTATACTCGATCAGGTGACTTTGTTATATTCGATCACCAGACTTTGTTATACTTGATCAGGGGCTTTGTTATACTCGATCAGGGGCCTTTGTTATACTCGATCAGGGACCTGTGTTATACTCGATTAGGGTACTGTGCTATAATCGGTCAGGGTCCTTTCTTGTACTCGATCAGGGGGCTTTGTTGTACTCGAGCCGGGTAATTTGTTATACTCGATCAGTGGCATTGTTATACTTGATCAGGGTCCTTTGTTATACTCAATCAGGGGATTTGTTATACTCGATCAGTGGCCTTTGTTATACTTGATCAGAGGCGCTTTTTACTCGAACAGGGGACTTTGTTATACTTGATGAGGGGCCTTTGTTATACTCGATCAGGGGACTTTGTTAAATTCGATCAGGGGTCTTTGTTATACTCGATCAGGTGACTTTGTTATACTCGATAAGAGGGCTTTGTTATACTCTATCAGTGGCTTTTTTATACTCGATCAGAAGACTTTGTTATATTCCATTAGGGGACTTTGTTATAATCAAACAGGGGACTTTGTTATACTCGATGAAGGGCCTTTGTTATACTCGATCAGGGGACTTTGTTAAATTCGATCAGGGTTCTTTGTTATACTCGATCAAGGGGCTTTGTTGTACTCGATCAGGGGGCTTTGTTATACTCGATCAGGGGTTTTGTTATACTCGATTAGGGGACTTTGTTATTCTCTATCAGGGGACTTTGTTAAATTCGATCAGGGTTCTTTGTTATACTCGATCAGGGGACTTTGTTGTACTCGATCTGGGGGCTTTGTTATACTCGATCTCTGGACTTTGTTAAACTCGATCAGGGGAGTTTGTTATACTCGATCAAGGGGCTATATTATACTCGATCAGTGCCCTTGTTTTATTCGAATTAGGGGCCTTTGTTATACTCGATCAGGGGATTTTGGTGTACTCGATCAGGGGATTATGTTTTACTCGATGAGGAGCCTTTGTTATACTCGATTAGGGGACTTTGTTATACTCGATCAGGGGACTTGTTGATATTCGATCAGGGAGCTTTGTTTTACTCGATTAAGGGCCTTTGTTATACTCGATTAGAGGGCTTTGTTATACTCGATCAGGGGACTTTGTTATTCTGTATCTTTGGACTTTGTTATACTCGATTTGGGGACTTTGTTATACTCGCTCAGGGGACTTTGTTATACTCGATCATGGGACTTTGTTATACCCGATTAGGGGGCTTTGTTATACCCGATCAGGGGACTTTGTTATACTCGATCAGGGGATTTTGTTATATTTGATCAGCGGACTTTGTTATACTCGACCAGGGGACTTTGTTATACTCGATCTGGGGCCTTTCTTATACTCGATCAGGGAATTTTGTTTTACTCGATCAGGGGCCTTTGTTATACTCGATCAAAGGGCATTGTTATACTCGATCAGGGGACTTTGTTATTCTCTATCTGGGGACTTTGTTATACTCGATCAGGGGACTTGTTGATATTCGATGAGGGAGCGTTGTCATACTCGATCAGGGGCCTTTCTTATACTCGATCAGGGAATTTTGTTTTACTCGATCAGGGGCCTTTGTTATACTCGATCAAAGGGCATTGTTATACTCGATCAGGGGACTTTGTTATTCTCTATCTGGGGACTTTGTTATACTCGATCAGGGGACTTTCTTTAACTTGCTTAGGGGACTTTGTTGTACTCGATCAGCGGATTTTGTTATACTCGATTAGGGGACTTTGTTATACTCGATCAGGGGATTTGTTGATATTCGATGAGGGAGCTTTGTCATACTCGATCAGGGGCCTTTCTTATACTCGATCAGGGAACTTTGTTTTACTCGATCAGGGGCCTTTGTTATACTCGATCAGAGGGCTTTGTTATACTCGATCAGGGGACTTTGTTATTCTCTATCTGGGGACTTTGTTATACTCGATCAGGGGACTTTGTTATACTCGATCAGGGGACTTTTTATACTCGATCATGGGGGCTTTGTTATACTCGACCAGGGGACTTTGTTATTCTCGATCAGGTGACTTTGTTATACTCGTTTAGGGGACTTTGCTATACTCGATCAGGGGACTTTGGTATAGTCGATCAGGGGACTTTGTATTACTCGATGAGGGGGCTTTGTTAAACTCGACCAGGGGACTTTGTTATACTCGATGAGGAGCCTTTGTTATACTCGATCAGGGGCCTTTCTTATACTCGATCAGGGAACTTTGTTTTACTCGATTAGGGGCCTTTGTTATACTCGATCAGAGGGCTTTGTTATACTCGATCGGGGAATTTTGTTTTACTCGAATAGGGGCTTTTGTTATACTCGATCAAAGGGCATTGTTATACTCGATCAGGGGACTTTGTTATTCTCTATCTGGGGACTTTGTTATACTCGATCAGGGGACTTTCTTTAACTCGCTTAGAGGACTTTGTTGTACTCGATCAGCGGATTTTGTTATACTCGATTAGGGGACTTTGTTATACTCGATCAGGGGATTTGTTGATATTCGATGAGGGAGCTTTGTCATACTCGAACAGGGGCCTTTCTTATACCCGATCAGGGAACTTTGTTTTACTCGATCAGGGGCCTCTGTTATACTCGATCAGAGGGCTTTGTTATACTCGATCAGGGGACTTTGTTATTCTCTATCTGGGGACTTTGTTATACTCGATAAGGGGACTTTGTTATACTCGATCAGGGGACTTTTTTATACTCGATCATGGGGGCTTTGTTATACTCGACCAGGGGACTTTGTTATACTCGATGAGGAGCCTTTGTTATACTCGAATAGGGGACTTTGTTATACTCGACCAGGGGACTTTGTTATTCTCGATCAGGTGACTTTGTTATACTCGTTTAGGGGACTTTGCTATACTCGATCAGGGGACTTTGGTATAGTCGATCAGGGGACTTTGTATTACTCGATTAGGGGCCTTTGTTATACTCGATCAGAGGGCTTTGTTATACTCGATCAGGGGGCTTTGTTATTCTCTATTTCGGGACTTTGTTATACTCGATCAGGGGACTTTGTTATACTCGATCAAGGGACTTTGTTATACCCGATTAGGTGGCTTTGTTATACTCGATCAGGGGACTTTGTTATACTCGATCAGGAGATTTTGTTATATTTGATCAGCGGACTTTGTTATACTCGATTAGGAGTCTTTGTTATACTCGATCAGGGGCCTTTGTTTTACTCGATTAGGGGCCTGTGTTATGCTCGATCAGGGTACTTTGCTATAATCGATCAGGGGCCTTTCTTATCCTCGATCAGGGTACTTTGTTATACTCGATCAGTGGCTTTGTTATACTTGATCAGGGGCCTTTGTTATACTGAATCAAGGGATTTGTTATACTCGATCAGGGGCCTTTGTTATACTTGATCAGGGCGTTTGTGATACTCGATCAGGGGACTTTGTTATACTCGATGAGGGGCCTTTGTCATACTCGATCAGGGGACTTTGTTATACTCGATCAGGGGACTTTGTTATACTCGAACAGGGGTCTTTGTTATACTTGATCAGGGGCGTTTGTGATACTCGATCAGGGGACTTTGTTATACTCGATTAGGGGTCTTTGTCATACTCGATCAGGGGACTTTGTTATACTCGATCAGGTTACTTTTTTATTCTCGATCAGAGGCCTTTGTTATACTCGATCAGGTTACTTTTTTATTCTCGATCAGGTGACTTTGTTGTAATCGATCAGCGGACTTTGTTATACTCGATCAGGGGACTTTGTTATACTCGATCAGTGGCTTTGTTATACTTGATCAGGGGCCTATGTTATGCTCAATCAGGGGATTTGTTATACTCTATCAGGGGCCTTTGTTATACTTGATCAGGGGCGTTTGTTATACTCGATTAGGAGACTTTGTTAAACTCGATCAGGGTTACTTGTTATACTCGATCAGGGGACTTTGTTATACTCGATCAGGGGACTTTGTTATACTCGAACAGGGGGCTTTGTTATACTCGATCAGGGGCCTTTGTTATATTCGATGAGAGGGCTTTATTATTCTCTATCAGGAGACTTTGTTATACTCGATGAGGGGACTTTGTTATACTCGATGAGGGGACTTTCTTATACTCGATTAGGGGACTTTGCTATACTCGATCAGTGAAATTCGTTATACTCGATGAGGGGTCTTTGTTATACTCGAGCAGGGGCCTTTGTTATATTCGATCAGTGGGCTTTGTTATACTCGATCAAGAAACTTTGTTATACTCGATGAGAGGGCTTTGTTATACTCGACTTGGGGACTTAGTTATACTCGATCAGAGGCTTTGCTAGACTCGATCAGGGGACTTTCTTATACTTGATCAGTGGACTTTGTTATACTCCATCAGGGGGCTTTCTTATACTCGGTTAGAGGCTTTGTTATACTCGATGAGGGGCCTTTGTTATAATCAATTAAGGGATTTTGTTATACTCGATCAGGGGACTTTGTTATACTCGATCAGGGGGTTTTCTTATACCCGACTAGGGGATTTTGTTATACTTGAACAGGGGAATTTGTTTTACTCGATTAGGGGACTTTGCTATACTCGATCTAGGGACTTTGTTATATTCGATCAGGGAACTTTGTCATACTCGATCAGGGGCCTTTTTTATACTCGATCAGGGGACTTTGTTATACTCGATCAGGAGTGTTTGTTATACTCGATCAGGGGACTTTGTTATGCTGGAGCAGGGGCCTTTGTTTTACTCGAAGAGGGGGCTTTGTTATACTCGATGAGGGGCTTTTTTATATTCGGTCAGGGGGCTTTATTATACTCTATCAGGGGCCTTTCTTATACTCGAAGAGGGGGCTTTGTTATACTCGATCAGGGGACTTTCTTATACTTGATGAGGGTACTTTGCTATACTCGATCAAGGACCTTTATTATACTCGATTAGGGAACTTTGTTATACTCGATCAGGGTACTTTGTTATACTCGATCAGGGGTATTGTTATACTTGATGAGGGGCCTTTGTTATACTCGATCAGGGGATTTTGTTATACTCGATCAGGGGGCTTTCCTATACCCGACTAGGGATTTTGTTATAATTGAACAGGGGACTTTGTTATACTCGATTAGGGGACTTCGCTAAACTCGATCTGGGGACTTTGTTATATTCGATGAGGGAACTTTGTCATACTCGATCAGGGGACTCTGTTATACTCGATCAGAGAACTTTGTCATACTCGTTCTGGGGCCTTTCTTAAACTCGATGATGGGGCTTTGTTATACTCGATCAGGGGACTTTCTTATACTTGATGATGGTACTTTGCTATACGCGATCAGGGGTCTTTGTTATACTCGATCAGGGGACTTTCTTATACTTGATGAGGGTACTTTGCAATACTCGACCAGGGGACTTTGTTATATTCGATTAGGGGCCTTTGTTATACTCGATCAGGGGACTTTGGTATATTCGATCAGGGGACTTTGTTATCCCTCATCAGAGGGCTTTGTTATACTCGATCAGGGGACTTTGTTATACTCGATCATGGGATTTTGTTATACTCGATCATGGGAGTTTGTTATACTCGATCAGGGGGCTTTGCTATACTCTTTTAGTTGCCTTTGTTGTACTCGATCAGGCGACTTTGGTATACTCGTATTAGGGGACTTTGTTATACTCGATATGGGGGCTTTGTTATACTCGAACAGGGGGCTTTGTTATACTCGATCAGGGGCCTTTGTTATATTCCATCAAGGGGCTTTGTTTTACTCGATCTTGGGACTTTGTTAAACTCGACCAGAGGAACTTGTTATACTCGACCTGAGGACTTTGTTATACTCAATCAAGGGGCTTTGTTATACTCGGTCAGGGGACTTTCTTACACTCGATTAGGGGACTTTGTTATACTCGATGAGGGGCTTTGTTATACTCTATCAGTGGCATTGTTTTACTCGGTCAGGGGTCTTTGTTATACTCGATCAGGTTACTTTTTTATACTCGATCAGGGGCCTTTGTTATACTCGATCAAGGGGCTTTGTTATTCTCGATCAGGGGAATTTGTTATTCTCGATCAAGGGACTTTTGTTATACTCGATCAGGTGTTTTTCTTATACTCGATCAGGGGACTTTGTTGTATTCCATCAGGGGGCTTTGTTATACTCGATCAGGAGACATTCTTATATTCGATGAGGGGCTTTGTTATACTCGACCTTGGGACTTTGTTATACTCGATGAGGGGACTTTGTTAAACTCGATTCGGGGACTCTGCTCTACTCGATGAGGGGTCTTTGTTATTCTCGATCAGGGGACTTTGTTATACTCGATCAGGGGACTTTGTTATACTCGAACAGGGGGCTTTGTTATGCTCGATCAGGGGCCTTTGTTATATTCGATCAAGGGGCTTTGTTATACTCGATTAGGGGACTTTGCTGTACTCGATGAGGTGGCTTTGTTATACTCGATGAGGGGGCTTTGTTATACTCGACCAGGGGACTTTGTTATACTCGATGAGGGGACTTTGTTATACTCGATTAGGGGTGTTTGCTATACTCGATTAGGGGACTTTGTTATACTCGATGAAGGGGCTTTGTTTTACTCGACTAGGGCCTTTCTTATACTCGATCAAGGGGCTTTGTTATACTCGATCAGGGGGCTTTCCTATACTCGATCAGGGGACATTGTTATACTCGATCAGGGGATTTTTTTATACTCGATCAAGGGAGTTTGTTATACTTGATCAGGGGTCTTTGTTATACTCGATGAGGAGACTTTGTTATACTCGATTAGGGGACTTCGCTATACTCGAAGAGGGGGCTTTGTTATACTCAACACGGGGACTTTCTTACGCTCGTTGAGGGGCCTTTGTTACATTCGATCAGGGGACTTGTTGATATTCGATCGGGGAGCTTTGTCATACTCGATTAGGGGCCTTTGTTATACTGGATCAGGGGGCTTTGTTATACTCGATCAGGGACCTTTGTTTTTCTCTATCAGGGGACTTTGTTATACTCGATCAGGGGATTTTGTTATACTCCATCAGGGGACTTTGTTATACGCGATTTGGGGCATTTGTTATATACGATGAGGGGGGCTTTCTTATACTCGATCAGGAGACTTTCTTATACTCGATGAGGGGCTTTTTTATACTCGACCAGGGGACTTTGTTATACTCGATGAGGGGACTTTGTTATACTCAATTCGTGGACTTTGCTATAATCGATCAGGGGTCTTTGTTATACTCGATCAGGGGACTTTGTTATACTCGATCAGGGGACTTTGTTATACTCGAACAGGTGGCTTTGTTATACTCGATCAGGGGCCTTTGTTATATTCGATCAAGGGGCTTTGTTTTATTCGATTAGGGGACTTTGCTATACTCGATAAGGGGACTTTGTTATACTCGATGAGGGGGCTTTGTTATACTCGACCAGGGGACTTTGTTTTACTCGATGAGGGGACTTTGTTATACTCGATTAGGGGACTTTGTTATACTCGATTAGGGGACTTTGCTGTACTCGATTAGGGGACTTTGTTATACTCGATGAAGGGGCTTTGTTATACTCGATCAGGGGACTTTGTTATACTCGATCAGGGGATTTTGTTATACTCGATCAAGGGAGTTTGTTATACTCGATTTGGGGGCTTTGTTATACTCGATCAGTGGCTTTGTTATATTCGATTAGGGGCCTTTGTTATACTTGATCAGGGGTCTTTGTTATACTCGATCAGGGGACTTTGTTATACTCGATTAGGGGACTTTGTTATACTCGAAGAGGGGGCTTTGGTATACTCAACACGGGGACTTTTTTATAGTCGATCAGGGGCCATTGTAATATTCGATCAGGGGACTTTGTTATATTCGATCATGGACCTTTGTTATTCTCTATCAGAAGACTTTGTTATACTCGATCAGGGGACTTTGTTATACTCCATCAGGGGACTTTGTTGTACTCGGTCAGCGGGTTTTGGTATACTCGATCTGGGGGCTTTGTTATACTCGATCTTGGGACTTTGTTATACTCGATCAATGGCTTTGTGATATTCGATTAGGGGCCTTTTTTATACTCGAACATGGGACTTTGGTATACTCGATCAGGGGACTTTGTTATACTCGATGAGGGGGGTTTGTTATACTCGACCAGGAGACTTTGTTATACTCGATCAGGGGCCTTTGTTATATTCCATCAAGGGGCTTTGTTATACTCGATCTTGGGACTTTGTTAAACTCGACCAGAGGAACGTGTTATACTCGACCTGAGACTTTGTTATACTCAATCAAGGGGCTTTGCTATCCTCGGTCAGGGGACTTTCTTATTCTCGATCAGGGGACTTTGTTATATTCGATCAGGCGGCTTTGTTATACTCTATCAGTGGCATTGTTATACTCGATGAGGGGCCTTTGTTATACTCGATCAGGTTACTTTTTTAACTCGATCAGGGGCCTTTGTTATACTCGATCAAGGGGCTTTGTTATACTCGATCAGGGGACATTGCTATTCTCGATCAGGGGACTTTCTTTTACTCGATCAGGGGACTTTGTTGTATTCGATCAGCGGACTTTGTTTTACTCGATCAGGGGACTTTGTTATACTCGATCTTGGGACTTTGTTGTACTCGCTCAGGGGGCTTTTTTATACTCTATCAGTGACTTTGTTATACTCGATCAGGGTACTTTGCTATAATCGATCAGGGGCCTTTCTTATACTCGATCAGGGGACTTTGTTCTACTCGATCAGGGAACTTTGTTATGCTCGATCAGTGGCTTTGTTATACTTGATCAGGGGCCTTTGTTATACTTAATCAGGGAATTTGTTATACTCGATCAGGGGCCTTTGCTATATTTGATCAGGTGGGTTTGTTATACTCGATCAGGAAACTTTGTTATACTCGATGAGGGGCCTTTATTATACTCGATGAGGGGACTTTGTTAAATTGGATCAGGGGTCTTTGTTATACTCGATCTGGGGACTTTGTTATACTCGATCAGAGGGCTTTGTTATACTCTATCAGTGGCTTTGTTATACTCGATCGGGGGCCTTTGTTATACTCGATCAGGGGACTTTGTTATACTCGATCTTGGGACTTTGTTATACACGATCAGGGGGGGTTTGTTATACTCGATTCGGGGCCTTTGTTTTACTCGATCATGGGACTTTGTTATACTCGATCAGGGGATTTTGCTATACTCGATCAGGGGACTTTGTTATACTCGATTAGGTGAATTTGTTATATTCGATCAGCGGACTTTGTTATACTTGATGAGGGGCCTTTCTTATACTCGATCAGGGGACTTTGTTATACTCGATCAGGGTAATTTGTTACTCTCGATCAGTGGCATTGTTATACTTGATCAGGGTCCTTTGTTATACTCAATCAGGGAATTTGTTATACTCGATCAGTGGCCTTTGTTATACTTGATGAGGGGCGTTTGTTATACTCGAACAGGGGACTTTGTTATACTCGATGAGGGGCCTTTGTTATACTCGATCAGGGGACTTTGTTAAATTCGATCAGGGGTCTTTGTTATACTCGATCAGGTGACTTTGTTATACTCGATAAGAGGGCTTTGTTATACTCTATCAGTGGCTCTTTTATACTCGATCAGAGGACTTTGTTATATTCCATCAGAGGACTTTGTTATAATCAAACAGGGGACTTTGTTATACTCGTTGAGGGGGCCTTTATTATACTCGATCAGGGGACTTTGTTAAATTCGATCAGGGTTCTTTGTTATACTCGATCAAGGGGCTTTGTTATACTCGATCAGGGGACTTTGTTATTCTCCATCAGGGAACTTTGTTTTACTCGACCAGGTGACTTTCTTATACTCGATCAGGGGACTTTGTTGTAATCGATTAGCGGACTTTTTTATACTCGATCAGGGGACTTTGTTATACTCTATCTTGGGCCTTTGTTATACTCGATCAGGGGGCTTTGTTATATTCGATTCGGGGCCTTTGTTATACTCGATCATGGGACTTTGTTATACCCGATAAGGGGGCTTTGTTATACTCGATCAGGTGACTTTGTTATACTCGAGCAGGGGATTTTGTTATAGTCGATTAGCGGACTTTGTTATACTCAATCAGGGAATTTGTTATACTCGATCAGGTGCCTTTGTTATACTTGTTCAGGGGCGTTTGTGATACTCGATGAGGGGACTTTGTTATACTCGATGAGGGGCCTTTGTCATACTCGATCAGGGGACTTTTTTATACTCGAACAGGGGTCTTTGTTATACTCGATCAGGGGCCTTTGTTATACTCGATCAGGTTATTTTTTTATACTCGATCAGAGGCCTTTGTTATGCTCGATCAGGTGACTTTCTTATACTCGACCAGTGGCTTTGTTATACTCGATCAGGGGCCTTTGTTATAATCAATTAAGGGATTTTGTTATACTCGATCAGGGGACTTTGTTATACTCGATCAGGGGGTTTTCTTATACCCGACTAGGGGATTTTGTTATACTTGAACAGGGGAATTTGTTTTACTCGATTAGGGGACTTTGCTATACTCGATCTAGGGACTTTGTTATATTCGATCAGGGAACTTTGTCATACTCGATCAGGGGCCTTTTTTATACTCGATCAGGGGACTTTGTTATACTCGATCAGGAGTGTTTGTTATACTCGATCAGGGGACTTTGTTATGCTGGAGCAGGGGCCTTTGTTTTACTCGAACAGGGGGCTTTGTTATACTCGATGAGGGGCTTTTTTATATTCGGTCAGGGGGCTTTATTATACTCTATCAGGGGCCTTTCTTATACTCGAAGAGGGGGCTTTGTTATACTCGATCAGGGGACTTTCTTATACTTGATGAGGGTACTTTGCTATACTCGATCAAGGACCTTTATTATACTCGATTAGGGAACTTTGTTATACTCGATCAGGGTACTTTGTTATACTCGATCAGGGGTATTGTTATACTTGATGAGGGGCCTTTGTTATACTCGATCAGGGGATTTGTTATACTCGATCAGGGTCCTTTGTTATACTTGACCTGGGGTATTTGTTATAATCAATCAGGGGACTTTGTTATACTCGATGAGGGGCCTTTGTTATACTCAAATAGGGGACTTTGTTATACTCGATCAGGGGCCTTTCTGATACTCGATCAGGGAACTTTGTTACACTCGATGACGGGCCTTTGTTATACTCGATTAGGGGGCTTTGTTATACTCGATCTTGGGACTTTGTTATTCTCTATCAGGTCACTTTGTTATCCTCGATCAGGTTACTTTGTTATACTCGATCAGGGGACTTTGTTGTTTCTCGAAGAGCGGACTTTGCTATACTCGATCTGGGGGCTTTGTTATACTCGATCTTGGGACTTTGTTATGCTCGACCAGGGTCCTTGTTATACTCGATCAGGGGACTTTGTTATACTCGATTAGGGGACTTTGCTATTCTCGATTCGGGGACTTTGTTATACTCGACCGGGGGACTTTCTTATACTCGATCAGGGGGTTTGTTATACTCGATCAGGGGACTTTGTTATTCTCTATCAGGGGACTTTATTGTTCTCGATAAGGGACTTTGTTATACTCGATCAGGGGACTTTGTTGTACTCGATCTGGGGGCTTTGTTATACTCGATCTTTGGACTTTGTTATAATCATTCAGGAGAGTTTGTTATACTCGATCAAGGGGCTTTATTATACTCGATCAGTGGCTTTGTTTTATTCGATTAGCGGCCTTTGTTATACTCGATCAGGGGATTTTGGTATACTCGATGAGGGGACTTTGTTTTTCTCATTGAGGGGTCTTTGTTATACTCGACCAGGGGACTTTGTTATACTCGATGAGGAGCCTTTGTTATACTCGATTAGGGGACTTTGTTATACTCGATCATGGGATTTTGTTATACTCGATAAGGGGATTTTGTTATACTCGATCACGGGACTTGTTGATATTCGATCAGGGAGCTTTGTCATACTCGATCAGGGGCCTTTCTAATACTCGATTAGGAAACTTTGTTTTACTCGATCAGGGGCCTTTCTTATACTCGATCAAAGGGCATTGTTATACTCGATCAGGGGACTTTGTTATACTCGATCAGGGGACTTTGTTGTACTCGATCAGGGGATTTTGTTATACTCGATTAGGGGACTTTGTTATGCTCGATCAGGGGACTTGTTGAGATTCGAACAGGGAGCTTTGTCATACTCGATCAGGGGCCTTTCTTATACTCGATCAGGGAACTTTGTTTTACTCGATCAGGGGCCTTTGTTATACTCGATCAGAGGGCTTTGTTTTACTCGTTCAGGGGTCTTTGTTATTCTCTATCTGGGGACTTTGTTATACTCGATGAGGGGACATTTTTATACTCAATGAGGGGGGGCTTTGTTATACTCGACCAGGGGACTTTGTTATTCTCGATCAGGTGACTTTGTTATACTCGTTTAGGGAACTTTGCTATACTCGATCAGGGGACATTGTTATGTTCGATCAGGGAACTTTGTCATATTCGTTCAGGGGCCATTCTTATACTCGATGAGGGGGCTTTGTTAAACTCGATCAGGGGACTTTCTTATACTTAATGAGGGTACTTTGCTATACTCGATCAAGGGCCTTTATTATTGTCGATCAGGGGACTTTGTTATAGTTGATCAGGGTACTTTGTTATACTCGATCAGGGGTATTGTTATACTTGATGAGGGGCTTTTGTTATTCTCGACCAGGGGATTTGTTATACTCGATGAGGGGCCTTTGTTATAATTGACCAGGGGCGTTTGTTATAATCAATCAGGGGACTTTGTTATACTCGATGAGGGGCCTTTGTTATACTCAAATAGGGGACTTTGTTATACTCGATCAGGGGACATGATGATATTCGATCAGGGAGATTTGTCATACTCGAAGGGGCCTTTCTTATACTCGATCAAGGAACTTTGTTATACTCGAACAGGGCCTTTGTTATACTCGATAAGGGGGCTTTGTTATACGCGATCTTGGGACTTTGTTATTCTCTATCAGGGGACTTTGTTATACTCGATCAGGTTACTTTGTTATACTCCTATCAGGGAACTTTGTTGTTTCTCGAACAGCGGACTTTGCTATACTCGATCTGGGGGCTTTGTTATACTCGATCTTGGGACTTTGTTATATTCGACCAGGGTCTTTGTTATACTCGATCAGGGGACTTTGTTATACTCGATTAGGGGACTTTGCTATACTCGATTCGGGGACTTTGTTATATTCGATCAGAGAACTTTCTCATACTCGATCAGGGGCCTTTCTTATACTCGATCAGGGGACTTTTTTATACTCGACCTGGGGGGCTTTATTATACTCGATCAGGAGTTTTGTTATACTCGATTAGGGGACTTTGTTATTCTCTATCAGGGGACTTTATTATACTCTATGAGGGGACTTTGTTGTACTCGATCTGGGGCTTTGTTATACTCGATCTTTGGACTTTGTTAAACTCGATCAGGGGAGTTTGTTATACTCGATGAAGGGGCTTTGGTATACTCGATCAGTGGCTTTGTTTTATTCAATTATGGGCATTGTTATACTCGATCAGGAGACTTTGTTATACTCGCAAACGGGACTTTGTTGTACTCGATCAGGGGATTTTGTTATACTCGATTAGGGGACTTTGTTATACTCGATCAGGGGACTTGTTGATATTCGAACAGGGAGCTTTGTTATACTCGATCAAGGGACATGTTGATATTCGATCAGGGAGCTTTGTCATACTCGAAGGGGCCTTTCTTATGCTCGATCAGGGAACTTTGTTATACTCGATGAGGGGCCTTTGTTATACTCGATTAGGGGGCTTTGTTATACGCGATCTTGGGACTTTGTTATTCTCTATCAGGGGACTTTGTTATATTCGATCAGGTTACTTTGTTATACTCGATCAGGGAACTTTGTTGTTTCTCGAACAGCGGACTTTGCTATACTCGATCTGGGGGCTTTGTTATACTCGATCTTGGAACTTTGTTATACTCGACCAGGGTCTTTGTTATACTCGATCAGGGGACTTTGTTATACTCGATTAGGAAGCTTTGCTATACTCGATTCGGCGACTTTGTTATATTCGATCAGGGAACTTTCTCATACTCGATCAGGGGCCTTTCTTATACTCGATCAGGGGACTTTGTTATACTCGACCTGGGGGCTTTGTTATACTCGATCAGGGGTTTTGTTATACTCGATTAGGGGACTTTGTTATTCTCTATCAGGGGACTTTATTATACTCGATAAGGGACTCTGTTATACTCGATGAGGGGACTTTGTTGTACTCGATCTGGGGGCTTTGTTATACTCGATCTTTGGACTTTGTTAAACTCGATCAGGGGAGTTTGTTATACTCGATCAAGGGCTTTGGAATACTCGATCAGTGGCTTTGTTTTATTCGATTAGGGGCCTTTGTTATACTCGATCAGGGGATTTTGGTATACTCGATCGGGGAATTTTGTTTTACTCGATGAGGAGCCTTTGTTATACTCGATTAGGGGACTTTGTTATACTCGATCAGGGGACTTGTTGATATTCGATCAGGGAGCTTTGTCATACTCGATCAGGGGTCTTTCTTATACTCGATCAGGGAACTTTGTTTTACTCGATTAGGGGCCTTTGTTATACTCGATCAGAGGGCTTTGTTATACTCGATCAGGGGACTTTGTTATTCTGTATCTGGGGACTGTGTTATACTCGATTAGGGGACTTTGTTATACTCGCTCAGGGGACTTTGTTATACTCGGTCATGGGACTTTGTTTTACCCGATTAGGGGGCTTTGTTATACTCGATCAGGGGACTTTGTTATACTCGATCAGGGGATTTTGTTATACTCGATTAGGGGCCTGTTTTATGCTCGATCAGGGTACTTTGCTATAATCGATCAGGGGCCTTTCTTATACTCGATCAGGGTACTTTGTTATACTCGATCAGTGGCTTTGTTATACTTGATCAGGTGCCTTTGTTATACTCGATGAGGGGCCTTTGTCATACTTGATCAGGGGACTTTGTTAAATTTGATTAGGGGTCTTTGTTATAAGCGATCAGAGGACTTTGTTATACTCGATCAGTGGACTTTGTTTTACTCGAACAGGTGTCTTTGTTATACTCGATAAGGGGCCTTTGTTATACTCGATCAGGTTACTTTTATATTCTCGATCAGAGGCCTTTGTTATACTCGACCAAGGGGCTTTGTTATACACAATCAGGGGACTTTGTTATTCTCGATCAGGGAACTTTGTTTTACTCCATCAGGTGACTTTCTTATACTCGATCAGGGGACTTTGTTGTAATCGATCAGCGGACTTTGTTATACTCGATCAGGGGACTTTGTTAAATTCGATCAGGGTTCTTTGTTATTCTCGATCAAGGGGCTTTGTTATACTCAATTAGGGGTCTTTGTTATTCTCGATAAGGGAACTTTGTTATACTCAATCAGGTGACTTTATTATACTCGATGAGGGGACTTTGTTGTTCTCGATCTGGGGGCTTTGTTATACTCGATCTATGGACTTTGTTATACTCGATCAGGGAAGTTTGTTACACTCGATCAAGGGGCTTTGTTATACTCGATCAGTGGCTTTGTTTTATTCGATTAGGGGCCTTTGTTATACTCGATCAAGGGACTTTGGTATACTCGATCAGGGGACTTTGTTTTACTCGATGAGGGGGCTTTGTTATACTCGACCAGGGGACTTTGTTATACTCCATGAGGAGCCTTTGTTATACTCGATTAGTGGACTTTGTTATACTCGATCTGGGAATTTTGTTTTTCTCGATCAGGGGACTTTCTTATACGCACTCAGGGGACTTTGTTGTACTCGATCAGGGGATTTTGTTATACTTGATTTGGGGACTTTGTTATACTCGATCAGGGGACTTGTTGATATTTGATCAGGGAGCTTTGTCATACTCGATCAGGGGTCTTTCTTATACCCGATTAGGGAACTTTGTTTTACTCGATCAGGGGCCTTTGTTATACTCGATTAGAGGGCTTTGTTATTCTCGATTAGGGGACTTTGTTATTCTCTATCTGGGGACTTTGCTATACTCGATCAGGGGACTTTGTTATACTCGATCAGGGGACTTTGTTACACTCGACCAGGGGACTTTGTTATACTCGATCAGGTGACTTTGTTATACTCGTTTAGGGGACTTTGCTATACTCGATCAGGGGACTTGGGGTATACTCGATGAGGGGGCTTTGTTATACTCGATCAGTGGGCTTTGTTATACTCGGTCAGGGGTCTTTGTTATTCTCTATCTGGGGACTTTGTTATACTCGATCAGGGGACTTTGTTATTCTCGATCAGGGAACTTTGTTATACTCCATCAGGTGACTTTCTTATACTCGATCAGGGGACTTTGTTGTAATCGATCAGCGGACTTTGTTATACTCGATGAGGGGCTTTGTTATACTCTATCAGTGGCATTGTTTTACTCGGTCAGGGGTCTTTGTTATACTCGAACAGGTTATTTTTTTATACTCGATCAGGGGCCTTTGTTATACTCGATCAGGGGGCTTTGATATTCTCGATCAGGGGACTATGTTATTCTCGATCAGGGGACTTTTGTTATACTCGATCACGTGATTTTCTTATACTCGATCAGGGGACTTTGTTGTATTCGATCAGCAGACTTTGTTATACCCGATCAGGGGACTTTCCTTTACTCGAACAGGGGGCTTTGTTATACTCGATCAGGGGCCTTTGTTATATTCGATCAGGGGGCTTTGTTATACTCGATCAGGAGACATTCTTATACTCGATGAGGGGCTTTGTTTTACTCGACCAGGGGACTTTTTTATACTCGATGAAGGGACTTTGTTAAACTCGCTTCGGGGACTTTGCAACATTCGATCAGGGGTCTTTGTTATACTTGATCAGGGGACTTTGTTATACTCGAACAGACGGCTTTGTTATACTTGATTCGGACACTTTGCTATACTCGATCAGGGGTCTTTGTTATACTCGATCAGGGGAGTTTGTTATACTCGGTCAGGGGCCTTTGTTATATTCGATCAAGGGGCTTTGTTATACTCGAGTAGGGGACTTTGCTATACTCGATCAGGGGACTTTGTTATACTCGATGAGGGGGCTTTGTTATACTCGACCAGGGGACTTTGTTATACTCGATGAGGGGACTTTGTTATACTCGATTATGGGACTTTGCTATACTCGATTAGGGGACTTTGATATACTCGATGAAGGGGCTTTGTTATACACGACCAGGGGATTTTGTTATACTCGATGAGGGGACTTTGTTATACTCGATTATGGGACTCTGCTATACTCGATTAGGGGACTTTGTTATACTCGATGAAGGGGCTTTGTTATACTCAACTAGGGGCCTTTCTTATACTCGATCAGAGGACTTTGTTATTTACGATCAGGGGTCTTTGTTATACTCGATTCGGGGCCTTAGTTATACTCGATCATGGGACTTTGTTATCCCCGATCAGGGGGCTTTGTTATACTCGATCAGGGGACTTTGTTATACTCGATCAAGGGAGTTTGTTATACTCGATCAGGGGGCTTTGTTATACTCGATCAGTGGCTTTGTTATATTCGATTAGGGGCCTTTGTTATACTCGATGAGGGGTCTTTGTTATACTTGATCAGGGGACTTTGTTATACTCGATTAGGGGACTTTGTTGTACTCGAAGAGGCGGCTTTGTTATACTCAACACGGGGACTTTGTTATACTCGATGAGGGGCCTTTGTTATACTCGATCTTGGGACTTTGTTATACTCGATCAATGGCATTGTGATATTCGATTAGGGGCCTTTTCTATACTCGAACAGGGGACTTTGGTATTCTCGATCAGGGTGACTTTGTTATACTCGATCCGGGACATTTGTTATTCTCTATCAGGGGACTTCGTTATACTCGATCAGGGGACTTTGTTATACTCCATCAGGGGACTTTGTTGTACTCGATCAGCGGACTTTGGTATACTCGATCTGGGGGCTTTGTTATACTCGATCTTGGGACTTTGTTATACTCGATCAATGGCTTTGTGATATTCGATTAGGTGCCTTTTTTATACTCGAACAGGGGACTTTGGTATTCTCGATGAGGGGACTTTGTTTTACTCGATGAGGGGGGTTTGTTGTACTCGACCAGGAGACTTTGTTATACTCAATCAGGGGCCTTTGTTATATTCCATCAAGGGGCTTTGTTATACTCGATCTTGTGACTTTGTTAAACTCGACCAGAGGAACTTGTTATACTCGACCTGAGGACTTTGTTATACTCAATCAAGGGGCGTTGTTATTCTCCTTCAGGGGACTTTCCTATACTCGATGAGGGGACTTTGTTATATTCGATCAGGGGGCTTTGTTATACTCCATCAGTGGCATTGTTATACTCGATGAGGGGCCTTTGTTATACTCGATCAGGTTACTTTTTTATACTCGATGAGGGGCCTTTGTTATACTCGATCAAGGGGCTTTGTTATAATCGATCAGGGGACATTGTTATTCTCGATCAGGGGACTTTCTTATACTCGATCAGGGGACTTTGTTGTATTCGATCAGCGGACTTTGTTATACTCGATCAGGGGACTTTGGTATACTCGATTTTGGGACTTTGTTATACTCGATCAGGGGGCTTTGTTATACTCTATCAGTGACTTTGTTATACTCGATGAGGGGCCTTTGTTATATTCGATGAGGTTACTTATTTATCCTCGATCAGGGGCCTTTGTTATACTCGATCAAGGGGGTTTGTTATATTCGATCACGGAACTTTGATATTCTCGATGAGGGGACTTTGTTATAATCGATCAGTTGACTTTCTTATACTCGATCAGGGGACTTTGCTGTAATCGATCAGCGGACTGTGTTATACTCGATCAGGGGACTTTGTTATACTCGATCTTGGGACTTTATTATACTCGATCAGGGCGCTTTGCTATACTCGATTAGGGGCCTGTGTTACACTCGATCAGGGTACTTTGCTATAATCGATCAAGGGCCTTTCTTATACTCGATCAGGGGACTTTGTACTACTCGATCAGGGTACTTTGTTATACTCGATCAGTGGCTTTGTTATACTTGATCAGGGGCCTTTGTTATACTCAATCAAGGGATTTGTTATACTCGATCAGGGGCCTTTGTTATATTTGATGAGGGGCGTTTGTTATACTCGATCAGGAAACTTTGTTATACTCGATGAGGGGCCTTTGTTATACTCGATGAGGGGACTTTGTTAAATTCGATCAGGGGTCTTTGTTATACTCGATCTGGGGACTTTGTTATACTCGATCAGAGGGCTTTGTTATACTCTATCAGTGGCTTTGTTATACTCGATCAGGGGCCTTTGTTATACTCGATCAGGGGACTTTGTTATACTCGAACAGGGGTCTTTGTTATACTCGATCAGGGGCCTTTGTTATACTCGATCAGGTGACTTTCTTATACTCGATCAGGGGACTTTGTTGTATTCGATCAGCGGACTTTGTTATACTCGATCAGGGGACTTTGTTATACTCGATCATGGGGCTTTGTTATACTCTATCAGTCACTTTGTTATACTCGATGAGGGGCCTTTGTTATACTCGATCAGGGAACTTTGTTATACTCGATCAGGGGACTTTGCTGTAATAGATAAGGGACTGTGTTATCCTCGATCAGGGGACTTTGTTATACTCGATTCGGGGCCTTTGTTTTACTCGATCATTGGACTTTGTTATACCCGATCAAGGGGCTTTGATATACTCGATCAAGGAACTTTGTTATACTCGATCAGGGGATTTTGTTATACCCGATCAGGGGACTTTGTTATACTCGATCAGGGGGCTTTGTTATACTCGATCAGGAGACATTCTTATACTCGATGAGGGGCTTTGTTTTACTCGACCAGGGGACTTTTTTATACTCGATGAAGGGACTTTGTTAAACTCGCTTCGGGGACTTTGCAACATTCGATCAGGGGTCTTTGTTATACTTGATCAGGGGACTTTGTTATACTCGAACAGACGGCTTTGTTATACTTGATTCGGACACTTTGCTATACTCGATCAGGGGTCTTTGTTATACTCGATCAGGGGAGTTTGTTATACTCGGTCAGGGGCCTTTGTTATATTCGATCAAGGGGCTTTGTTATACTCGAGTAGGGGACTTTGCTATACTCGATCAGGGGACTTTGTTATACTCGATGAGGGGGCTTTGTTATACTCGACCAGGGGACTTTGTTATACTCGATGAGGGGACTTTGTTATACTCGATTATGGGACTTTGCTATACTCGATTAGGGGACTTTGATATACTCGATGAAGGGGCTTTGTTATACACGACCAGGGGATTTTGTTATACTCGATGAGGGGACTTTGTTATACTCGATTATGGGACTCTGCTATACTCGATTAGGGGACTTTGTTATACTCGATGAAGGGGCTTTGTTATACTCAACTAGGGGCCTTTCTTATACTCGATCAGAGGACTTTGTTATACACGATCAGGGGTCTTTGTTATACTCGATTCGGGGCCTTAGTTATACTCGATCATGGGACTTTGTTATCCCCGATCAGGGGGCTTTGTTATACTCGATCAGGGGACTTTGTTATACTCGATCAAGGGAGTTTGTTATACTCGATCAGGGGGCTTTGTTATACTCGATCAGTGGCTTTGTTATATTCGATTAGGGGCCTTTGTTATACTCGATGAGGGGTCTTTGTTATACTTGATCAGGGGACTTTGTTATACTCGATTAGGGGACTTTGTTGTACTCGAAGAGGCGGCTTTGTTATACTCAACACGGGGACTTTGTTATACTCGATGAGGGGCCTTTGTTATACTCGATCTTGGGACTTTGTTATACTCGATCAATGGCATTGTGATATTCGATTAGGGGCCTTTTCTATACTCGAACAGGGGACTTTGGTATTCTCGATCAGGGTGACTTTGTTATACTCGATCCGGGACATTTGTTATTCTCTATCAGGGGACTTCGTTATACTCGATCAGGGGACTTTGTTATACTCCATCAGGGGACTTTGTTGTACTCGATCAGCGGACTTTGGTATACTCGATGAGGGGCCTTTGTTATACTCGATCAGGGAACTTTGTTATACTCGATCAGGGGACTTTGCTGTAATAGATAAGGGACTGTGTTATCCTCGATCAGGGGACTTTGTTATACTCGATTCGGGGCCTTTGTTTTACTCGATCATTGGACTTTGTTATACCCGATCAAGGGGCTTTGATATACTCGATCAAGGAACTTTGTTATACTCGATCAGGGGATTTTGTTATACCCGATCAGGGGACTTTGTTATACTCGATCAGGGGGCTTTGTTATACTCGATCAGGAGACATTCTTATACTCGATGAGGGGCTTTGTTTTACTCGACCAGGGGACTTTTTTATACTCGATGAAGGGACTTTGTTAAACTCGCTTCGGGGAGATTGCAACATTCGATCAGGGGTCTTTGTTATACTTGATCAGGGGACTTTGTTATACTCGAACAGACGGCTTTGTTATACTTGATTCGGACACTTTGCTATACTCGATCAGGGGTCTTTGTTATACTCGATCAGGGGAGTTTGTTATACTCGGTCAGGGGCCTTTGTTATATTCGATCAAGGGGCTTTGTTATACTCGAGTAGGGGACTTTGCTATACTCGATCAGGGGACTTTGTTATACTCGATGAGGGGGCTTTGTTATACTCGACCAGGGGACTTTGTTATACTCGATGAGGGGACTTTGTTATACTCGATTATGGGACTTTGCTATACTCGATTAGGGGACTTTGATATACTCGATGAAGGGGCTTTGTTATACACGACCAGGGGATTTTGTTATACTCGATGAGGGGACTTTGTTATACTCGATTATGGGACTCTGCTATACTCGATTAGGGGACTTTGTTATACTCGATGAAGGGGCTTTGTTATACTCAACTAGGGGCCTTTCTTATACTCGATCAGAGGACTTTGTTATACACGATCAGGGGTCTTTGTTATACTCGATTCGGGGCCTTAGTTATACTCGATCATGGGACTTTGTTATCCCCGATCAGGGGGCTTTGTTATACTCGATCAGGGGACTTTGTTATACTCGATCAAGGGAGTTTGTTATACTCGATCAGGGGGCTTTGTTATACTCGATCAGTGGCTTTGTTATATTCGATTAGGGGCCTTTGTTATACTCGATGAGGGGTCTTTGTTATACTTGATCAGGGGACTTTGTTATACTCGATTAGGGGACTTTGTTGTACTCGAAGAGGCGGCTTTGTTATACTCAACACGGGGACTTTGTTATACTCGATGAGGGGCCTTTGTTATACTCGATCTTGGGACTTTGTTATACTCGATCAATGGCATTGTGATATTCGATTAGGGGCCTTTTCTATACTCGAACAGGGGACTTTGGTATTCTCGATCAGGGTGACTTTGTTATACTCGATCCGGGACATTTGTTATTCTCTATCAGGGGACTTCGTTATACTCGATCAGGGGACTTTGTTATACTCCATCAGGGGACTTTGTTGTACTCGATCAGCGGACTTTGGTATACTCGATCTGGGGGCTTTGTTATACTCGATCTTGGGACTTTGTTATACTCGATCAATGGCTTTGTGATATTCGATTAGGTGCCTTTTTTATACTCGAACAGGGGACTTTGGTATTCTCGATGAGGGGACTTTGTTTTACTCGATGAGGGGATTTGTTGTACTCGACCAGGAGACTTTGTTATACTCAATCAGGGGCCTTTGTTATATTCCATCAAGGGGCTTTGTTATACTCGATCTTGTGACTTTGTTAAACTCGACCAGAGGAACTTGTTATACTCGACCTGAGGACTTTGTTATACTCAATCAAGGGGCGTTGTTATTCTCCTTCAGGGGACTTTCCTATACTCGATGAGGGGACTTTGTTATATTCGATCAGGGGGCTTTGTTATACTCCATCAGTGGCATTGTTATACTCGATGAGGGGCCTTTGTTATACTCGATCAGGTTACTTTTTTATACTCGATGAGGGGCCTTTGTTATACTCGATCAAGGGGCTTTGTTATAATCGATCAGGGGACATTGTTATTCTCGATCAGGGGACTTTCTTATACTCGATCAGGGGACTTTGTTGTATTCGATCAGCGGACTTTGTTATACTCGATCAGGGGACTTTGGTATACTCGATTTTGGGACTTTGTTATACTCGATCAGGGGGCTTTGTTATACTCTATCAGTGACTTTGTTATACTCGATGAGGGGCCTTTGTTATATTCGATGAGGTTACTTATTTATCCTCGATCAGGGGCCTTTGTTATACTCGATCAAGGGGGTTTGTTATATTCGATCACGGAACTTTGATATTCTCGATGAGGGGACTTTGTTATAATCGATCAGTTGACTTTCTTATACTCGATCAGGGGACTTTGCTGTAATCGATCAGCGGACTGTGTTATACTCGATCAGGGGACTTTGTTATACTCGATCTTGGGACTTTATTATACTCGATCAGGGCGCTTTGCTATACTCGATTAGGGGCCTGTGTTACACTCGATCAGGGTACTTTGCTATAATCGATCAAGGGCCTTTCTTATACTCGATCAGGGGACTTTGTACTACTCGATCAGGGTACTTTGTTATACTCGATCAGTGGCTTTGTTATACTTGATCAGGGGCCTTTGTTATACTCAATCAAGGGATTTGTTATACTCGATCAGGGGCCTTTGTTATATTTGATGAGGGGCGTTTGTTATACTCGATCAGGAAACTTTGTTATACTCGATGAGGGGCCTTTGTTATACTCGATGAGGGGACTTTGTTAAATTCGATCAGGGGTCTTTGTTATACTCGATCTGGGGACTTTGTTATACTCGATCAGAGGGCTTTGTTATACTCTATCAGTGGCTTTGTTATACTCGATCAGGGGCCTTTGTTATACTCGATCAGGGGACTTTGTTATACTCGAACAGGGGTCTTTGTTATACTCGATCAGGGGCCTTTGTTATACTCGATCAGGTGACTTTCTTATACTCGATCAGGGGACTTTGTTGTATTCGATCAGCGGACTTTGTTATACTCGATCAGGGGACTTTGTTATACTCGATCATGGGGCTTTGTTATACTCTATCAGTCACTTTGTTATACTCGATGAGGGGCCTTTGTTATACTCGATCAGGGAACTTTGTTATACTCGATCAGGGGACTTTGCTGTAATAGATAAGGGACTGTGTTATCCTCGATCAGGGGACTTTGTTATACTCGATTCGGGGCCTTTGTTTTACTCGATCATTGGACTTTGTTATACCCGATCAAGGGGCTTTGATATACTCGATCAAGGAACTTTGTTATACTCGATCAGGGGATTTTGTTATACCCGATCAGGGGACTTTGTTATACTCGATCAGGGGGCTTTGTTATACTCGATCAGGAGACATTCTTATACTCGATGAGGGGCTTTGTTTTACTCGACCAGGGGACTTTTTTATACTCGATGAAGGGACTTTGTTAAACTCGCTTCGGGGACTTTGCAACATTCGATCAGGGGTCTTTGTTATACTTGATCAGGGGACTTTGTTATACTCGAACAGACGGCTTTGTTATACTTGATTCGGACACTTTGCTATACTCGATCAGGGGTCTTTGTTATACTCGATCAGGGGAGTTTGTTATACTCGGTCAGGGGCCTTTGTTATATTCGATCAAGGGGCTTTGTTATACTCGAGTAGGGGACTTTGCTATACTCGATCAGGGGACTTTGTTATACTCGATGAGGGGGCTTTGTTATACTCGACCAGGGGACTTTGTTATACTCGATGAGGGGACTTTGTTATACTCGATTATGGGACTTTGCTATACTCGATTAGGGGACTTTGATATACTCGATGAAGGGGCTTTGTTATACACGACCAGGGGATTTTGTTATACTCGATGAGGGGACTTTGTTATACTCGATTATGGGACTCTGCTATACTCGATTAGGGGACTTTGTTATACTCGATGAAGGGGCTTTGTTATACTCAACTAGGGGCCTTTCTTATACTCGATCAGAGGACTTTGTTATACACGATCAGGGGTCTTTGTTATACTCGATTCGGGGCCTTAGTTATACTCGATCATGGGACTTTGTTATCCCCGATCAGGGGGCTTTGTTATACTCGATCAGGGGACTTTGTTATACTCGATCAAGGGAGTTTGTTATACTCGATCAGGGGGCTTTGTTATACTCGATCAGTGGCTTTGTTATATTCGATTAGGGGCCTTTGTTATACTCGATGAGGGGTCTTTGTTATACTTGATCAGGGGACTTTGTTATACTCGATTAGGGGACTTTGTTGTACTCGAAGAGGCGGCTTTGTTATACTCAACACGGGGACTTTGTTATACTCGATGAGGGGCCTTTGTTATACTCGATCTTGGGACTTTGTTATACTCGATCAATGGCATTGTGATATTCGATTAGGGGCCTTTTCTATACTCGAACAGGGGACTTTGGTATTCTCGATCAGGGTGACTTTGTTATACTCGATCCGGGACATTTGTTATTCTCTATCAGGGGACTTCGTTATACTCGATCAGGGGACTTTGTTATACTCCATCAGGGGACTTTGTTGTACTCGATCAGCGGACTTTGGTATACTCGATGAGGGGCCTTTGTTATACTCGATCAGGGAACTTTGTTATACTCGATCAGGGGACTTTGCTGTAATAGATAAGGGACTGTGTTATCCTCGATCAGGGGACTTTGTTATACTCGATTCGGGGCCTTTGTTTTACTCGATCATTGGACTTTGTTATACCCGATCAAGGGGCTTTGATATACTCGATCAAGGAACTTTGTTATACTCGATCAGGGGATTTTGTTATACCCGATCAGGGGACTTTGTTATACTCGATCAGGGGGCTTTGTTATACTCGATCAGGAGACATTCTTATACTCGATGAGGGGCTTTGTTTTACTCGACCAGGGGACTTTTTTATACTCGATGAAGGGACTTTGTTAAACTCGCTTCGGGGACTTTGCAACATTCGATCAGGGGTCTTTGTTATACTTGATCAGGGGACTTTGTTATACTCGAACAGACGGCTTTGTTATACTTGATTCGGACACTTTGCTATACTCGATCAGGGGTCTTTGTTATACTCGATCAGGGGAGTTTGTTATACTCGGTCAGGGGCCTTTGTTATATTCGATCAAGGGGCTTTGTTATACTCGAGTAGGGGACTTTGCTATACTCGATCAGGGGACTTTGTTATACTCGATGAGGGGGCTTTGTTATACTCGACCAGGGGACTTTGTTATACTCGATGAGGGGACTTTGTTATACTCGATTATGGGACTTTGCTATACTCGATTAGGGGACTTTGATATACTCGATGAAGGGGCTTTGTTATACACGACCAGGGGATTTTGTTATACTCGATGAGGGGACTTTGTTATACTCGATTATGGGACTCTGCTATACTCGATTAGGGGACTTTGTTATACTCGATGAAGGGGCTTTGTTATACTCAACTAGGGGCCTTTCTTATACTCGATCAGAGGACTTTGTTATACACGATCAGGGGTCTTTGTTATACTCGATTCGGGGCCTTAGTTATACTCGATCATGGGACTTTGTTATCCCCGATCAGGGGGCTTTGTTATACTCGATCAGGGGACTTTGTTATACTCGATCAAGGGAGTTTGTTATACTCGATCAGGGGGCTTTGTTATACTCGATCAGTGGCTTTGTTATATTCGATTAGGGGCCTTTGTTATACTCGATGAGGGGTCTTTGTTATACTTGATCAGGGGACTTTGTTATACTCGATTAGGGGACTTTGTTGTACTCGAAGAGGCGGCTTTGTTATACTCAACACGGGGACTTTGTTATACTCGATGAGGGGCCTTTGTTATACTCGATCTTGGGACTTTGTTATACTCGATCAATGGCATTGTGATATTCGATTAGGGGCCTTTTCTATACTCGAACAGGGGACTTTGGTATTCTCGATCAGGGTGACTTTGTTATACTCGATCCGGGACATTTGTTATTCTCTATCAGGGGACTTCGTTATACTCGATCAGGGGACTTTGTTATACTCCATCAGGGGACTTTGTTGTACTCGATCAGCGGACTTTGGTATACTCGATCTGGGGGCTTTGTTATACTCGATCTTGGGACTTTGTTATACTCGATCAATGGCTTTGTGATATTCGATTAGGTGCCTTTTTTATACTCGAACAGGGGACTTTGGTATTCTCGATGAGGGGACTTTGTTTTACTCGATGAGGGGGGTTTGTTGTACTCGACCAGGAGACTTTGTTATACTCAATCAGGGGCCTTTGTTATATTCCATCAAGGGGCTTTGTTATACTCGATCTTGGGACTTTGTTAAACTCGACCAGAGGAACTTGTTATACTCGACCTGAGGACTTTGTTATACTCAATCAAGGGGCGTTGTTATTCTCCTTCAGGGGACTTTCCTATACTCGATGAGGGGACTTTGTTATATTCGATCAGGGGGCTTTGTTATACTCCATCAGTGGCATTGTTATACTCGATGAGGGGCCTTTGTTATACTCGATCAGGTTACTTTTTTATACTCGATGAGGGGCCTTTGTTATACTCGATCAAGGGGCTTTGTTATAATCGATCAGGGGACATTGTTATTCTCGATCAGGGGACTTTCTTATACTCGATCAGGGGACTTTGTTGTATTCGATCAGCGGACTTTGTTATACTCGATCAGGGGACTTTGGTATACTCGATTTTGGGACTTTGTTATACTCGATCAGGGGGCTTTGTTATACTCTATCAGTGACTTTGTTATACTCGATGAGGGGCCTTTGTTATATTCGATGAGGTTACTTATTTATCCTCGATCAGGGGCCTTTGTTATACTCGATCAAGGGGGTTTGTTATATTCGATCACGGAACTTTGATATTCTCGATGAGGGGACTTTGTTATAATCGATCAGTTGACTTTCTTATACTCGATCAGGGGACTTTGCTGTAATCGATCAGCGGACTGTGTTATACTCGATCAGGGGACTTTGTTATACTCGATCTTGGGACTTTATTATACTCGATCAGGGCGCTTTGCTATACTCGATTAGGGGCCTGTGTTACACTCGATCAGGGTACTTTGCTATAATCGATCAAGGGCCTTTCTTATACTCGATCAGGGGACTTTGTACTACTCGATCAGGGTACTTTGTTATACTCGATCAGTGGCTTTGTTATACTTGATCAGGGGCCTTTGTTATACTCAATCAAGGGATTTGTTATACTCGATCAGGGGCCTTTGTTATATTTGATGAGGGGCGTTTGTTATACTCGATCAGGAAACTTTGTTATACTCGATGAGGGGCCTTTGTTATACTCGATGAGGGGACTTTGTTAAATTCGATCAGGGGTCTTTGTTATACTCGATCTGGGGACTTTGTTATACTCGATCAGAGGGCTTTGTTATACTCTATCAGTGGCTTTGTTATACTCGATCAGGGGCCTTTGTTATACTCGATCAGGGGACTTTGTTATACTCGAACAGGGGTCTTTGTTATACTCGATCAGGGGCCTTTGTTATACTCGATCAGGTGACTTTCTTATACTCGATCAGGGGACTTTGTTGTATTCGATCAGCGGACTTTGTTATACTCGATCAGGGGACTTTGTTATACTCGATCATGGGGCTTTGTTATACTCTATCAGTCACTTTGTTATACTCGATGAGGGGCCTTTGTTATACTCGATCAGGGAACTTTGTTATACTCGATCAGGGGACTTTGCTGTAATAGATAAGGGACTGTGTTATCCTCGATCAGGGGACTTTGTTATACTCGATTCGGGGCCTTTGTTTTACTCGATCATTGGACTTTGTTATACCCGATCAAGGGGCTTTGATATACTCGATCAAGGAACTTTGTTATACTCGATCAGGGGATTTTGTTATACCCGATCAGGGGACTTTGTTATACTCGATCAGGTGACTTTGTTATATTCGATCAGCGGACTTTGTTATACTTGATCAGGGGCTTTGTTATACTCGATCAGGGGCCTTTGTTATACTCGTTCAGGGACCTGTGTTATACTCGATAAGGGTACTGTGCAATAATCGATCATGGTCCTTTCGTATACTCGATCAGGGGACTTTGTTATACTCGATCAGGGTATTTTGTTATACTCGATCAGTGGCATTGTTATACTTGATTAGGGGACTTTGTTATACTCGATTAGGGGACTTTGCTGTACTCGATTAGGGGACTTTGTTATACTCGATGAAGGGGCTTTGTTATACTCGATCAGGGGACTTTGTTATACTCGATCAGGGGATTTTGTTATACTCGATCAAGGGAGTTTGTTATACTCGATTTGGGGGCTTTGCTATACTCGATCAGTGGCTTTGTTATATTCGATTAGGGGCCTTTGTTATACTTGATCAGGGGTCTTTGTTATGCTCGATCAGGGGACTTTGTTATACTCGATTAGGGGACTTTGTTATACTCGAAGAGGGGGCTTTGGTATACTCAACACGGGGACTTTTTTATACTCGATCAGGGGCCTTTGTCATATTCGATCAGGGGACTTGCTGATATTCGATCGGGGAGCTTTGTCATACTCGATTAGGGGCATTTCTTATACTCGATAAAGGAACTTTGTTATACTCGATCAGGGGCCTTTGTTATACTCGATCAGGGGGCTTTGTTATATTCGATCATGGACCTTTGTTTTTCTCTATCAGGGGACTTTGTTATACTCGATCAGGGGACTTTGTTATACTCCATCAGGGGACTTTGTTGTACTCGGTCAGCGGGTTTTGGTATACTCGATCTGGGGGCTTTGTTATACTCGATCTTGGGACTTTGTTATACTCGATCAATGGATTTGTGATATTCGATTAGGGTCCTTTTTTATACTCGAACATGGGACTTTGGTATACTCGATCAGGGGACTTTGTTATACTCGATGAGGGGGGGTTTGTTATACTCGACCAGGAGACTTTGTTATACTCGATCAGGGGCCTTTGTTATATTCCATCAAGGGGCTTTGTTATACTCGATCTTGGGACTTTGTTAAACTCGACCAGAGGAACGTGTTATACTCGACCTGAGGACTTTGTTATACTCAATCAAGGGGCTTTGTTATCCTCGGTCAGGGGACTTTCTTATTCTCGATCAGGGGACTTTGTTATATTCGATCAGGCGGCTTTGTTATACTCTATCAGTGGCATTGTTATACTCGATGAGGGGCCTTTGTTATACTCGATCAGGTTACTTTTTTAACTCGATGAGGCGCCTTTGTTATACTCGATCAAGGGGCTTTGTTATACTCGATCAGGGGACATTGCTATTCTCGATCAGGGGACTTTCTTTTACTCGATCAGGGGACTTTGTTGTATTCGATCAGCGGACTTTGTTTTACTCGATCAGGGGACTTTGTTATACTCGATCTTGGGACTTTGTTGTACTCGATCAGGGGGCTTTGTTATACTCTATCAGTGACTTTGTTATACTCGATGAGGGGCCTTTGTTAAATTCGATGAGGTTACTTATTTATACTCGATCAGGGGCCTTTGTTATACTCGATCAAGGGGCTTTGTTATATTCTATCAGGGAACTTTGTTATTCTCGATGAGGCGACATTGTTATAATCGATCTGGTGACTTTCTTATACTCGATGAGGGGACTTTGCTGTAATCGATCAGCGGACTGTGTTATACTCGATCAGGGGACTTTGTTATACTCGATCTTGGGACTTTGTTATACTCGATCAGGGGGCTTTGTTATACTCGATTAGGGGCCTGTGGTATACTCGTTCAGGGTACTTTGCTATAATCGATCAGGGGCCTTTCTTATACTCGATCAGGGGACTTTGTTCTACTCGATCAGGGAACTTTGTTATGCTCGATCAGTGGCTTTGTTATACTTGATCAGGGGCCTTTGTTATACTTAATCAGGGAATTTGTTATACTCGATCAGGGGCCTTTGCTATATTTGATCAGGTGGGTTTGTTATACTCGATCAGGAAACGTTGTTATACTCGATGAGGGGCCTTTATTATAATCGATGAGGGGATTTTGTTAAATTGGATCAGGGGTCTTTGTTATACTCGATCTGGAGACTTTGTTATACTCGATCAGAGGGCTTTGTTATACTCTATCAGTGGCTTTGTTATACTCGATCGGGGGCCTTTGTTATACTCGATCAGGGGACTTTGTTATACTCGATCTTGGGACTTTGATATACACGATCAGGGGGGGTTTGTTATACTCGATTCGGGGCCTTTGTTTTACTCGATCATGGGACTTTGTTATACTCGATCAGGGGATTTTGCTATACTCGATCAGGGGACTTTGTTATACTCGATTAGGTGAATTTGTTATATTCGATCAGCGGACTTTGTTATACTTGATGAGGGGCCTTTCTTATACTCGATCAGGGGACTTTGTTATACTCGATCAGGGTAATTTGTTACTCTCGATCAGTGGCATTGTTATACTTGATCAGGGTCCTTTGTTATACTCAATCAGGGAATTTGTTATACTCGATCAGTGGCCTTTGTTATACTTGATCAGGGGCGTTTGTTATACTCGAACAGGGGACTTTGTTATACTCGATGAGGGGCCTTTGTTATACTCGATCAGGGGACTTTGTTAAATTCGATCAGGGGTCTTCGTTATACTCGATCAGGTGACTTTGTTATACTCGATAAGAGGGCTTTGTTATACTCTATCAGTGGCTCTTTTATACTCGATCAGAGGACTTTGTTATATTCCATCAGAGGACTTTGTTATAATCAAACAGGGGACTTTGTTATACTCGTTGAGGGGCCTTTATTATACTCGATCAGGGGACTTTGTTAAATTCGATCAGGGTTCTTTGTTATACTCGATCAAGGGGCTTTGTTATACTCGATCAGGGGACTTTGTTATTCTCCATCAGGGAACTTTGTTTTACTCGACCAGGTGACTTTCTTATACTCGATCAGGGGACTTTGTTGTAATCGATTAGCGGACTTTTTTATACTCGATCAGGGGACTTTGTTATACTCTATCTTGGGACTTTGTTATACTCGATCAGGGGGCTTTGTTATATTCGATTCGGGGCCTTTGTTATACTCGATCATGGGACTTTGTTATACCCGATTAGGGGGCTTTGTTATACTCGATCAGGTGACTTTGTTATACTCGATCAGGGGATTTTGTTATAGTCGAGTAGCGGACTTTGTTATACTCGATCAGTGGCTTTGTTATACTTGATCAGGGGCCTTTGTTATTCTCAATCAGGGTATTTGTTATACTCAATCAGGTGCCTTTGTTATACTTGTTCAGGGGCGTTTGTGATACTCGATGAGGGGACTTTGTTATACTCGATGAGGGGCCTTTGTCATACTCGATCAGGGGACTTTTTTATACTCGAACAGGGGTCTTTGTTATTCTCGATCAGGGGCCTTTGTTATACTCGATCAGGTTATTTTTTTATACTCGATCAGAGGCCTTTGTTATACTCGATCAGGTGACTTTCTTATACTCGACCAGGGGACTCTGTTGTAATCGATCAGCGGACACTGTTATACTCGATCAGGGGACTTTGTTATACTCGATCAGTGGCTTTGTTATACTTGATCAGGGGCCCTTGATATACTCAATCAGGAGATTTGTTATACTCGATCAGGAGACTTTCTTATACTCGATCAGTGGACTTTGTTATACTCCATCAGGGGGCTTTCTTATACTCGACTAGAGGCTTTGTTATACTCGATCAGGGGCCTTTGTTATAATCAATTAAGGGATTTTGTTATACTCGATCAGGGGACTTTGTTATACTCGATCTGGGGGTTTTCTTATACCCGACTAGGGGATTTTGTTATACTTGAACAGGGGAATTTGTTATTCTCGATTAGGGGACTTTGCTATACTCGATCTAGGGACTTTGTTATATTCGATCAGGGAACTTTGTCATACTCGATCAGGGGCCTTTTTTATACTCGATCAGGGGACTTTGTTATACTCGATCAGGAGTGTTTGTTATACTCGATCATTGGACTTTGTTATGCTGGAGCAGGGGCCTTTGTTATACTCGAACAGGGGGCTTTGTTATACTCGATGAGGGGCTTTTTTATATTCGGTCAGGGGGCTTTATTATACTCTATCAGGGGCCTTTCTTATACTCGAAGAGGGGGCTTTGTTATACTCGATCAGGGGACTTTCTTATACTTGATGAGGGTACTTTGCTATACTCGATCAAGGGCCTTTATTATACTCGATCAGGGGACTTTGTTATACTCGATCAGGGTAATTTGTTATACTCGATCAGGGGTATTGTTATACTTGATGAGGGGCCTTTGTTATACTCGATCAGGGGATTTGTTATACTCGATCAGGGGCCTTTGTTATACTTGACCTGGGGTATTTGTTATAATCAATCAGGGGACTTTGTTATACTCGATGAGGGGCCTTTGTTATACTCAAATAGGGGACTTTGTTATACTCGATCAGGGGCCTTTCTGATACTCGATCAGGGAACTTTGTTACACTCGATGACGGGCCTTTGTTATGCTCGATTAGGGGGCTTTGTTATACTCGATCTTGGGACTTTGTTATTCTCTATCAGGTCACTTTGTTATACTCGATCAGGTTACTTTGTTATACTCGATCAGGGGACTTTGTTGTTTCTCGAAGAGCGGACTTTGCTATACTCGATCTGGGGGCTTTGTTATACTCGATCTTGGGACTTTGTTATACTCGACCAGGGTCCTTGTTCTACTCGATCAGGGGACTTTGTTATACTCGATTAGGGGACTTTGCTATACTCGATTCGGGGAATTTGTTATACTCGACCTGGGGACTTTCTTATACTCGATCAGGGGGTTTGTTATACTCGATCAGGGGACTTTGTTATTCTCTATCAGGGGACTTTATTATACTCGATAAGGGACTTTGTTATACTCGATCTTTGGACTTTGTTATAATCATTCAGGAGAGTTTGTTATACTCGATCAAGGGGCTTTATTATACTCGATCAGTGGCTTTGTTTTATTCGATTAGGGGCCTTTGTTATACTCGATCAGGGGATTTTGGTATACTCGATGAGGGGACTTTGTTTTACTCGATGAGGGGTCTTTGTTATACTCGACCAGGGGACTTTGTTATACTCGATGAGGAGCCTTTGTTATACTCGATTAGGGGACTTTGTTATACTCGATCATGGGATTTTGTTATACTCGATTAGGGGATTTTGTTATACTCGATCACGGGACTTGTTGATATTCGATCAGGGAGCTTTGTCATACTCGATCAGGGGCCTTTCTTATACTCGATTAGGAAACTTTGTTTTACTCGATCAGGGGCCTTTCTTATACTCGATCAAAGGGCATTGTTATACTCGATCAGGGGACTTTGTTATACTCGATCAGGGGACTTTGTTGTACTCGATCAGGGGATTTTGTTATACTCAATTAGGGGACTTTGTTATACTCGATCAGAGGGCTTTGTTTTACTCGTTCAGGGGTCTTTGTTATTCTCTATCTGGGGACTTTGTTATACTCGATGAGGGGGGCTTTGTTATACTCGACCAGGGGACTTTGTTATTCTCGATCAGGGGATTTGTTATACTCGATCAGGGGCCTTTGTTATACTTGACCAGGGGCGTTTGTTATAGTCAATCAGGGGACTTTGTTATACTCGATGAGGGGCCTTTGTTATACTCAATTAGGGGACTTTGTTATACTCGATCAGGGGACATGATGATATTCGATCAGGGAGATTTGTCATACTCGAAGGGGCCTTTCTTATACTCGATCAAGGAACTTTGTTATACTCGATCAGGGCCTTTGTTATACCCGATAAGGGGGCTTTGTTATACGCGATCTTGGGACTTTGTTATTCTCTATCAGGGGACTTTGTTATACTCGATCAGGTTACTTTGTTATACTCCTATCAGGGAACTTTGTTGTTTCTCGAACAGCGGACTTTGCTATACTCGATCTGGGGGCTTTGTTATACTCGATCTTGGGACTTTGTTATACTCGACCAGGGTCTTTGTTATACTCGATCAGGGGACTTTGTTATACTCGATTAGGTGACTTTGCTATACTCGATTCGGGGACTTTGTTATATTCGATCAGGGAACTTTCTCATACTCGATCAGGGGCCTTTCTTATACTCGATCAGGGGACTTTTTTATACTCGACCTGGGGGGGCTTTGTTATACTCGATCAGGAGTTTTGTTATACTCGATTAGGGGACTTTGTTATTCTCTATCAGGGGACTTTATTATACTCGATGAGGGGACTTTGTTGTACTCGATCTGGGGCTTTGTTATACTCGATCTTTGGACTTTGTTAAACTCGATCAGGGGAGTTTGTTATACTCGATGAAGGGGCTTTGGTATACTCGATCAGTGGCTTTGTTTTATTCAATTATGGGCATTGTTATACTCGATCAGGAGACTTTGTTATACTCGCAAACGGGACTTTGTTGTACTCGATCAGGGGATTTTGTTATACTCGATTAGGGGACTTTGTTATACTCGATCAGGGGACTTGTTGATATTCGAACAGGGAGCTTTGTTATACTCGATCAGGGGACATGTTGATATTCGATCAGGGAGCTTTGTCATACTCGAAGGGGCCTTTCTTATGCTCGATCAGGGAACTTTGTTATACTCGATGAGGGGCCTTTGTTATACTCGATTAGGGGGCTTTGTTATACGCGATCTTGGGACTTTGTTATTCTCTATCAGGGGACTTTGTTATATTCGATCAGGTTACTTTGTTATACTCGATCAGGGAACTTTGTTGTTTCTCGAACAGCGGACTTTGCTATACTCGATCTGGGGGCTTTGTTATACTCGATCTTGGGACTTTGTTATACTCGACCAGGGTCTTTGTTATACTCGATCAGGGGACTTTGTTATACTCGATTAGGAAGCTTTGCTATACTCGATTCGGCGACTTTGTTATATTCGATCAGGGAACTTTCTCATACTCGATCAGGGGCCTTTCTTATACTCGATCAAGGGACTTTGTTATACTCGACCTGGGGGCTTTGTTATACTCGATCAGGGGACTTTTTTATACTCGACCTGGGGGGCTTTGTTATACTCGATCAGGAGTTTTGTTATACTCGATAAGGGACTCTGTTATACTCGATGAGGGGACTTTGTTGTACTCGATCTGGGGGCTTTGTTATACTCGATCTTTGGACTTTGTTAAACTCGATCAGGGGAGTTTGTTATACTCGATCAAGGGCTTTGGTATACTCGATCAGTGGCTTTGTTTTATTCGATTAGGGGCCTTTGTTATACTCGATCGGGGGATTTTGTTTTACTCGATGAGGAGCCTTTGTTATACTCGATTAGGGGACTTTGTTATACTCGATCAGGGGACTTGTTGATATTCGATCAGGGAGCTTTGTCATACTCGATCAGGGGCCTTTCTTATACTCGATCAGGGAACTTTGTTTTACTCGATTAGGGGCCTTTGTTATACTCGATCAGAGGGCTTTGTTATACTCGATCAGGGGACTTTGTTATTCTGTATCTGGGGACTGTGTTATACTCGATTAGGGGACTTTGTTATACTCGCTCAGGGGACTTTGTTATACTCAGTCATGGGACTTTGTTTTACCCGATTTGGGGGCTTTGTTATACTCGATCAGGGGACTTTGTTATACTCGATCAGGGGATTTTGTTATATTTTATCAGCGGACTTTGTTATACTCGATGAGGGGCCTTTGTTATACTCGATCAGGGGCCTTTGTTATACTCGATTAGGGGCCTGTTTTATGCTCGATCAGGGTACTTTGCTATAATCGATCAGGGGCCTTTCTTATACTCGATCAGGGTACTTTGTTATACTCGATCAGTGGCTTTGTTATACTTGATCAGGTGCTTTTGTTATACTCGATGAGGGGCCTTTGTCATACTTGATCAGGGGACTTTGTTAAATTTGATTAGGGGTCTTTGTTATAAGCGATCAGAGGAATTTGTTATACTCGATCAGTGGACTTTGTTATACCCGAACAGGTGTCTTTGTTATACTCGATAAGGGGCCTTTGTTATACTCGATCAGGTTACTTTTTTATTCTCGATCAGAGGCCTTTGTTATACTCGACCAAGGGGCTTTGTAATACACAATCAGGGAACTTTGTTATACTCCATCAGGTGACTTTCTTATACTCGATCAGGGGACTTTGTTGTAATCGATCAGCGGACTTTGTTATACTCGATCAGGGGACTTTGTTAAATTCGATCAGGGTTCTTTGTTATTCTCGATGAAGGGGCTTTGTTATACTCAATTAGGGGACTTTGTTATTCTCGATAAGGGAACTTTGTTATACTCGATCAGGTGACTTTATTATACTCGATGAGGGGACTTTGTTGTTCTCGATCTGGGGGCTTTGTTATACTCGATCTATGGACTTTGTTATACTCGATCAGGGAAGTTTGTTACACTCGATCAAGGGGCTTTGTTATACTCGATCAGTGGCTTTGTTTTATTCGATTAGGGGCCTTTGTTATACTCGATCAAGGAACTTTGGTATACTCGATCAGGGGACTTTGTTATACTCGATGAGGGGCTTTGTTATACTCGACCTGGGACTTTGTTATATCCATGAGGAGCCTTTGTTTTACTCGATTAGTGGACTTTGTTATACTCGATCTGGGAATTTTGCTTTACTCGATCAGGGGACTTTCTTATACGCGCTAAGGTGACTTTGTTGTACTCGATCAGGTGATTTTGTTATACTTGATTAGGGGACTTTGTTATACTCGATCAGGGGATTTGTTGATATTTCATCAGGGAGCTTTGTCATACTCGATCAGGGGCCTTTCTTATACCCGATTAGGGAACTTTGTTTTACTCGATCAGGGGCCTTTGTTATACTCGATTAGAGGGCTTTGTTATTCTCGATTAGGGGACTTTGTTATTCTCTATCTGGGGACTTTGCTATACTCGATCAGGGACTTTGTTATACTCGATCAGGGGAATGTTTTATACTCGCTCATGGGGACTTTGTTATACTCGACCAGGGGACTTTGTTATACTCGATCAGGTGACTTTGTTATACTCGTTTAGGGGACTTTGCTATACTCGATCAGGGGACTTGGGGTATACTCGATGAGGGGGCTTTGTTATACTCGATCAGAGGGCTTTGTTATACTCGGTCAGGGGTCTTTGTTATACTCGACCAAGGGGCTTTGTTATACTCGATCAGGGGACTTTGTTATTCTCGATCATGGAACTTTGTTATACTCGATCAGGTGACTTTCGTATACTCGATCAGGGGACTTTCTTGTAATCGATCAGCGGACTTTGTTATACTCGATCAGGGGACTTTGTTATACTCGATCAGTGGCTTTTTATGCTTGATCAGGGGCCTATGTTATACTCAATCAGGGGATTTGTTATACTCGATCAGGGGCCTTTGTTTTACTTGATCAGGGGCGTTTGTTATACTCGATCAGGAGACTTTGTTAAACTCGATCAGGGGTCCTTGTTATACTCGATCAGGGGACTTTGTTATACTCGATCAGGGGACTTTGTTATACTCGAACATGGGGCTTTGTTATACTCGATCAGGGGACTTTGTTATATTCGATCAGGGGGCTTTATTATATCTATCAGGAGACTTTGTTATACTCGATGAGGGGGTTTTGTTATACTCGATGAGGGACTTTCTTATACTCGATTAGGGGACTCTGCTATACTCGATCAGGGGTCTTCGTTATACTCGATGAGGGGACTTTGTTATACTCGAGCAGGGGACTTTGTTAAACTCGAACAGGGGGCTTTGTTATACTCGGTCAGGGGCCTTTGTTATATTCGATCAGGGGGCTTTGTAATACGCGATCAGGAGACTTTGTTATACTCGATGAGAGGGCTTTGTTATACTCGACCGAGGGACTTTGTTATACTCGATCAGAGGCTTTGTTATACTCGATCAGGGGATTTTCTTATACTTGATCAGTGGACTTTGTTATACTCCATCAGGGGGCTTTCTTATACTCGATTAGATGGTTTGTTATACTCGATCAGGGGCCTTTGTTATAATCAATTAGGGGACTTTGTTATACTCGATCAGGGGGCTTTCTTATACCCGACTAGGGGATTTTGTTATACTTGAACAGGGGACTTTGTTATACTCGATTAGGGGACTTTGCTATACTCGATCTGGGGACTTTGTTATATTCGATCAGGGAACTTTGTCATACTCGATGAGGGGCCTTTCTAATACTCGATGAGGGGACTTTGTTATACTCGATCAGGAGTGTTTGTTATACTCGATCAGGGACTTTGTTATACTCGAACAGGGGGCTTTGATATACTCGACCTGAGGATTTTGTTTATATTCGATCAGGGGCTTTGTTATACTCGATCAGGGGACCTTCTTATACTTGATGAGGGGACTTTGCTATACTCGATCATGGGCCTTTATTATATTCGATCAGGGGACTTTGTTATACTCGACCAGGGGACTTTGTTCTACTCGATCAGGGGACTCTGTAATACTCGATCAGGGAACTTTGTTATACTCGTTCAGGGGCCTTTCTTATACTCGATGACGGGGCTTTGTTATACTCGATCAGGGGACTTTCTTATACTTGATGAGGGTTCTTTGCTATACTCGATCAGGGGTCTTTGTTTTACTCAATCACGGGACTTTCTTATACTTGATTAAGGTACTTTGCTATGCTCGACCAGGGGACTTTGTTATATTCGATTAGGGGCCTTTGTTATACTCGATCAGGGGACTTTGGTATACTCGATCAAGGGACTTTGTTATACTCGATAAGGGGGCTTTGTTATACTCGACCTGAGGATTTTTTTATACTCGATCAGGTGATTTTCTTATACTCGATCAGGAGACTTTCTTATACTCGATGAGGGGCTTCGTTATACTCGACCAGGGGACTCTGTTTTACTCAATTAGGGGACTTTTCTATACTCGATCAGGGGTCTTTGTTATACTCGATCAGGAGACTTTCTTATACTCGATGAGGGGCTTTGTTATACTCGATGAGGGGACTTTGTTATACTCGATTAGGGGACTTTGCTATACTCGATCAGGGGTATTTGTTATACTCGATCAGGGGACTTTTGTTATACTCGATCAGGAGACTTTGTTATACTCGAACAGGAGGCTTTGTTATACTCGATCAGGGGCCTTTGTTATATTCGAGGAGGGGGCTTTGTTATACTCGATTAGGAGACTTTGTCATACTCGATGAGGGGGCTTTGCTATACTCGATTAGGGGACTTTGCTATACTCAATTAGGGACTTTGTTATACTTGATAAAGGGGCTTTGTTATACTCGACAAGGGGCCTCTCTTATACTCGATCAGGGGACTTTGTTATCCCTCATCAGGGGGCTTTGTTATACTCGATCAGGGGACTTTGTTATACTCGATCAGGGGATTTTGTTATACTCGATCAAGGGAGTTTGTTATACTCGATCAGGGGCCTTTGTTATACTCGATCAGGCGACATTGGTATACTCGTATTAGGGGACTTTGTTATAGTCGATAAGGGGGCTTTGTTATACTCGACCAGGGAACTTTGTTATACTCCATTAGGGGCCTTTGTTATATTCCATCAAGGGGCTTTGTTATACTCGATCTTGGGACTTTGTTAAACTCGACCAGAGGAACTTGTTATACTCGACCTGAGGACTTTGTTATACTCAATCAAGGGGCTTAGTTATTCTCGGTCAGGGGACTTTCTTATACTCGATCAGGGGACTTTGTTATACTCGATGAGGGGCTTTGTTATACTCTATCAGTGGCATTGTTTTACTCGGTCAGGGGTCTTTGTTATACTCGAACAGGTTATTTTTTTATACTCGATCAGGGGCCTTTGTTATACTCGATCAGGGGGCTTTGATATTCTCGATCAGGGGACTTTGTTATTCTCGATCAGGGGACTTTTGTTATACGCGATCACGTGATTTTCTTATACTCGATCAGGGGACTTTGTTGTATTCGATCAGCAGACTTTGTTATACCCGATCAGGGGACTTTCCTTTACTCGAACAGGGGGCTTTGTTATACTCGATCAGGGGCCTTTGTTATATTCGATCAGGGGCTTTGTTATACTCGATCAGGAGACATTCTTATACTCGATGAGGGGCTTTGTTTTACTCGACCAGGGGACTTTCTTATACTCGATGAAGGGACTTTGTTAAACTCGCTTCGGGGACTTTGCAATATTCGATCAGGGGTCTTTGTTATACTTGATCAGGGGACTTTGTTATACTCGAACAGGCGGCTTTGTTATACTTGACTCGGGGACTTTGCTATACTCGATCAGGGGTCTTTGTTATACTCGATCAGGGGAGTTTGTTATACTCGGTCAGGGGCCTTTGTTATATTCGATCAAGGGGCTTTGTTATACTCGAGTAGGGGACTTTGCTATACTCGATCAGGGGACTTTGTTATACTCGATGAGGGGGCTTTGTTATACTCGACCAGGGGACTTTGTTATACTCGATGAGGGGACTTTGTTATACTCGATTATGGGACTTTGCTATACTCGATTAGGGGACTTTGATATACTCGATGAAGGGGCTTTGTTATACACGACCAGGGGACTTTGTTATACTCGATGAGGGGACTTTGTTATACTCGATTATGCGACTTTGCTATACTCGATTAGGGGACTTTGTTATACTCGATGAAGGGGCTTTGTTATACTCAACTAGGGGCCTTTCTTATACTCGATCAGAGGACTTTGTTATACTCGATCAGGGGTCTTTGTTATACTCGATTCGGGGCCTTAGTTATACTCGATCATGGGACTTTGTTATCCCCGATCAGGGGGCTTTGTTATACTCGATCAGGGGACTTTGTTATACTCGATCAAGGGAGTTTGTTATACTCGATCAGGGGGCTTTGTTATACTCGATCAGTGGCTTTGTTATATTCGATTAGGGGCCTTTGTTATACTCGATGAGGGGTCTTTGTTATACTTGATCAGGGGACTTTGTTATACTCGATTAGGGACTTTGTTGTACTCGAAGAGGGGGCTTTGTTATACTCAACACGGGGACTTTGTTATACTCGATGAGGGGCCTTTGTTATACTCGATCTTGGGACTTTGTTATACTCGATCAATGGCATTGTGATATTCGATTAGGGGCCTTTTCTATACTCGAACAGGGGACTTTGGTATTCTCGATCAGGGGACTTTGTTATACTCGATCCGGGACCTTTGTTATTCTCTATCAGGGGACTTCGTTATACTCGATCAGGGGACTTTGTTATACTCCATCAGTGGACTTTGTTGTACTCGATCAGCGGACTTTGGTACACTCGATCTGGGGGCTTTGTTATACTCGATCTTGGGACTTTGTTATACTCGATCAATGGCTTTGTGATATTCGATTAGGTGCCTTTTTTATACTCGAACAGGGGACTTTGGTATTCTCGATGAGGGGACTTTGTTTTACTCGATGAGGGGGGTTTGTTATACTCGACCAGGAGACTTTGTTATACTCAATCAGGGGCCTTTGTTATATTCCATCAAGGGGCTTTGTTATACTCGATCTTGGGACTTTGTTAAACTCGACCAGAGGAACTTGTTATACTCGACCTGAGGACTTTGTTATACTCAATCAAGGGGCTTTGTTATTCTCCATCAGGGGACTTTCCTATTCTCGATGAGGGGACTTTGTTATATTCGATAAGGGGGCTTTGTTATACTCCATCAGTGGCATTGTTATACTCGATGAGGGGCCTTTGTTATACTCGATCAGGATACTTTTTTATACTCGATCAGGTGCCTTTGTTATACTCGATCAAGGGGCTTTGTTATAATCGATCAGGGGACATTGTTATTCTCGATCAGGGGACTTTCTTATACTCGATCAGGGGACTTTGTTGTATTCGATCAGCGGACTTTGTTATACTCGATCAGGGGACTTTGGTATACTTGATTTTGTGACTTTGTTATACTCGATCAGGGGGCTTTGTTATACTCTATCAGTGACTTTGTTATACTCGATGAGGGGCCTTTGTTATATTCGATGAGGTTACTTATTTATCCTCGATCAGGGGCCTTTGTTATATTCGATGAGGTTACTTATTTATCCTCGATCAGAGGCCTTTGTTATACTCGATCAAGGGGGTTTGTTATATTCGATCACGGAACTTTAATATTCTCGATGAGGGGACTTTGTTATAATCGATCAGTTGGCTTTCTTATACTCGATCAGGGGACTTTGCTGTAATCGATCAGCGGACTGTGTTATACTCGATCAGGGGACTTTGTTATACTCGATCTTGGGACTTTGTTATACTCGATCAGGGCGCTTTGCTATACTCGATTAGGGGCCTGTGTTACACTCGATCAGGGTACTTTGCTATAATCGATCAGGGGCCTTTCTTATACTCGATCAGGGGACTTTGTACTACTCGATCAGGGTACTTTGTTATACTCGATCAGTGGCTTTGTTATACTTGATCAGGGGCCTTTGTTATACTCAATCAAGGGATTTGTTATACTCGATCAGGGGCCTTTGTTATATTTGATGAGGGGCGTTTGTTATACTCGATCAGGAAACTTTGTTATACTCGATGAGGGGCCTTTGTTATACTCGATGAGGGGACTTTGTTAAATTCGATCAGGGGTCTTTGTTATACTCGATCTGGGGACTTTGTTATACTCGATCAGAGGGCTTTGTTATACTCTATCAGTGGCTTTGTTATACTCGATCAGGGGCCTTTTTATACTCGATCAGGGGACTTTGTTATACTCGAACAGGGGTCTTTGTTATACTCGATCAGGGGCCTTTGTTATACTCGATCAGGTGACTTTCTTATACTCGATCAGGGGACTTTGTTGTATTCGATCAGCGGACTTTGTTATACTCGATCAGGGGACTTTGTTATACTCGATCAGGGGGCTTTGTTATACTCTATCAGTCACTTTGTTATACTCGATGAGGGGCCTTTGTTATACTCGATCAGGTTACATATCTATACTCGATCAGGGGCCTTTGTTATACTCGATCAGGCTACATATCTATACTCGATCAGGGGCCTTTGTTATACTCGATCAAGGGGCTTTGTTATACTCGATCAGGGAACTTTGTTATACTCGATCAGGGGACTTTGCTGTAATCGATAAGGGACTGTGTTATCCTCGATCAGGGGACTTTGTTATACTCGATTCGGGCCTTTGTTTTACTCGATCATTGGACTTTGTTATACCCGATCAAGGGGCTTTGATATACTCGATCAAGGAACTTTGTTATACTCGATCAGGGGATTTTGTTATTCCCGATCAGGGGACTTTGTTATACTCGATCAGGTGACTTTGTTATATTCGATCAGCGGACTTTGTTATACTTGATCAGGGGCTTTGTTATACTCGATCAGGGGCCTTTGTTATACTCGTTCAGGGACCTGTGTTATACTCGATAAGGGTACTGTGCTATAATCGATCATGGTCCTTTCTTATACTCGATCAGGGGACTTTGTTATACTCGATCAGGGTATTTTGTTATACTCGATCAGTGGCATTGTTATACTTGATCAGGGTCCTTTGTTATACTCAATCAGGGGATTTGTTATACTCGATGAGTGGCCTTTGTTATACTTGATCAGGGGCGTTTGTGATACTCGATCAGGGGACTTTGTTATACTCGATGAGGGGCCTTTGTTATACTCGTTCAGGAGACTTTGTTAAATTCGATCAGGGGTCTTTGTTATACTCGATCAGGTGACTTTGTTATACTCAATAAGAGGGCTTTGTTATACTCTATCAGTGGCTTTTTTATTCTCGATCAGAGGACTTTGTTATATTCCATCAGGGGACTTTGTTATAATCAAAGAGGGGACGCTGTTATACTCGATGAGGGGCCTTTGTTATACTCGATCAGGGGGGGTTGTTATACTCAATTAGGGGTTTTGTTATACTCGATTAGGGGACTTTGTTATTCTCTATCAGGGGACTTTATTATACTCGACAAGGGACTCTGTTATACTCGATCAGGGGACTTTGTTGTACTCGATCTGGGGGCTTTGTTATACTCGATCTTTGGACTTTGTTAAACTCGATCAGGGGAGTTTGTTATACTCGATCAAGGGGCTTTGTTATACTCGATCAGTGGCTTTGTTTTATTCGATTATGGGCCTTTGTTATACTCGATCAGGGGATTTTGGTATACTCGATCAGGGGATTTTGTTTTACTCGATGAGGAGCCTCTGTTATACTCGATTAGGGGACTTTGTTATACTCGATCAGGGGACTTGTTCTTATTCGATCAGGGAGCTTTATCATACTCGATGAGGGGCCTTTCTTATACCCGATCAGGGAACTTTGACTTACTCGATTAGGGGCCTTTGTTATACTCGATTAGAGGGCTTTGTTATACTCGATCAGGGGACTTTGTTATTCTGTATCTGGCGACTTTGTTATACTCGATGAGGGGACTTTGTTATACTCGCTCAGGGGACTTTGTTATACTCGATCAGGGGACTTTGTTATACTCGATCAGTGGCTTTGTTATACTTGATCAGGGGCCTTTGTTATACTCAATCAGGAGATTTGTTATACTCGATCAGGGGCCTTTGTTATACTTGATCAGGGGCGTTTGTGATACTCGATCAGGGGACTTTGTTATACTCGATGAAGGGCCTTTGTCATACTCGATCAGGGGACTTTGTTAAATTCGATTAGGGGTCTTTGTTATACTCGATCAGGGGACTTTCTTATACTCGATCAGGGGACTTTGTTATACTCGAACAGGGGTCTTTGTTATACTCGATCAGGGGCCTTTGTTATACTCGATCAGGGGACTTGTTGATATTCGATCAGGGAGCTTTGTCATACTCGATCAGGTGCCTTTTTTATACTCGATCAGGGAACTTTGTTATACTCGATTAGGGGCCTTTGTTATACTCGATCAGAGGGCATTTTTATACTCGACCAGGGGTCTTTGTTATTCTCTATCTGGCGACTTTGTTATACTCGATCAGGGACTTTGTTATACTCGATCAAACGACTTTGTTCTACCCGATTAGGGGGCTTTGTTATACTCGATCAGGGGACTTTGTTATACTCGATCAGGAGATTTTGTTATATAAGATCAGCGGACTTTGTTATACTCGATCAGGGGCCTTTGTTACACTCGATCAGGGGCCTTTGTTGTACTCGATTAGGGGCCTGTGTTATGCTCGATCAGGGTACTTTGCTATTATCGATCAGGGGCCTTTGTCATACTTGATCAGGGGCGTTTGTGAAACTCGATCAGGGGACTTTGTTATACTCGATGAGGGGACTTTGTCATACTCGATCAGGGGACTTTGTTAAATTCGATTAGGGGTCTTTGTTATACTCGATCAGGGGACTTTCTTATACTCGATCAGGGGACTTTGTTATACTCGACCAAGGGGCTTTGTTATACTCGATCAGGTGACTTTATTATACTCGATCAGGGGACTTTGTTGTAATCGATCAGCGGACTTTGTTATACTCGATCAGGGGACATTGTTATACTCGATCAGTGGCTTTGTTATACTTGATCAGGGGTGTTTGTTATACTCGATGAGAAGACTTTGTTAAACTCGACCTGAGGATTTTGTTATACTCGATCAGGTGATTTTCTTATAGTCGATCAGGAGACTTTCTTATACTCGATGAGGGGCTTTGTTATACTCGACCAGGGACTTTGCTATACTCGATGAGGGGACTTTGTTATACTCGATTAGGGGACTTTGCTATACTCGATCAGCGGTCTTTGTTATACTCGATCAGGAGACTTTCTTATACTCGATGAGGGGCTTTGTTATTCTCGACCAGGGGACTTTGTTATACTCGATGAGGGGACTTTGTTATACTCGATCAGGGGACTTTGCTATACTCGATCAGGGGTCTTTGTTATACTCGATCAGGGGACTTTTGTTATACTCGATCAGGGGACTTTGTTATACTCGAAAAGGGGGCTTTGTTATACTCGACAGGGGCCTTTGTTATATTCGTTCAGGGGGCTTTGTTATACTCGATCAGGAGACTTTGTCATACTCGATGAGGGGGCTTTGTTATACTCGATTAGGGGACTTTGCTAAACTCGATTAGGGACTTTGTTATACTCGATGAAGGGGCTTTGTTATACTCGACTAGGGGCCTTTCTTATACTCGATCAGGGGACTTTGTTATCCCTCATCAGGGGGCTTTGTTATTCTCAATCAGGGGACTTTGTTATACTCGATCAGGGGATTTTGTTATACTCGATCAAGGGTGTTTGTTATACTCGATCTGGGGGCTTTGTTATACTCGATCAGTGGCTTTGTTATATTCGATTAGGGGCCTTTGTTATACTCGATCAGGCGACTTTGGTATACTCGTATTAGGGGACTTTGTTATGCTCGATATGGGGGCTTTGTTAAACTAGACCAGGGAACTTTGTTATTCTCGATCAGGGGCCTTTGTTATATTCCATCACGGGGCTTTGTTATACTCGATCTTGAGACTTTGTTAAACTCGACTAGAGGAACTTGTTATACTCGACCTGTGGACTTTGTTATACTCAATCAAGGGGCTTTGTTATACTCGGTGAGGGGACTTTCTTATACTCGATCAGGGGACTTTGTTAAACTCGATGAGGGGCTTTGTTATACTCTATCAGTGGCATTGTTTTACCCGGTCAGGGGTCTTTGTTATACTCGATCAGGTTACTTTTTTATACTCGATCAGGGGCCTTTTTTATACTCGATCAAGGGGCTTTGTTATTCTCGATCAGGGGACTTTGTTATTCTCGATCAGGGTACTTTGTTATACTCGATCAGTGGCTTCGTTATACTTGATCAGGCGCCTTTGTTATACTCAATCAGGGGATTTGTTATACTCGATCAGGGGCCTTTGTTATACTTGATCAGGGGCGTTTGTGATACTCGATCAGGGGACTTTGTTATACTCGATGAGGGGCCTTTGTCATACTCGATCAGGGGACTTTGTTAAATTCGATTAGGGGTCTTTGTTATACTCGATCAGGGGACTTTATTATACTCGATCAGGGGACTTTGTTATACTCGAACAGGGGTCTTTGTTATACGTGGTCAGGGGCGTTTGTGATACTCGATCAGGGGACTTTGTTATTCTCGATGAGGGGCCTTTGTCATACTCGATCAGGGGACTTTCTTAAATTCTATTAGGGGTCTTTGTTATACTCTATCAGTGGCTTTGTTATACTCGATCAGGGGCCTTTGTTATACTCGATCAGGTTACTTTTTTATACTCGATCAGAGGCCTTTGTTATACTCGACCAAGGGGCTTTGTTATACTCGATCAGGGGACTTTGTTATACTCGATGAGGGGCTTTGTTTTACTCTATCAGTGGCATTGTTTTACCCGATCAGAGGTCTTTGTTATACTCGATCAGGTTACTTTTTTATATTCGATGAGGGGCCTTTGTTATACTCGATCAAGGGGCTTTGTTATTCTCGATCAGGGGACTTTGTTATTCTCGATCAGGGTACTTTGTTATACTCGATTAGGGGACTTTGCTATACTCGAACTGGGGACTTTGTTATATTCGATGAGGGAACTCTGTCATACTCGATGAGGGGCCTTTCTTATACTCGATGAGGGGACTTTGTTATACTCGATCAGGAGTGTTTGTTATACTCGATCAGGGGACTTTGTTATGCTCGATCAGGGGACTTTGTTATACTCGAACAGGGGGCTTTGTTATACTCGACCTGAGGATTTTGTTATACTCGATCAGGGGGCTTTGTTATACTCGATCAGGTGATTTTCTTATACTCGATCAGGAGACTTTCTTATACTCGATGAGGGGCTTTGTTATACTCGACCAGGGGACTTTGTTATACTCGATGGGGGGACTTTGTTATACTCGATTAGGGGACTTTGCTATACTCGATCAGTGGTCTTTTGTTATACTCGAACAGGAGACTTTCTTATACTCAATGAGGGGCTTTGTTATACTCGACCAGGGGAATTTGTTATACTCGATGAGAGGACTTTGTTATACTCGATTAGGGGACTTTGCTATACTAGATCAGGGGTCTTTGTTATACTCGATCAGGGGACTTTTGTTATTCTCGATCAGGGGACTTTGTTATACTCGAACAGGGGGCTTTGTTATACTCGATCAGGGTGCCTTTGTTATGTTCGATCAGGTGGCTTTGTTATACTCGATCTGGAGATTTTGTCAAACGCGATGAGGGGGCTTTGTTATACTCGATTAGGGGACTTTGCTATACTCGATTAGGGACTTTGTTATACTCGATGAAGGGACTTTGTTATACTCGATTAGGGGACTTTCTTATACTCGATCAGGGGACTTTGTTATCCCTCAATAGGGGGCTTTGTTATACTCGATCAGGGGACTTTGTTATACTCGATCAGGGGACTTTGTCCTACTCGAACAGGGGTCTTTGTTATACTTTATCAGGGGCGTTTGTGATTCTCGATCAGGAAACTTTGTTATACTCGATGAGGGGTCTTTGTCATACTCGATCAGGGGACTTTGTTAAATTCGATTAGGGGTCTTTGTTATACTACATCAGTGGCTTTGTTATACTCGATCAGGGGCCTTTGTTATTCTCGATCAGGTTACTTTTTTATACTCGATCAGAGACCTTTGTTAAACTCGACCAAGGGGTTTGTTATACTCGATCAGGTGACTTTCTTATACTCGATCAGGGGATTTGTTGTAATCGATCAGCGGACTTTGTTATACTCGATCAGGGGACATTGTTATACTCGATCAGTGGCTTTGTTATACTTTATCAGGGGCCTATGTTATACTCAATCAGGGGATTTGTTATACTCGATCAGGGGCCTTTGTTATACTTGATCAGGGGCGTTTGTTATACTCGATGAGGAGACTTTGTTAAACTCGATCAGGGGTTTGTTATACTCGATCAGGGGACTTTGTTATACTCGATCAGGGGGCTTTGTTATACTCGAACAGGGGGCTTTGTTATACTCGATCAGGGGCCTTTGTTATCCTCGACGAGGGGCCTTTGTTATACTCGACCAGGAGACTTTGTTATACTCGATGAGAGGCCTTTCTTATTCTCGACGAGTGGACTTTGTTATGCTCGATTTGGGGACTTTGCTATACTCGATCAGGGGTCTTTGTTATACTCGATGAGGGGACTTTGCTATACTCGAGCAGGGGACTTTGTTATACTCGATCAGGGGGCTTTGTTATACTCGATCAGGGGCCTTTGTTATATTCGATCAGGGGGCTTTGTTATATTCGATCAGGAGAGTTTGTTATACTCGATGAGAGGGCTTTGTTATACTCGACTTGGGGACTTTGTTATACTCGATCAGAGGCTTTGTTATACTCGATCAGGGGACTTTCTTATACTTGATCAGTGGACTTTGTTATACTCCCTCAGGGGCTTTCTTATACTCGATTAGAGGCTTTGTTATACTCGATCAGGGGCCTTTGTTATACTCGATTAGGGGACTTTGTTATGCTCGATCAGGGGGTTTCTTATACCCGATAGGGATTTTGCTATATTGAAGAGGGGACTTTGTTATACTCGATTAGGGGACTTTGCTATACTCGATCTGGGGACTTTGTTATACTCGATCAGGGTGTTTGTTATACTCGATCAGGGGACTTTGTTATACTCGATCAGGGGACTTTGTTATACTCGATCAGGGGGCTTTGTTATACTCGATCAGGGGCTTTGTTATATTCGATCAGGGGCTTTGTTATTCTCGATCAGGAGATTTTGTCATACTCGATGAGGGGGCTTTGTTATACTCGATTAGGGGACTTTGCTATACTCGATTAGGGACTTTGTTATACTCGATGAGGGGGCTTTGTTATACTCGACTAGGGGACTTTGTTATACTCGATCAGGGGACTTTGTTATACTCGATCAGGGGCTTTGTTATACTCGATCAGGGGACTTTGTTATACTCGATCAGGGGACTTTGTTATACTCGATCAGGGGACTTTGTTATACTCGATTAGAGGCCTTTGTTATACTCGATCAGGCGACTTTGTTATACTCGATCAGGGGACTTTGTTATACTCGATAAGGGGGCTTTGTTATACTCGATCAGGGACTTTGTTATACTCGATCAGGGGCCTTTGTTATATTCGATCAGGGGCTTTGTTATACTTGATCATGGGACTTTGTTAAACTCGACCAGAGGAACTTGTTATACTCGACCTGAGGACTTTGTTATACTCGATAAGAGGCTTTGTTATACTCGATCAGGGGACTTTGTTATACTCGATCAGGGGACTTTGTTATACTCGATGAGGGGCTTTGTTATACTCGATCAGTGGCATTTGTTATACTCGATCAGGGGTCTTTGTTATACTCGATCAGGATACTTTTTATACTCGATCAGGGGCCTTTGTTATACTCGATCAAGGGGCTTTGTTATTCTCGATCAGGGGACTTTGTTATACTCGATCAGGGGACTTTGTTATACTCGATCAGGTGACTTTGTTATACTCGATCAGGGGACTTTGTTATACTCGATCAGGAGACTTTGTTATACTCGACCAGGGGACTTTGTTATACTCGATGAGGAGCCTTTGTTATACTCGATTAGGGGACTTTGTTATACTCGATCAGGGGACTTGTTGATATTCGATCAGGGAGCTTTGTTTTTACTCGATCAGGGGCTTTGTTATACTCGATCAGAGGGCATTTGTTATTCTTGACCAGGGGACTTTGTTATAATCGCTCAGGGACTTTGTTGTACTCGATCAGGGACTTTGTTATACTCGATCAAGGGACTTTGTTATACTCGATTAGGGGGCTTTGTTATACTCGATCAGGGGACTTTGTTATACTCGATCAGGGGCCTTTGTTATACTCGATGAGGGGTCTTTGTCATACTCGATCAGGGGACTTTGTTAAATTCGATTAGGGGTCTTTGTTATACTACATCAGTGGCTTTGTTATACTCGATCAGGGGCCTTTGTTATACTCGATCAGGTTACTTTTTTATACTCGATCAGAGGCCTTTGTTATACTCGACCAAGGGGCTTTGTTATACTCGATCAGGGGACTTTCTTATACTCGATCAGGGGACTTTGTTGTAATCGATCAGCGGACTTTGTTATACTCGATCAGGGGACATTGTTATACTCGATCAGTGGCTTTGTTATACTTGATCAGGGGCCTATGTTATACTCAATCAGGGGATTTGTTATACTCGATCAGGGGCCTTTGTTATACTTGATCAGGGGCGTTTGTTATACTCGATGAGGAGACTTTGTTAAACTCGATCAGGGGTTTGTTATACTCGATCAGGGGACTTTGTTATACTCGATCAGGGGGCTTTGTTATACTCGAGCTGGGGCTTTGTTATACTCGATCTGGGGCCTTTGTTATATTCGATAAGGGGGCTTTGTTATACTCTATCAGGAGACTTTGTTATACTCGATGAGAGGGCTTTGTTATACTCGATGAGGGGACTTTCTTATGCTCGATTTGGGGACTTTGCTATACTCGATCAGGGGTCTTCGTTATACTCGATGAGGGGACTTTGCTATACTCGAGCAGGGGACTTTGTTATACTCGATCAGGGGCTTTGTTATACTCGATCAGGGGCCTTTGTTATACTCGATCAGGGGCTTTGTTATACTCGATCAGGAGAGTTTGTTATACTCGATGAGAGGGCTTTGTTATACTCGACTGGGGACTTTGTTATACTCGATCAGAGGCTTTGTTATACTCGATCAGGGGACTTTCTTATACTGCATCAGTGGACTTTGTTATACTCAATTAGGGGTTTTTTCTACTCGATTAGAGGCTTTGTTATACTCGATCAGGGGCCTTTGTTATAATCAATTAGGGGATTTTGTTATGCTCGATCAGGGGGTTTTCTTATACCCGACTAGGGGATTTTGCTATAATTGAAGAGGGGACTTTGTTATACTCGATTAGGGGACTTTGCTATACTCGATCTGGGGACTTTGTTATACTCGATCAGGAGTGTTTGTTATACTCGATCAGGGGACTTTTGTTATTCTCGATCAGGGGACTTTGTTATACTCGAACAGGGGGCTTTGTTATACTCGATCAGGGGCTTTTGTTATATTCGATCAGGTGGCTTTGTTATACTCGATCTGGAGATTTTGTCATACGCGATGAGGGGGCTTTGTTATACTCGATTAGGGGACTTTGCTATACTCGATTAGGGACTTTGTTATACTCGATGAAGGGGCTTTGTTATACTCGACTAGGGGACTTTCTTATACTCGATCAGGGGACTTTGTTATCCCTCGGTAGGGGGCTTTGTTATACTCGATCAGGGGACTTTGTTATACTCGATCAGGGGATTTTGTTATACTTGATCAAGGGAGTTTGTTGTACTCGATTAGAGGCCTTTGTTATACTCGATCAGGCGACTTTGGTATACTCGTATTAGGGGACTTTGTTATACGCGATATGGGGGCTTTGTTATACTCGACCAGGGAACTTTGTTATACTCGATCAGGGGCCTTTGTTATATTCCATCAAGGGGCTTTGTTATACTTGATCTTGGGACTTTGTTAAACTCGACCAGAGGAACTTGTTATACTCGACCTGAGGACTTTGTTATACTCGATTAGAGGCTTTGTTATACTCGGTCAGGGGACTTTCTTATACTCGATCAGGGGACTTTGTTATACTCGATGAGGGGCTTTGTTATACTCTATCAGTGGCATTGTTTTACTCGGTCAGGGGTCTTTGTTATACTCGATCAGGATACTTTTTTATACTCGATCAGGGGCCTTTGTTATACTCGATCAAGGGGCTTTGTTATTCTCGATCAGGGGACTTTGTTATTCTCGATCAGGGGACTTTTGTTATACTCGATCAGGTGATTTTCTTATACTCGATCATGGGACTTTGTTGTATTCGATCAGCAGACTTTGTTATACTCGACCAGGGGACTTTGTTATACTCGATGAGGGGCTTTGTTATACTAGAATAGTGGACTTTGTTATACTCGATCAGGGGACTTGTTATATTCGATCAGGGACTTTGTTATACTCGATGAGGGGGCTTTGTTATACTCGATGAGGGGCATTTGTTATACTCGATGATGGGCTTTGTTATACTCGATCAGGGGACTTTGTTATACTCGATCAGGGACTTTGTTATACTCGATCAAAGGACTTTGTTATACCCGATTAGGGGGGCTTTGTTATACTCGATCAGGGGACTTTGTTATACTCGATCAGGGGCCTTTGTTGTACTCGATGAGGGGTCTTTGTCATACTCGATCAGGGGACTTTGTTAAATTCGATTAGGGGTCTTTGTTATACTACATCAGTGGCTTTGTTATACTCGATCAGGGGCCTTTGTTATACTCGATCAGGTTACTTTTTTATACTCGATCAGAGGCCTTTGTTATACTCGACCAAGGGGCTTTGTTATACTCGATCAGGTGACTTTCTTATACTCGATCAGGGGACTTTGTTGTAATCGATCAGCGGACTTTGTTATACTCGATCAGGGGACATTGTTATACTCGATCAGTGGCTTTGTTATACTTGATCAGGGGCCTATGTTATACTCAATCAGGGGATTTGTTATACTCGATCAGGGGCCTTTGTTATACTTGATCAGGGGCGTTTGTTATACTCGATGAGGAGACTTTGTTAAACTCGATCAGGGGTTTGTTATACTCGATCAGGGGACTTTGTTATACTCGATCAGGGGGCTTTGTTATACTCGAGCAGGGGGCTTTGTTATACTCGATCAGGGGCCTTTGTTATATTCGATAAGGGGGCTTTATTATACTCTATCAGGAGACTTTGTTATACTCGATGAGAGGGCTTTGTTATACTTGATGAGGGGACTTTCTTATGCTCGATTTGGGGACTTTGCTATACTCGATCAGGGGTCTTCGTTATACTCGATGAGGGGACTTTGCTATACTCGAGCAGGGGACTTTGTTATACTCGAACAGGGGGCTTTGTTATACTCGGTCAGGGGCCTTTGTTATATTCGATCAGGGGGCTTTGTTATATTCGATCAGGAGAGTTTGTTATACTCGATGAGAGGGCTTTGTTATACTCGACTTGGGGACTTTGTTATACTCGATCAGAGGCTTTGTTATACTCGATCAGGGGACTTTCTTATACTTCATCAGTGGACTTTGTTATACTCCATTAGGGGGCTTTCTTCTACTCGATTAGAGGCTTTGTTATACTCGATCAGGGGCCTTTGTTATAATCAATTAGGGGATTTTGTTATGCTCGATCAGGGGGTTTTCTTATACCCGACTAGGGGATTTTGCTATAATTGAAGAGGGGACTTTGTTATACTCGATTAGGGGACTTTGCTATACTCGATCTGGGGACTTTGTTATACTCGATCAGGAGTGTTTGTTATACTCGATCAGGGGACTTTTGTTATTCTCGATCAGGGGACTTTGTTATACTCGAACAGGGGGCTTTGTTATACTCGATCAGGGGCTTTTGTTATATTCGATCAGGTGGCTTTGTTATACTCGATCTGGAGATTTTGTCATACGCGATGAGGGGGCTTTGTTATACTCGATTAGGGGACTTTGCTATACTCGATTAGGGACTTTGTTATACTCGATGAAGGGGCTTTGTTATACTCGACTAGGGGACTTTCTTATACTCGATCAGGGGACTTTGTTATCCCTCGGTAGGGGGCTTTGTTATACTCGATCAGGGGACTTTGTTATACTCGATCAGGGGATTTTGTTATACTTGATCAAGGGAGTTTGTTGTACTCGATTAGAGGCCTTTGTTATACTCGATCAGGCGACTTTGGTATACTCGTATTAGGGGACTTTGTTATACGCGATATGGGGGCTTTGTTATACTCGACCAGGGAACTTTGTTATACTCGATCAGGGGCCTTTGTTATATTCCATCAAGGGGCTTTGTTATACTTGATCTTGGGACTTTGTTAAACTCGACCAGAGGAACTTGTTATACTCGACCTGAGGACTTTGTTATACTCAATTAAGAGGCTTTGTTATACTCGGTCAGGGGACTTTCTTATACTCGATCAGGGGACTTTGTTATACTCGATGAGGGGCTTTGTTATACTCTATCAGTGGCATTGTTTTACTCGGTCAGGGGTCTTTGTTATACTCGATCAGGATACTTTTTTATACTCGATCAGGGGCCTTTGTTATACTCGATCAAGGGGCTTTGTTATTCTCGATCAGGGGACTTTGTTATTCTCGATCAGGGGACTTTTGTTATACTCGATCAGGTGATTTTCTTATACTCGATCATGGGACTTTGTTGTATTCGATCAGCAGACTTTGTTATACTCGACCAGGGGACTTTGTTATACTCGATGAGGAGCCTTTGTTATACTAGAATTGGGGACTTTGTTATACTCGATCAGGGGACTTGTTGATATTCGATCAGGGAACTTTGTTTTACTCGATTAGGGGCATTTGTTATACTCGATCAGAGGGCATTTTTATACTCGACCAGGGGTCTTTGTTATTCTCTATCTGGCGACTTTGTTATACTCGATCAGGGACTTTGTTATACTCGATCAAAGGACTTTGTTATACCCGATTAGGGGGGCTTTGTTATACTCGATCAGGGGACTTTGTTATACTCGATCAGGGGCCTTTGTTGTACTCGATGAGGGGTCTTTGTCATACTCGATCAGGGGACTTTGTTAAATTCGATTAGGGGTCTTTGTTATACTACATCAGTGGCTTTGTTATACTCGATCAGGGGCCTTTGTTATACTCGATCAGGTTACTTTTTTATACTCGATCAGAGGCCTTTGTTATACTCGACCAAGGGGCTTTGTTATACTCGATCAGGTGACTTTCTTATACTCGATCAGGGGACTTTGTTGTAATCGATCAGCGGACTTTGTTATACTCGATCAGGGGACATTGTTATACTCGATCAGTGGCTTTGTTATACTTGATCAGGGGCCTATGTTATACTCAATCAGGGGATTTGTTATACTCGATCAGGGGCCTTTGTTATACTTGATCAGGGGCGTTTGTTATACTCGATGAGGAGACTTTGTTAAACTCGATCAGGGGTTTGTTATACTCGATCAGGGGACTTTGTTATACTCGATCAGGGGGCTTTGTTATACTCGAGCAGGGGGCTTTGTTATACTCGATCAGGGGCCTTTGTTATATTCGATAAGGGGGCTTTGTTATACTCTATCAGGAGACTTTGTTATACTCGATGAGAGGGCTTTGTTATACTTGATGAGGGGACTTTCTTATGCTCGATTTGGGGACTTTGCTATACTCGATCAGGGGTCTTCGTTATACTCGATGAGGGGACTTTGCTATACTCGAGCAGGGGACTTTGTTATACTCGAACAGGGGGCTTTGTTATACTCGGTCAGGGGCCTTTGTTATATTCGATCAGGGGGCTTTGTTATATTCGATCAGGAGAGTTTGTTATACTCGATGAGAGGGCTTTGTTATACTCGACTTGGGGACTTTGTTATACTCGATCAGAGGCTTTGTTATACTCGATCAGGGGACTTTCTTATACTTGATCAGTGGACTTTGTTATACTCCATCAGGGGGCTTTCTTATACTCGATTAGAGGCTTTGTTATACTCGATCAGGGGCCTTTGTTATAATCAATTAGGGATTTTGCTATACTCGATCAGGGGGCTTTCTTATACCCGACTTGGGGATTTTGTTATAATTGAACAGGGGACTTTGTTATACTCGATTAGGGGACTTTGCTATACTCGATCTGGGGACTTTGTTATACTCGATCAGGAGTGTTTGTTATACTCGATCAGGGGACTTTGTTATACTCGATCAGGGACTTTGTTATACTCGAACAGGGGGCTTTGTTATACTCGATCAGTGGCTTTGTTACATTCGATCAGGGGACTTTGTTATACTCGATCTGGAGATTTTGTCATACGCGATGAGGGGGCTTTGTTATACTCGATTAGGGGACTTTGCTATACTCGATTAGGGACTTTGTTATACTCGATGAAGGGGCTTTGTTATACTCGACTAGGGGACTTTCTTATACTCGATCAGGAGACTTTGTTATCCCTCGGTAGGGGGCTTTGTTATACTCGATCAGGGGACTTTGTTATACTCGATCAGGGGATTTGTTATACTCGATCAGGGACTCGATGAGAGGCCTTTGTTATACTCGATCAGGCGACTTTGTTATACTCGATTAGGGACTTTGTTATACTCGATGAAGGGGCTTTGTTATACTCGACCAGGGAACTTTGTTATACTCGATCAGGGGCCTTTGTTATATTCCATCAGGGGCTTTGTTATACTAGATCATGGGACTTTGTTAAACTCGACCAGAGGAGTTTGTTATACTCGACCTGGGGACTTTGTTATACTCGATTAAGGGCTTTGTTATACTCGGTCAGGGGACTTTCTTATACTCGATCAGGGGACTTTGTTATACTCGATGAGGGGCTTTGTTATACTCTATCAGTGGCATTGTTTTACTCGGTCAGGGGTCTTTGTTATACTCGATCAGGATACTTTTTTATACTCGATCAGGGGCCTTTGTTATACTCGATCAAGGGGCTTTGTTATTCTCGATCAGGGGACTTTGTTATTCTCGATCAGGGGACTTTTGTTATACTCGATCAGGTGATTTTCTTATACTCGATCATGGGACTTTGTTGTATTCGATCAGCAGACTTTGTTATACTCGACCAGGGGACTTTGTTATACTCGATGAGGAGCCTTTGTTATACTAGAATAGGGGACTTTGTTATACTCGATCAGGGGACTTGTTGATATTCGATCAGGGAGCTTTGTCATACTCGATCAGGGGCCTTTCTTATACTCGATCAGGGAACTTTGTTTTACTCGATTAGGGGCATTTGTTATACTCGATCAGAGGGCATTTTTATACTCGACCAGGGGTCTTTGTTATTCTCTATCTGGCGACTTTGTTATACTCGATTAGGGACTTTGTTATACTCGATCAAAGGACTTTGTTATACCCGATTAGGGGCTTTGTTATACTCGATCAGGGGACTTTGTTATACTCGATCAGGGGCCTTTGTTGTACTCGATTAGGGGCCTGTGTTATGCTCGATCAGGGTACTTTGTTGTACTCGATCAGGGGCCTTTGTTATACTTGATCAGGGGCGTTTGTGAAACTCGATCAGGGGACTTTGTTATACTCGATGAGGGGACTTTGTCATACTCGATCAGGGGACTTTGTTAAATTCGATTAGGGTTCTTTGTTATACTCGATCAGGGGACTTTGTTATACTCGATCAGGGGACTTTGTCATAATCGAACAGGGGTCTTTGTTATACTAGATCAGGGGCGTTTGTGATACTCGATCAGGGAACTTTGTTATACTCGATGAGGGGTCTTTGTCATACTCGATCAGGGGACTTTGTTAAATTCGATTAGGGGTCTTTGTTATACTACATCAGTGGCTTTGTTATACTCGATCAGGTTACTTTTTTATACTCGATCAGAGGCCTTTGTTATACTCGACCAAGGGGCTTTGTTATACTCGATCAGGTGACTTTCTTATACTCGATCAGGGGACTTTGTTGTAATCGATCAGCGGACTTTGTTATACTCGATCAGGGGACATTGTTATACTCGATCAGTGGCTTTGTTATACTTGATCAGGGGCCTATGTTATACTCAATCAGGGGATTTGTTATACTCGATCAGGGGCCTTTGTTATACTTGATCAGGGGCGTTTGTTATACTCGATGAGGAGACTTTGTTAAACTCGATCAGGGGTCTTTGTTATACTCGATCAGGGGACTTTGTTATACTCGATCAGGGGGCTTTGTTATACTCGAACAGGGGGCTTTGTTATACTCGATCACGGGCCTTTGTTATATTCGATAAGGGTGCTTTATTATACTCTATCAGGAGACTTTGTTATACTCGATGAGAGGGCTTTGTTATACTTGATGAGGGGACTTTCTTATGCTCGATTAGGGGACTTTGCTATACTCGATCAGGGGCATTCGTTATACTCGATGAGGGGACCTTGTTATACTCGAGCAGGGGACTTTGTTATACTCGAACAGGGGGCTTTGTTATACTCGGTAAGGGGCCTTTGTTATATTCGATCATGGGGCTTTGTTATATTCGATCAGGAGACTTTGTTATACTCGATGAGAGGGCTTTGTTATACTCGAATTGGGGACTTTTTATACTCGATCAGAGGCTTTGTTATACTCGATCAGGGGACTTTCTTATACTTGATCAGTGGACTTTGTTATACTCCATTAGGGGGCTTTCTTCTACTCGATTAGAGGCTTTGTTATACTCGATCAGGGGCCTTTGTTATAATCAATTAGGGGATTTTGTTATACTCGATCAGGGGGTTTTCTTATACCCGACTAGGGGATTTTGCTATAATTGAAGTGGGGACTTTGTTATACTCGATTAGGGGACTTTGCTATACTCGATCTGGGGACTTTGTTATACTCGATCAGGAGTGTTTGTTATACTCGATCAGGGGACTTTGTTATGCTCGATTAGGGGACTTTGTTATACTCGAACAGGGGGCTTTGTTATACTCGATCTGAGGATTTTGTTTATACTCGATCAGGGGGCTTTGTTATACTCGATCAGGGGACTTTCTTATACTTGAAGAGGGGACTTTGCTATTCTCGATCATGGGCCTTTATTATATTCGATCAGGGGACTTTGTTATACTCGACCAGGGGACTTTGTTATACTCGATCAGGGAACTTTGTCATACTCGTTCACGGGCCTTTCTTATACTCGATGATGGGGCTTTGTTATACTCGATCAGGGGACTTTCTTATACTTGATGAGGGTTACTTTGCTATACTCGATCAGGGGTCTTTGTTATACTCGATCAGGGGACTTTCTTATACTTGATGAGGGTACTTTGCTATACTCGACCAGGGGACTTTGTTATATTTGATTAGGGGCCTTTGTTATACTCGATCAGGGGACTTTGGTATACTCGATCAGGGGACTTTGATATACTCGATAAGGGGGCTTTGTTATACTCGACCTGAGGATTTTGTTATACTCGATCAGGTGATTTTCTTATAGTCGTTCAGGGGCTTTCTTATACTCGATGAGGGGACTTTGTTATACTCGATCAGGGGACTTTGCTATACTCGATCAGGGGTCTTTGTTATACTCGATCAGGGGACTTTTGTTATACTCGATCAGGGGACTTTGTTATACTCGAACAGGGGGCTTTGTTATACTCGACAGGGGCCTTTGTTTTATTCGATCAGGGGGCTTTGTTATACTCGATCAGGAGACTTTGTCATACTCGATGAGGGGGCTTTGTTATACTCGATTAGGGGACTTTGCTAAACTCGATTATGGACTTTGTTATACTCGATGAAGGGGCTGTGTTATACTCGACTAGGGGCCTTTCTTATACTCGATCAGGGGACTTTGTTATCCCTCATCAGGGGTCTTTGTTATACTCAATCAGGGAACTTTGTTATACTCGATCAGGGGATTTTGTTATACTCGATTAAGGGTGTTTGTTATACTCGATCTGGAGGCTTTGTTATACTCGATCAGTGGCTTTGTTATATTCGATTAGGGGCCTTTCTTACACTCGATCAGGCGACTTTGGTATACTCGTATTAGGGGACTTTGTTATACTCGATATGGAGGCTTTGTTAAACTCGACCAGGGAACTTTGTTATGCTCGATCAGGGGCCTTTGTTATATTCCATCAAGGGGCTTTGTTATACTCGATCTTGAGACTTTGTTAAACTCGACCAGAGGAACTTGTTATACTCGACCTGAGGACTTTGTTATACTCAATCAAGGGGCTTTGTTATACTCGGTGAGGGGACTTTCTTATACTCGATCAGGGGATTTTGTTTGACTCGATGAGGGGCTTTGTTATACTCTATCAGTGGCATTGTTTTGCCCGGTCAGGGGTCTTTGTTATACTCGATCAGGTTACTTTTTTATACTCGAATAGGGGTCTTTGTTATACTCGATCAAGGGGCTTTGTTATTCTCGATCAGGGGACTTTGTTGTATTCGATCAGCAGACTTTGTTATACTCGACCAGGGGACTTTGTTATACTCGATGAGGAGCCTTTGTTATACTAGAATAGGGGACGTTGTTATACTCGATCAGGGGACTTGTTGATATTCGATCAGGGAGCTTTGTCATACTCGATCATGGGCCTTTCTTATACTCGATAAGGGAACTTTGTTTTACTCGATTAGGAGCCTTTGTTATACTCGATCAGAGGGCTTTGTTATACTCGATCAGGGGTCTTTGTTATTCTCTATCTGGGGACTTTGTTATACTCGATCAGGGGACTTTGATATACTCGATCAAGGGACTTTGTTATACCGATTAGGGGACTTTGTTATACTCGATCAGGGGACTTTGTTATACTCGAACAGGAGATTTTGTTATATATGATCAGCGGACTTTGTTATACTCGATCAGGGGCCTTTGTTATACTCGATCAGGGGCCTTTGTTGTACTCGATTAGGGGCCTGTGTTATGCTCGATCAGGGTACTTTGCTATAATCGATCAGGGGCCTTTCTTATACTCGATCAGGGTACTTTGTTATACTCGATCAGTGGCTTTGTTATACTTGATCAGGGGCCTTTGTTATACTCAATCAGGGGATTTGTTATACTCGATCAGGGGCCTTTGTTATACTTGATCAGGGGCGTTTGTGATACTCGATCAGGGGTCTTTGTTATACTCGATGAGGGGCCTTTGTCATACTCGATCAGGGGACTTTGTTAAATTCGATTAGGGGTCTTTGTTATACTTGATCAGGGGACTTTGTTATACTCGATCAGGGGACTTTGTCATACTCGAACAGGGGTCTTTGTTATACTTGATCAGGGGCGTTTGTGATACTTTATCAGGGAACTTTGTTATACTCGATGAGGGGCCTTTGTCATACTCGATCAGGGGACTTTGTTAAATTCGATTAGGGGTCTTTGTTATACTCTATCAGTGGCTTTGTTATACTCGATCAGGGGCCTTTGTTATACTCGATCAGGTTGCTTTTTTATATTCGATCAGAGGCCTTTGTTATACTCGACCAAGGGGCTTTGTTATACTCGATCAGGGGACTTTCTTATTCTCGATCATGGAACTTTGTTATACTCCATCAGGTGACTTTCTTATACTCGATCAGGGGACTTTGTTGTAATCGATCAGCGGACTTTGTTATACTCGATCAGGGGACATTGTTATACTCGATCAGTGGCTTTGTTATACTTGATCAGGGGCCTATGTTATACTCAAATAGGGGATTTGTTATACTCGATCAGGGGCCTTTGTTATACTTGATCAGGGGCGTTTGTTATACTCGATCAGGAGACTTTGTTAAACTCGATCAGGGGTCTTTGTTATACTCGAGCAGGGGACTTTGTTATACTCGATCAGGGGACTTTGTTATACTCGAACAGGGGGCTTTGTTATACTCGATGAGGGGCCTTTGTTATATTCGATAAGGGGGCTTTATTATACTCTATCAGGAGACTTTGTTATACTCGATGAGAGGGCTTTGTTATACTCGATGAGGGGACTTTCTTATACTCGATTAGGGGACTTTGCTATACTCGATCAGGGGTCTTCGTTATACTCGATGAGGGGACTTTGTTATACTCGAGCAGGGGACTTTGTTATACTCGAACAGGGGGCTTTGTTATACTCGGTCAGGGGCCTTTGTTATATTCGATCAGGGGGCTTTGTTATACTCGATCAGGAGACTTTGTTGTACTCGATGAGAGGGCTTTGTTATACTCGACTTGGGGACTTTGTTATACTCGATCAGGGGCCTTTGTTATAATCAATTAGGGGATTTTGTTATACTCGATCAGGGGGTTTTCTTATACCCGACTAGAGGATTTTGCTATAATTGAACAGGGGACTTTGTTATACTCGATTAGGGGACTTTGCTATACTCGATCTGGGGACTTTGTTATACTCAATCAGGAGTGTTTGTTATACTCGATCAGGGGACTTTGTTATGCTCGATGAGGGGACTTTGTTATACTCGAACAGGGGGCTTTGTTATACTCGACTTGAGGATTTTGTTTATACTCGATCAGGGGGCTTTGTTATACTCGATCAGGGGACTTTCTTATATTTGAAGAGGGGACTTTGCTATACTCGATCATGGGCCTTTATTATATTCGATCAGGGGACTTTCTTATACTCGATCCAGGGGACTTTGTTATACTCGATCAGGGAACTTTGTCATACTCGTTCAGGGGCCTTTCTTATACTCGATCAGGGGTCTTTGTTATACTCGATCAGGGGACTTTCTTATACTTGATGAGGGTACTTTGCTATACTCGATCAGGGGTCTTTGTTATACTCGATCAGGGGACTTTCTTTTACTTGATGAGGGTACTTTGCTATACTCGACCAGGGGACTTTGTTATATTTGATTAGGGGCCTTTGTTATACTCGATCAGGGGACTTTGTTATACTCGATGAGAGGACTTTGTTATACTCGAACAGGGGGCTTTGTTATACTCGATGAGGGGCCTTTGTCATATTCGATAAGGGGGCTTTATTATACTCTATGAGGAGACTTTGTAATACTCGATGAGAGGGCTTTATTATACTCGATGAGGGGACTTTCTTATACTCGATTAGGGGACTTTACTATACTCGATCAGGGGTCTTCGTTATACTCGATGAGGGGACTTTGTTATACTCGAGAGGGGACTTTGTTATACTCAAACAGGGGGCTTTGTTATACTTGGTCAGGGGCCTTTGTTATATTCGATCAGGGGGCTTTGTTATACTCGATCAGGAGACTTTGTTATACTCGATGAGAGGGCTTTGTTATACTCGACTTAGGTACTTTGTTATACTCGATCAGAGGCTTTGTTATGCTCGATCAGGGGACTTTCTTATACTTGATCAGTGGACTTTGTTATTTTCGATCAGGAGACTTTCTTAAACTCGATGAGGGGCTTTGTTATACTCGACCAGGGGACTTTGTTATACTCGATGGGGGGACTTTGTTATACTCGATTAGGGGACTTTGCTATACTCGATCAGTGGTCTTTGTTATACTCGAACAGGAGACTTTCTTATACTCAATGAGGGGCTTTGTTATACTCGACCAGGGGACTTTGTTATACTCGATGAGGGGACTTTGTTATACTCGATTAGGGGACTTTGCTATACTAGATCAGGGGTCTTTGTTATACTCGATCAGGGGACTTTTGTTATTCTCGATCAGGGGACTTTGTTATACTCGAACAGGGGGCTTTGTTATACTCGATCAGGGTGCCTTTGTTATATTCGATCAGGTGGCTTTGTTATACTCGATCTGGAGATTTTGTCAAACGCGATGAGGGGGCTTTGTTATACTCGATTAGGGGACTTTGCTATACTCGATTAGGGACTTTGTTATACTCGATGAAGGGGCTTTGTTATACTCGACTAGGGGACTTTCTTATACTCGATCAGGGGACTTTGTTATCCCTCAATAGGGGGCTTTGTTATACTCGATCAGGGGACTTTGTTATACTCGATCAGGGGACTTTGTCATACTCGAACAGGGGTCTTTGTTATACTTGATCAGGGGCGTTTGAGATACTCGATCAGGGAACTTTGTTATACTCGATGAGGGGTCTTTGTCATACTCGATCAGGGGACTTTGTTAAATTCGATTAGGGGTCTTTGTTATACTACATCAGTGGCTTTGTTATACTCGATCAGGGGCCTTTGTTATACTCGACCAAGGGGCTTTGTTATACTCGATCAGGTGACTTTCTTATACTCGATCAGGGGACTTTGTTGTAATCGATCAGCGGACTTTGTTATACTCGATCAGGGGACATTGTTATACTCGATCAGTGGCTTTGTTATACTTGATCAGGGGCCTATGTTATACTCAATCAGGGGATTTGTTATACTCGATCAGGGGCCTTTGTTATACTTGATCAGGGGCGTTTGTTATACTCGATGAGGAGACTTTGTTAAACTCGATCAGGGGTCTTTGTTATACTCGATCAGGGGACTTTGTTATACTCGATCAGGGGACTTTGTTATACTCGAACAGGGGGCTTTGCTATACTCGATCAGGGGCCTTTGTTATATTCGATAAGGGGGCTATATTATACTCTATCAGGAGACTTTGTTATACTCGATGAGAGGGCTTTGTTATACTTGATGAGGGGACTTTCTTATGCTCGATTAGGAGACTTTGCTATACTGGATCAGGGGTATTCGTTATACTCGATGAGGGGACTTTGTTATACTCGAGCAGGGGAATTTGTTATACTCGAACAGGGGGCTTTGTTATACTCGGTCAGGGGCCTTTGTTATATTCGATCAGGGGGCTTTGTTATATTCGATCAGGAGACTTTGTTATACTTGATGAGAGGGCTTTGTTATACTCGAATTGGGGACTTTGTTATACTCGATCAGAGGCTTTGTTATACTCGATCAGGGGGCTTTCTTATACTTGATCAGTGGACTTTGTTATACTCCATTAGGGGGCTTTCTTCTACTCGATTAGAGGCTTTGTTATACTCGATCAGGGGCCTTTGTTATAATCAATTAGGGGATTTTGTTATACTCGATCAGGGGGTTTTCTTATACCCGACTAGGGGATTTTGCTATAATTGAAGAGGGGACTTTGTTATACTCGATTAGGGGACTTTGCTATACTCGATCTGGGGACTTTGTTATACTCGATCAGGAGTGTTTGTTATACTCGATCAGGGGACTTTGTTATGCTCGATTAGGGGACTTTGTTATACTCGAACAGGGGGCTTTGTTATACTCGATCTGAGGATTTTGTTTATACTCGATCATGGGCCTTTATTATATTCGATCAGGGGACTTTGTTATACTCGACCAGGGGACTTTGTTATACTCGATCAGGGAACTTTGTCATACTCGTTCACGGGCCTTTCTTATACTCGATGATGGGGCTTTGTTATACTCGATCAGGGGACTTTCTTATACTTGATGAGGGTTACTTTGCTATACTCGATCAGGGGTCTTTGTTATACTCGATCAGGGGACTTTCTTATACTTGATGAGGGTATTTTGCTATACTCGACCAGGGGACTTTGTTATATTTGATTAGGGGCCTTTGTTATACTCGATCAGGGGACTTTGGTATACTCGATCAGGGGACTTTGATATACTCGATAAGGGGGCTTTGTTATACTCGACCTGAGGATTTTGTTATACTCGATCAGGTGATTTTCTTATAGTCGATCAGGGGCTTTCTTATACTCGAGGAGGGGCTTTGTTATACTCGACCAGGGGACTTTGTTATACTCGATGAGGGGACTTTGTTATACTCGATCAGGGGACTTTGCTATACTCGATCAGGGGTCTTTGTTATACTCGCTCAGGGGACTTTTGTTATACTCGATCAGGGGACTTTGTTATACTCGAACAGGGGGCTTTGTTATACTCGACAGGGGCCTTTGTTATATTCGATCAGGGGGCTTTGTTATACTCGATCAGGAGACTTTGTCATACTCGATGAGGGGGCTTTGTTATACTCGATTAGGGGACTTTGCTAAACTCGATTAGGGACTTTGTTATACTCGATGAAGGGGCTGTGTTATACTCGAATAGGGGCCTTTCTTATACTCGATCAGGGGACTTTGTTATCCCTCATCAGGGGTCTTTGTTATACTCAATCAGGGAACTTTGTTATACTCGATCAGGGGATTTTGTTATACTCGATCAAGGGTGTTTGTTATACTCGATCTGGAGGCTTTGTTATACTCGATCAGTGGCTTTGTTATATTCGATTAGGGGCCTTTGTTATACTCGATCAGGCGACTTTGGTATAGTCGTATTAGGGGACTTTGTTATACTCGATATGGGGGCTTTGTTAAACTCGACCAGGGAACTTTGTTATGCTCGATCAGGGGCCTTTGTTATATTCCATCAAGGGGCTTTGTTATACTCGATCTTGAGACTTTGTTAAACTCGACCAGAGGAACTTGTTATACTCGACTTGAGGACTTTGTTATACTCAATCAAGGGGCTTTGTTATACTCGGTGAGGGGACTTTCTTATACTCGATCAGGGGACTTTGTTTGACTCGATGAGGGGCTTTGTTATACTCTATCAGTGGCATTGTTTTACCCGGTCAGGGGTCTTTGTTATACTCGATCAGGTTACTTTTTTATACTCGATCAGGGGCCTTTGTTATACTCGATCAAGGGGCTTTGTTATTCTCGATCAGGGGACTTTGTTATTCTCGATCAGGGGACTTTTGTTATACTCGATCAGGTGATTTTCTTATACTCGATCAGGGGACTTTGTTGTATTCGATCAGCAGACTTTGTTATACTCGACCAGGGGACTTTGTTATACTCGATGAGGAGCCTTTGTTATACTAGAATAGGGGACGTTGTTATACTCGATCAGGGGACTTGTTGATATTCGATCAGGGAGCTTTGTCATACTCGATCATGGGCCTTTCTTATACTCGATAAGGGAACTTTGTTTTACTCGATTAGGGGACTTTGTTATACTCGATCAGGGGACTTTGATATACTCGATCAAGGGACTTTGTTATACCCGATTAGGGGACTTTGTTATACTCGATCAGGGGACTTTGTTATACTCGATCAGGAGATTTTGTTATATATGATCAGCGGACTTTGTTATACTCGATCAGGGGCCTTTGTTATACTCGATCAGGGGCCTTTGTTGTACTCGATTAAGGGCCTGTGTTATGCTCGATCAGGGTACTTTGCTATAATCGATCAGGGGCCTTTCTTATACTCGATCAGGGTACTTTGTTATACTCGATCAGTGGCTTTGTTATACTTGATCAGGGGCCTTTGTTATACTCAATCAGGGGATTTGTTATACTCGATCAGGGGACTTTGTTATACTTGATCAGGGGCGTTTGTGATACTCGATCAGGGGACTTTGTTATACTCGATGAGGGGCCTTTGTCATACTCGATCAGGGGACTTTGTTAAATTCGATTAGGGGTCTTTGTTATACTTGATCAGGGGACTTTGTTATACTCGATCAGGGGACTTTGTCATACTCGAACAGGGGTCTTTGTTATACTTGATCAGGGGCGTTTGTGATACTCTATCAGGGAACTTTGTTATACTCGATGAGGGGCCTTTGTCATACTCGATCAGGGGACTTTGTTAAATTCGATTAGGGGTCTTTGTTATACTCTATCAGTGGCTTTGTTATACTCGATCAGGGGCCTTTGTTATACTCGATCAGGTTACTTTTTTATACTCGATCAGAGGCCTTTGTTATACTCGACCAAGGGGCTTTGTTATACTCGATCAGGGGACTTTCTTATTCTCGATCATGGAACTTTGTTATACTCCATCAGGTGACTTTCTTATACTCGATCAGGGGACTTTGTTGTAATCGATCAGCGGACTTTGTTATACTCGATCAGGGGACATTGTTATACTCGATCAGTGGCTTTGTTATACTTGATCAGGGGCCTATGTTATACTCAAATAGGGGATATGTTATACTCGATCAGTGGCCTTTGTTATACTTGATCAGGGGCGTTTGTTATTCTCGATCAGGAGACTTTGTTAAACTCGATCAGGGGTCTTTGTTATACTCGAGCAGGGGACTTTGTTATACTCGATCAGGGGACTTTGTTATACTCGAACAGGGGGCTTTGTTATACTCGATGAGGGGCCTTTGCTATATTCGAGAAGGGGGCTTTATTATACTCTATCAGGAGACTTTGTTATACTCGATGAGAGGGCTTTGTTATACTCGATGAGGGGACTTTCTTATACTCGATTAGGGGACTTTGCTATACTCGATCAGGGGTCTTCGTTATACTCGATGAGGGGACTTTGTTATACTCGAGCAGGGGACTTTGTTATACTCGAACAGGAGGCTTTGTTATACTCGGTCAGGGGCCTTTGTTATATTCGATCAGGGGGCTTTGTTATACTCGATCAGGAGACTTTGTTGTACTCGATGAGAGGGCTTTGTTATACTTGACTTGGGGACTTTGTTATACTCGATCAGGGGCCTTTGTTATAATCAATTAGGGGATTTTGTTATACTCGATCAGGGGGTTTTCTTATACCCGACTAGAGGATTTTGCTATAATTGAACAGGGGACTTTGTTATACTCGATTAGGGGACTTTGCTATACTCGATCAGGGGACTTTGTTATACTCGATCAGGGGGCTTTGTTATACTCGATCAGGGGACTTTGTTATACTCGATGAGGGGACTTTGTTATACTCGAACAGGGGGCTTTGTTATACTCGACTTGAGGATTTTGTTTATACTCGATCAGGGGGCTTTGTTATACTCGATGAGAGGGCTTTGTTATACTCGACTTAGGTACTTTGTTTTACTCGATCAGAGGCTTTGTTATGCTCGATCAGGGGACTTTCTTATACTTGATCAGTGGACTTTGTTATTTTCGATCAGGAGACTTTCTTAAACTCGATGAGGGGCTTTGTTATACTCGACCAGGGGACTTTGTTATACTCGATGGGGGGACTTTGTTATACTCGATTAGGGGACTTTGCTATACTCGATCAGTGGTCTTTGTTATACTCGAACAGGAGATTTTCTTATACTCAATGAGGGGCTTTGTTATACTCGACCAGGGGACTTTGTTATACTCGATGAGGGGACTTTGTTATACTCGATTAGGGGACTTTGCTATACTAGATCAGGGGTCTTTGTTATACTCGATCAGTGGACTTTTGTTATTCTCGATCAGGGGACTTTGTTTTACTCGAACAGGGGGCATTGTTATACTCGATCAGGGTGCCTTTGTTATATTCGATCAGGTGGCTTTGTTATACTCGATCTGGAGATTTTGTCAAACGCGATGAGGGGGCTTTGTTATACTCGATTAGGGGACTTTGCTATACTCGATTAGGGACTTTGTTATACTCGATGAAGGGGCTTTGTTATACTCGACTAGGGGACTTTCTTATACTCGATCAGGGGACTTTGTTATACTCAATAGGGGGCTTTGTTATACTCGATCAGGGGACTTTGTTATACTCGATCAGGGGACTTTGTCATACTCGAACAGGGGTCTTTGTTATACTTGATCATGGGCGTTTGAGATACTCGATCAGGGAACTTTGTTATACTCGATGAGGGGTCTTTGTCATACTCGATCAGGGGACTTTGTTAAATTCGATTAGGGGTCTTTGTTATACTACATCAGGGGCTTTGTTATACTCGATCAGGGGCCTTTGTTATACTCGACCAAGGGGCTTTGTTATACTCGATCAGGTGACTTTCTTATACTCGATCAGGGGACTTTGTTGTAATCGATCAGCGGACTTTGTTATACTCGATCAGGGGACATTGTTATACTCGATCAGTGGCTTTGTTATACATGATCAGGGGCCTATGTTATACTCAATCAGGGGATTTGTTATACTCGATCAGGGGCCTTTGTTATACTTGATCAGGGGCGTTTGTTATACTCGATGAGGAGACTTTGTTAAACTCGATCAGGGGTCTTTGTTATACTCGATCAGGGGACTTTGTTATACTCGATCAGGGGACTTTCTTACACTCGAACAGGGGGCTTTGCTATACTCGATCAGGGGCCTTTGTTATATTCGATAAGGGTGCCTTATTATACTCTATCAGGAGACTTTGTTATACTCGATGAGAGGGCTTTGTTATACTTGATGAGGGGACTTTCTTATGCTCGATTAGGGGACTTTGCTATACTGGATCAGGGGTATTCGTTATTCTCGATGAGGGGACTTTGTTATACTCGAGCAGGGGAATTTGTTATACTCGAACAGGGGGCTTTGTTATACTCGGTCAGGGGCTTTTGTTATATTCGATCAGGGGGCTTTGTTATATTCGATCAGGAGACTTTGTTATACTTGATGAGAGGGCTTTGTTATACTCGAATTGGGGACTTTGTTATACTCGATCAGAGGCTTTGTTATACTCGATCAGGGGACTTTCTTATACTTGATCAGTGGACTTTGTTATACTCCATTAGGGGGCTTTAATCTACTCGATTAGAGGCTTTGTTATACTCGATCAGGGGCCTTTGTTATAATCAATTAGGGGATTTTGTTATACTCGATCAGGGGGTTTTCTTATACCCGACTAGGGGATTTTGATATAATTGAAGAGGGGACTTTGTTATACTCGATTAGGGGACTTTGCTATACTCGATCTGGGGACTTTGTTATACTCGATCAGGAGTGTTTGTTATACTCGATTAGGGGACTTTGTTATGCTCGATTAGGGGACTTTGTTATACTCGACAGGGGGCTTTGTTATACTCGATCTGAGGATTTTGTTTATACTCGATCAGGGGACTTTGTTATACTCGATCAGGGGACTTTCTTATACTTGAAGAGGGGACTTTGCTATTCTCGATCATGGGCCTTTATTATATTCGATCAGGGGACTTTGTTATACTCGACCAGGGGACTTTGTTATACTCGATCAGGGAACTTTGTCATACTCGTTCACGGGCCTTTCTTATACTCGATGATGGGGCTTTGTTATACTCGATCAGGGGACTTTCTTATACTTGATTAGGGTTACTTTGCTATACTCGATCAGGGGTCTTTGTTATACTCGATCAGGGGACTTTCTTATACTTGATGAGGGTATTTTGCTATACTCGACCAGGGGACTTTGTTATATTTGATTAGGGGCCTTTGTTATACTCGATCAGGGGACTTTGGTATACTCGATCAGGGGACTTTGATATACTCGATAAGGGGGCTTTGTTATACTCGACCTGAGGATTTTGTTATACTCGATCAGGTGATTTTCTTATAGTCGATCAGGGGCTTTCTTATACTCGATGAGGGGCTTTGTTATACTCGACCAGAGGACTTTGCTATACTCGATGAGGGGACTTTGCTATACTCGATCAGTGGTCTTTGTTATACTCGATCAGGAGACTTTCTTATACTCGATGAGGGGCGTTGTTATTCTCGACCAGGGGACTTTGTTATACTCGATGAGGGGACTTTGTTATACTCGATCAGGGGACTTTGCTATACTCGATCAGGGGTCTTTGTTATACTCGATCAGGGGACTTTGTTATACTCGATCAGGGGACTTTGTTATACTCGAACAGGGGGCTTTGTTATACTCGACAGGGGCCTTTGTTATATTCGATCAGGGGGCTTTGTTATACTCGATCAGGAGACTTTGTCATACTCGATGAGGGGGCTTTGTTATACTCGATTAGGGGACTTTGCTAAACTCGATTAGGGACTTTGTTATACTCGATGAAGGGGCTGTGTTATACTCGAATAGGGGCCTTTCTTATACTCGATCAGGGGACTTTGTTATCCCTCATCAGGGGTCTTTGTTATACTCAATCAGGGAACTTTGTTATACTCGATCAGGGGATTTTGTTATACTCGATCAAGGGTGTTTGTTATACTCGATCTGGAGGCTTTGTTATACTCGATCAGTGGCTTTGTTATATTCGATTAGGGGCCTTTGTTATACTCGATCAGGCGACTTTGGTATACTCGTATTAGGGGACTTTGTTATACTCGATATGGGGGCTTTGTTAAACTCGACCAGGGAACTTTGTTATGCTCGATCAGGGGCCTTTGTTATATATCATCAAGGGGCTTTGTTATACTCGATCTTGAGACTTTGTTAAACTCGACCAGAGGAACTTGTTATACTCGACTTGAGGACTTTGTTACACTCAATCAAGGGGCTTGTGTTATACTCGGTGAGGGGACTTTCTTATACTCGATCAGGGGACTTTGTTTGACTCGAACAGGGGGCTTTGTTATTCTCGATCAGGGGACTTTGTTATTCTCGATCAGGGGACTTTTGTTATACTCGATCAGGTGATTTTCTTATACTCGATCAGGGGACTTTGTTGTATTCGATCAGCAGACTTTGTTATACTCGATGAGGAACCTTTGTTATACAAGAATAGGGGGCGTTGTTATACTCGATCAGGGGACTTGTTGATATTCGATCAGGGAGCTTTGTCATACTCGATCATGGGCCTTTCTTATACTCGATCAGGGGACTTTGTTTTACTCGATTAGGGGCCTTTGTTATACTCGATCAGAGGGCTTTGTTATACTCGATCAGGGGTCTTTGTTATTCTCTATCTGGGGACTTTGTTATACTCGATCAGGGGACTTTGTTATACTCGATCAAGGGACTTTGTTATACCCGATTAGGGGACTTTGTTATACTCGATCAGGAGATTTTGTTATATATGATCAGCGGACTTTGTTATACTCGATCAGGGGCCTTTGTTATACTCGATCAGGGGCCTTTGTTGTACTCGATTAGGGGCCTGTGTTATGCTCGATCAGGGTACTTTGCTATAATCGATCAGGGGCCCTTCTTATACTCGATCAGGGTACTTTGTTATACTCGATCAGTGGCTTTGTTATACTTGATCAGGGGCCTTTGTTATACTCAATCAGGGGATTTGTTATACTCGATCAGGGGCCTTTGTTATACTTGATCAGGGGCGTTTGTGATACTCGATCAGGGGACTTTGTTATACTCGATGAGGGGCCTTTGTCATACTCGATCAGGGGACTTTGTTAAATTCGATTTAGGGTCTTTGTTATACTTGATCAGGGGACTTTGTTATACTCGATCAGGGGACTTTGTTATACTCGAAGAGGGGACTTTGTTATACTCGATCATGGGCCTTTGTTATACTCGATCAGGGGACTTTGTTATACTCGACCAGGGGACTTTGTTATACTCGATCAGGGAACTTTGTCATACTCGATCAGGGGCCTTTCTTATACTCGATGAGGGGCTTTGTTATACTCGATCAGGGGACTTTGTTATACTTGATGAGGGTACTTTGTTATACTCGATCAGGGGACTTTGTTATACTCGATCAGGGGACTTTCTTATACTCGATGAGGGGACTTTGCTATACTCGACAGGGGACTTTGTTATACTTGATCAGGGGCCTTTGTTATACTCGATCAGGGGACTTTGTTATACTCGATCAGGGGACTTTGATATACTCGATCAGGGGGCTTTGTTATACTCGCTCAGGGGACTTTGTTATACTCGATCAGGGGACTTTGTTATACTCGACAGGGGCCTTTGTTATACTCGATCAGGGGGCTTTGTTATACTCGATTAGGGGACTTTGCTAAACTCGATTAGGGACTTTGTTATACTCGATGAAGGGGCTGTGTTATACTCGATAGGGGCCTTTGTTATACTCGATCAGGGGACTTTGTTATCCTCGATCAGGGTCTTTGTTATACTCGATCAGGGACTTTGTTATACTCGATCAGGGGATTTTGTTATACTCGATCAGGGGTTTGTTATACTCGATCTGGAGGCTTTGTTATACTCGATCAGTGGCTTTGTTATATTCGATTAGGGGCCTTTGTTATACTCGATCAGGCGACTTTGGTATAGTCGTATTAGGGGACTTTGTTATACTCGATATGGGGGCTTTGTTATACTCGACCAGGGAACTTTGTTATACTCGATCAGGGGCCTTTGTTATATTCGATCAGGGGCTTTGTTATACTCGATCTTGAGACTTTGTTAAACTCGACCAGAGGAACTTGTTATACTCGACTTGAGGACTTTGCTATACTCAATCAAGGGGCTTTGTTATACTCGGTGAGGGGACTTTCTTATACTCGATCAGGGGACTTTGTTTGACTCGATCAGGGGCTTTGTTATACTCTATCAGTGGCATTGTTTTACCCGGTCAGGGGTCTTTGTTATACTCGATCAGGTTTCTTTTTTATACTCGATCAGGGGCCTTTGTTATACTCCATCAAGGGGCTTTGTTATACTCGATCAGGGGACTTTGTTATACTCGATCAGGGGACTTTGTTATACTCGATCAGGTGACTTTGTTATACTCGATCAGGGGACTTTGTTGTATTCGATCAGCAGACTTTGTTATACTCGACCAGGGGACTTTGTTATACTCGATGAGGAGCCTTTGTTATACTAGAATAGGGGACGTTGTTATACTCGATCAGGGGACTTGTTGATATTCGATCAGGGAGCTTTGTCATACTCGATCATGGGCCTTTCTTATACTCGATAAGGGAACTTTGTTTTACTCGATTAGGGGCCTTTGTTATACTCGATCAGAGGGCTCTGTTATACTCGATCAGGGGTCTTTGTTATTCTCTATCTGGGGACTTTGTTATACTCGATCAGGAGATTTTGTTATATATGATCAGCGGACTTTGTTATACTCGATCAGGGGCCTTTGTTATACTCGATCAGGGGCCTTTGTTGTACTCGATGAGGGCCTGTGTTATACTCGATCAGGGTACTTTGCTATAATCGATCAGGGGCCTTTCTTATACTCGATCAGGGTACTTTGTTATACTCGATCAGTGGCTTTGTTATACTCGATCAGGGGCCTTTGTTATACTCAATCAGGGGATTTGTTATACTCGATCAGGGGACTTTGTTATACTTGATCAGGGGCGTTTGTGATACTCGATCAGGGGACTTTGTTATACTCGATGAGGGGCCTTTGTCATACTCGATCAGGGGACTTTGTTAAATTCGATTAGGGGTCTTTGTTATACTCTATCAGTGGCTTTGTTATACTCGATCAGGGCCTTTGTTATACTCGATCAGGTTACTTTTTATACTCGATCAGAGGCCTTTGTTATACTCGATCAAGGGGCTTTGTTATACTCGATCAGGGGACTTTGTTATTCTCGATCAGGGGACTTTGTTATACTCGATCAGGTGACTTTCTTATACTCGATCAGGGGACTTTGTTGTAATCGATCAGCGGACTTTGTTATACTCGATCAGGGGACATTGTTATACTCGATCAGTGGCTTTGTTATACTTGATCAGGGGCCTATGTTATACTCAAATAGGGGATTTGTTATACTCGATCAGGGGCCTTTGTTATACTTGATCAGGGGCGTTTGTTATACTCGATCAGGAGACTTTGTTAAACTCGATCAGGGGGCTTTGTTATACTCGATCAGGGGACTTTGTTATACTCGAACAGGGGGCTTTGTTATACTCGATGAGGGGCCTTTGTTATATTCGATAAGGGGGCTTTATTATACTCTATCAGGAGACTTTGTTATACTCGATGAGGGGACTTTCTTATACTCGATTAGGGGACTTTGCTATACTCGATCAGTGGTCTTCGTTATACTCGATGAGGGGACTTTGTTATACTCGAGCAGGGGACTTTGTTTTACTCGAACAGGGGGCTTTGTTATACTCGATCAGGGGCCTTTGTTATATTCGATCAGGGGCTTTGTTATACTCGATGAGGAGACTTTGTTATACTCGATAAGGGGGCTTTTTTATAATCGAACTGGAGACTTTGTTATACTCGATCAGGGGCCTTTGTTATAATCAATTAGGGGATTTTGTTATACTCGATCAGGGGGTTTTCTTATACCCGACTAGAGGATTTTGCTATAATTGAACAGGGGACTTTGTTATACTCAATCAGGAGTGTTTGTTATACTCGATCAGGGGACTTTGTTATGCTCGATGAGGGGACTTTGTTATACTCGAACAGGGGGCTTTGTTATACTCGACTTGAGGATTTTGTTTATACTCGATCAGGGGGCTTTGTTATACTCGATCAGGGGACTTTCTTATATTTGAAGAGGGGACTTTGCTATACTCGATCATGGGCCTTTATTATATTCGATCAGGGGACTTTGTTATACTCGACCAGGGGACTTTGTTATACTCGATCAGGGAACTTTGTCATACTCGTTCAGGGGCCTTTCTTATACTCGATGATGGGGCTTTGTTATACTCGATCAGGGGACTTTCTTATACTTGATGAGGGTACTTTGCTATACTCGATCAGGGGTCTTTGTTATACTCGATCAGGGGACTTTCTTTTACTTGATGAGGGTATTTTGCTATACTCGATCAGGGGACTTTGTTATATTTGATTAGGGGCCTTTGTTATACTCGATCAGGGGGCTTTGTTATACTCGATGAGGGGACTTTGTTATACTCGAACAGGGGGCTTTGTTATACTCGATGAGGGGCCTTTGTTATATTCGATCAGGGGGCTTTGTTATACTCTATGAGGAGACTTTGTTATACTCGATGAGAGGGCTTTGTTATACTCGATGAGGGGACTTTCTTATACTCGATTAGGGGACTTTACTATACTCGATCAGGGGTATTCGTTATACTCGATGAGGGGACTTTGTTATACTCGATGAGAGGGCTTTGTTATACTCGACTTAGGTACTTTGTTATACTCGATCAGAGGCTTTGTTATGCTCGATCAGGGGACTTTCTTATACTTGATCAGTGGACTTTGTTATTTTCGATCAGGAGACTTTCTTAAACTCGATGAGGGGCTTTGTTATATTCGACCAGGGGACTTTGTTATACTCGATGGGGGGACTTTGTTATACTCGATTAGGGGACTTTGCTATACTCGATCAGTGGTCTTTGTTATACTCGAACAGGAGACTTTCTTATACTCAATGAGGGGCTTTGTTATACTCGACCAGGGGACTTTGTTATACTCGATGAGGGGACTTTGTTATACTCGATTAGGGGACTTTGCTATACTAGATCAGGGGTCTTTGTTATACTCGATCAGGGGACTTTGTTATACTCGATCAGGGGACTTTGTTATACTCGAACAGGGGGCTTTGTTATACTCGATCAGGGGCCTTTGTTATATTCGATCAGGTGGCTTTGTTATACTCGATCTGGAGATTTTGTCATACGCGATGAGGGGGCTTTGTTATACTCGATTAGGGGACTTTGCTATACTCGATTAGGGACTTTGTTATACTCGATGAAGGGGCTTTGTTATACTCGACTAGGGGACTTTCTCATACTCGATCAGGGGACTTTGTTATCCTCAATAGGGGCTTTGTTATACTCGATCAGGGGACTTTGTTATACTCGATCAGGGACTTTGTCATACTCGAACAGGGGCTTTGTTATACTCGATCAGGGGCCTTTGAGATACTCGATCAGGGAACTTTGTTATACTCGATGAGGGGTCTTTGTCATACTCGATCAGGGGACTTTGTTATAATCGATCAGTGGTCTTTGTTATACTCGATCAGTGGCTTTGTTATACTCGATCAGGGGCCTTTGTTATACTCGACCAGGGGCTTTGTTATACTCGATTAGGTGACTTTCTTATACTCGATCAGGGGACTTTGTTGTAATCGTTCAGCGGACTTTGTTATACTCGATCAGGGGACATTGTTATACTCGATGAGTGGCTTTGTTATACTTGATCAGGGGCCTATGTTATACTCAATCAGGGGATTTGTTATACTCGATCAGGGGCCTTTGTTATACTTGATCAGGGGCGTTTGTTATACTCGATGAGGAGACTTTGTTAAACTCGATCAGGGGTCTTTGTTATACTCGATCAGGGGACTTTGTTATACTCGATCAGGGGACTTTGTTATACTCGAACAGGGGGCTTTGCTATACTCGATCAGGGGCCTTTGTTATATTCGATAAGGGGGCTTTATTATACTCTATCAGGAGACTTTGTTATACTCGATGAGAGGGCTTTGTTATACTTGATGAGGGGACTTTCTTATGCTCGATTAGAGTACTTTGCTGTACTCAATTAGGGGTCTTCGTTATACTCGATGAGGGGACTTTGTTATACTCGATCAGGGGACTTTGTTATACTCGAACAGGGGGCTTTGTTATACTCGATCAGGGGCCTTTGTTATATTCGATCAGGGGGCTTTGTTATACTCGATCAGGAGACTTTGTTATACTCGATGAGGGGGCTTTGTTATACTCGAATAGGGGACTTTGTTATACTCGATGAGGAGGCTTTGTTATACTTGATCAGGGGACTTTCTTATACTCGATCAGTGGACTTTGTGATACTCCATTAGGGGCTTTGTATACTCGATTAGAGGCTTTGTTTTACTCGATCAGGGGCCTTTGTTATAATCAATTAGGGGATTTTGTTATACTCGATCAGGGGGTTTTCTTATACTCGACAGGGGATTTGTTATAATCGAAGAGGGGACTTTGTTATACTCGATTAGGGGACTTTGTTATACTCGATCTGGGGACTTTGTTATACTCGATCAGGAGTGTTTGTTATACTCGATCAGGGGACTTTGTTATGCTCGATTAGGGGACTTTGTTATACTCGAACAGGGGGCTTTGTTATACTCGATCTGAGGATTTTGTTTATACTCGATCAGGGGCTTTGTTATACTCGATCAGGGGACTTTCTTATACTGAAGAGGGACTTTGCTATTCTCGATCATGGGCCTTTGTTATATTCGATCAGGGGACTTTGTTATACTCGATCAGGGGACTTTGTTATACTCGATCAGGGAACTTTGTCATACTCGTTCAGGGCCTTTCTTATACTCGAACATGGGGCTTTGTTATACTCGATCAGGGGACTTTCTTATACTCGATGAGGGGACTTTGCTATACTCGATCAGGGTCTTTGTTATACTCGATCAGGGGACTTTCTTATACTTGATGAGGGTATTTTGCTATACTCGACCAGGGGACTTTGTTATATTTGATTAGGGGCCTTTGTTATACTCGATCAGGGGACTTTGGTATACTCGATCAGGGGACTTTGATATACTCGATAAGGGGGCTTTGTTAAACTCGACCTGAGGATTTTGTTATACTCGATCAGGTGATTTTCTTATAGTCGATCAGGGCTTTTTATACTCGATTAGGGGATATGTTATACTCGACCAGAGGACTTTGCTATACTCGATGAGGGGACTTTGTTATATTCGATCAGGGTCTTTGTTATACTCGATCAGGAGACTTTCTTATACTCGATTAGGGGGCTTTGTTATAATCGACAGGGGACTTTGTTATACTCGATGAGGGGACTTTGTTATACTCGATCAGGGGACTTTGCTATACTCGATCAGGGGTCTTTGTTATACTCGATCAGGGGACTTTGTTATACTCGATCAGGGGACTTTGTTATACTCGATCTGGAGGCTTTGTTATACTCGATCAAGGGACTTTGTTATACCCGATTAGGGGACTTTGTTATACTCGATCAGGGGACTTTGTTATACTCGATCAGGAGATTTTGTTATACTCGATCAGCGGACTTTGTTATACTCGATCAGGGGCCTTTGTTATACTCGATCAGGGGCCTTTGTTGTACTCGATTAGGGGCCTGTGTCATGCTCGATCAGGGTACTTTGCTATAATCGATCAGGGGCCTTTCTTATACTCGATCAGGGTACTTTGTTAAATTCGATTTAGGGTCTTTGTTATACTTGATCAGGGGACTTTGTTATACTCGATCAGTGGCTTTGTTATACTTGATCAGGGGCCTTTGTTACACTCAATCAGGGGATTTGTTATACTCGATCAGGGGCCTTTGTTATACTTGATCAGGGGCGTTTGTGATACTCGATCAGGGGGCTTTGTTATACTCGATGAGGGGCCTTTGTCATACTCGATCAGGGGACTTTGTTAAATTCGATTTAGGGTCTTTGTTATACTTGATCAGGGGACTTTGTTATACTCGATCAGGGGACTTTGTAATACTCGAACAGGGTACTTTGTTATACTCGATCAGGGGCGTTTGTGATACTTTATCAGGGAACTTTGTTATTCTCGATGAGGGGCCTTTGTCATACTCGATCAGGGGACTTTGTTAAATTCGATTAGGGGTCTTTGTTATACTCTATCAGTGGCTTTGTTATACTCGATCAGGGGCCTTTGTTATACTAGATCAGGTTACTTTTTTATACTCGATCAGAGGCCTTTGTTATACTCGACCAAGGGGCTTTGTTATACTCGATCAGGGGACTTTGTTATTCTCGATCATGGAACTTTGTTATACTCCATCAGGTGACTTTCTTATACTCGATCAGGGGACTTTGTTGCAATCGATCAGCGGACTTTGTTATACTCGATCAGGGGACATTGTTATACTCGATCAGTGGCTTTGTTATACTTGATCAGGGGCCTATGTTATACTCAAATAGGGGATTTGTTATACTCGATCAGGGGCCTTTGTTATACTTGATCAGGGGCGTTTGTTATACTCGATCAGGAGACTTTGTTAAACTCGATCAGGGGTCTTTGTTATACTCGATCAGGGGACTTTGTTATACTCGATCAGGGGACTATGTTACACTCGAACAGGGGGCTTTGTTATACTCGATGAGGGGCCTTTGTTATATTCGATAAGGGGGCTTTATTATACTCTATCAGGAGACTTTGTTATACTCGATGAGAGGGCTTTGTTATACTCGATGAGGGGACTTTCTTATACTCGATTAGGGGACTTTGCTATACTCGATCAGGGGTCTTCATTATACTCGATGAGGGGACTTTGTTATACTCGAGCAGGGGACTTTGTTATACTCGAACAGGGGGCTTTGTTATACTCGGTCAGGGGCCTTTGTTATATTCGATCAGGGGGCTTTGTTATACTCGATCAGGAGACTTTGTTGTACTCGATGAGAGGGCTTTGTTATACTCGACTTGGGGACTTTGTTATACTCGATCAGAGGCTTTGTTATACTCGATCAGGGGACTTTCTTATACTTGATCAGTGGACTTTGTTATACTCGATCATGGGCCTTTATTATATTCGATCAGGGACTTTGTTATACTCGATCAGGGGTCTTTGTTATACTCGATCAGGGGACTTTGTTATACTCGATCAGGGGACTTTGTTATACTCGATCAGGTGACTTTGTTATACTCGAACAGGGGACTTAGTTATACTCGACCTGAGGATTTTGTTATACTCGATCAGGGGGCTTTGTTATACTCGATCAGGGGACTTTCTTATATTTGAAGAGGGGACTTTGCTATACTCGATCATGGGCCTTTATTATATTCGATCAGGGGACTTTGTTATTCTCGACCAGGGAACTTTGTTATACTCGATCAGGGAACTTTGTCATACTCGATCAGGGGATTTTGTTATACTCGATCAAGGGAGTTTGTTATATTCGATCAGGGGGTTTTGTTATACTCGATCAGTGGCTTTGTCATATTCGATTAGGTGCCTTTGTTATACTCGATCAGGCGACTTTGGTATACTCGTATTAGGGGACTTTGTTATACTCGATATGGGGGCTTTGTTAAACTCGACCAGGGAATTTTGTTATACTCGATCTTGGGAATTTGTTAAACTCGACCAGAGGAACTTGTTATACTCGACCTGAGGACTTTGTTATACTCAATGAAGGGGCTTTGTTATACTTGGTGAGGGGACTTTCTTATACTCGATCAGGGGACTTTGTTATACTCGATGAGGGGCTTTGTTATACTCTATCAGTGGCATTGTTTTACCCGGTCAGGGGTCTTTGTTATACTCGATCAGGTTACTGTTTTATACTCGATCAGGGGCCTTTGTTATACTCGATCAAGGGGCTTTGTTATTCTCGATCAGGGGACTTTGTTATTCTCGATCAGGGGTCTTTTATTAAACACGATCAGGTGATTTTCTTATACTCGATCAGGGGACTTTGTTGTATTCGATCAGCAGACTTTTTTATACTCGACCAGGGGACTTTGTTATACTCGATGAGGAGCCTTTGTTATGCTAGAATAGGGGACTTTGTTATACTCGATCAGGGGACTTGTTGATATTCGATCAGGGAGCATTGTCATACTCGATCAGGGGCCTTTCTTATACTATCAGGGAACTTTGTTTTACTCGATTAGGGGCCTTTGTTATACTCGATGAGAGGGCTTTGTTATACTCGATCAGGGGTCTTTGTTATTCTCTATCTGGGGACTTTGTTATACTCGATCAGGGGACTTTGTTATACTCGATCAAGGGACTTTGTTATACCCGATTAGGGGGCTTTGTTATACTCGATCAGGGGACTTTGTTATACTCGATCAGGAGATTTTGTTATATATGATCAGCGGACTTTGTTATACTCGATCAGGGGCCTTTCTTATACTCGATCAGTGGCCTTTGTAGTACTCGATTTGGGGCCTGTGTTATGCTCGATTAGGGTACTTTGCTATAATCGATCAGGGGCCTTTGTTATACTCGATCAGGGTACTTTGTTTTACTCGATCAGTGGCTTTGTTATACTTGATCAGGGGCCTTTGTTATACTCAATCAGGGGATTTGTTATACTCGATCAGGGGCCTTTGTTATACTTGATCAGGGGCGTTTGTTATACTCGATCAGGAGACTTTGTTAAACTCGATCAGGGGTCTTTGTTATACTCGATCAGGGGACTTTGTTGTAATCGATCAGCGGACTTTGTTATACTCGATCAGGGGACATTGTTACACTCGATCAGTGGCTTTGTTATACTTGATCAGGGGCCTATGTTATACTCAATCAGGGGATTTGTCATACTCGATCAGGGGCCTTTGTTATACTCGATCAGGGGACTTTGTTATACTCGATCAGGGGACTTTGTTATACTCGAACAGGGGGCTTTGTTATACTCGATCAGGGGCCTTTGTTATATTCGATAAGGGGGCTTTATTATACTCTATCAGGAGACTTTGTTATACTCGATGAGAGGGCTTTGTTATACTCGATGAGGGGACTTTCTTATACTCGATTAGGGGACTTTGCTATACTCAATCAGGGGACTTTGGTATACTGGAACAGGGGGCTTTGTTATACCCGGTTAGGGGCCTTTGTTATATTCGATCTGGGGGCTTTGTTATACTCGATCAGGAGACTTTGTTATACTCGATGAGAGGGCTTTGTTATACTCGACTTGGGGACTTTGTTATACTCGATCAGAGGCTTTGTTATACTCGATCAGGGGACTTTCTTATACTTGATCAGTGGACTTTGTTATACTCCATTAGGGGGCATTCTTCTACTCGATTAGAGGCTTTGTTATACTCGATCAGGGGCCTTTGTTATAATCAATTAGGGGATTTTGTTATACTAGATCAGGGGTTTTCTTATACCCGACTAGGGGATTTTGCTATAATGGAACAGGGGACTTTGTTATACTCGTTTAGGGGACTTTGCTATACTCGATCTGGGGACTTCGTTATACTCGATCAGGAGTGTTTGTTATACTCGATCAGGGGACTTTGTTATGCTCGATCAGGGGACTTTGTTATACTCGAACAGGGGGCTTTGTTATACTCGACCTGAGGATTTTGTTTATACTCGATCAGGGGGCTTTGTTATACTCGATCAGGGGTCTTTCTTATACTTGAAGAGGGGACTTTGCTATACTCGATCATGGGGCTTTAATATATTCGATCAGGGGACTTTGTTATACTCGTCCAGGAGACTTTGTTATACTCGATCAGGGAACTTTGTCATACTCGTTCAGGGGCCTTTATTATACTCGATGATGGGGCTTTGTTATACTCGATCAGGGGACTTTCTTATACTTGATGAGGGTACTTTCCTATACTCGATCAGGGGTCTTTGTTATACTCGATCAGGGGACTTTCTTATACTTGATGAGGGTACTTTGCTATACTCGACAAGGGGACTGTGTTATATTTAATTAGGGGCCTTTGTTAGACTAGATCAGGGGACTTTGGTATACTCGATCAGGGGACTTTGATATACTCGATAAGTGGGCTTTGTTATACTCGACCTGAGGATTTTGTTATACTCGATCAGGTGATTTTCTTATAGTCGATCAGGAGACTTTCTTATACTCGATGAGGGGCTTTGTTATACTCGACCAGGGGACTTTGCTATACTCGATGAGGGGACTTTGTTATACTCGATTAGGGGACTTTGCTATACTCGATCAGTGGTCTTTGTTATACTCGATCAGGAGACTTTCTTATACTCGATGAGGGGCTTTGTTATACTCGACCAGGGGACTTTGTTATACTCGATGAGGGGACTTTGTTATAGTCGATTAGGGGACTTTACTATGCTCGATCAGGGGTCTTTGTTATACTCGATCAGGGGACTTTTGTTATACTCGATTAGGGGACTTTGTTATACTCGAACAGGGGGCTTTGTTTTACTCGACAGGGGCCTTTGTTATATTCGATCAGGGGGCTTTGTTATACTCGATCAGGAGACTTTGTGATACTCGATGAGGGGTGTTTGTTATACTCGATTAGGGGACTTTGCTAAACTCGATTAGGGACTTTGTTATACTCGATGAAGGGGCTTTGTTATACTCGACTAGGGGCCTTTCTTATACTCAATCAGGGGACTTTGTTATCCCTCATCAGAGGGCTTTGTTATACTCAATTAGGGGACTTTGTTATACTCGATCAGGGGATTTTGTTATACTCGATCAAGGGAGTTTGTTATACTCGATCAGGGGGCTTTGTTTTACTCGATCAGTGGCTTTGTTATATTCGATTAGGGGCCTTTGTTATACTCGATTAGGTGACTTTGGTATACTCGTATTAGGGGACTTTGTTATACTCGATATGGGGGCTTTCTTAAACTCGACCAGGGATCTTTGTTATAATCGATTTGGGCCCTTTGTTATATTCCATCAAGGGGCTTTGTTATACTCGATCTTTGGACTTTGTTAAACTCGACCAAAGGAACTTGTTATACTCGACCTGAGGACTTTGTTATACTCAATCAAGGGGCTTTGTTATACTCGGTGAGGGGACTTTGTTATACTCGATCAGGGGACTTTGTTATACTCGATGAGGGGCTTTGTCATACTCTATCAGTGACATTGTTTTACCCGGTCAGGGGTCTTTGTTATACTCGATCAGGTTACTTTTTTATACTCGATCAGGGCCCTTTGTTATACTCGATCAAGGGGCTTTGTTATTCTCGATCAGGGGACTTTTGTTATACTCGATCAGGTGATTTTCTTATACTCGATGAGGGGACTTTGTTGTATTCGATCAGCAGACTTTGTTATACTCGACCAGGGGACTTTGATATACTCGATGAGGAGCCTTTGTTATTCTAGAATAGGGGACTTTGTTATACTCGATCAGGGGACTTGTTGATATTCGATGAGGGAGCTTTGTCATACTCGATCAGGGGCCTTTCTTATACTCGATCAGGGAACTTTGTTTTACTCGATTAGGGGCCTTTGTTATACTCGATCAGAGGGCTTTGTTATACTCGATTAGGGTTCTTTGCTATTCTCTATCTAGGGACTTTGTTATACTCGATCAGGGGACTTTGTTATACTCCATCAAGGGACTTTGTTATACCCGATTAGGGGGCTTTGTTATACTCGATCAGGGGTCTTTGCTATTCTCTATCTAGGGACTTTGTTATACTCGATCAGGGGACTTTGTTATACTCCATCAAGGGACGTTGTTATACCCGATGAGGTAGCTTTGTTATACTCGATCAGGGGACTTTGTTATACTCGATCAGGAGATTTTGTTATATTTGATCAGCGGACTTTGTTATACTCGATCAGGGACCTTTGTTATACTCGATCAGGGGCCTTTGTTGTACTCGATTAGGGGCCTGTGTTATGCTCGATCAAGGTACTTTGCCATAATCGATCAGGGGCCTTTCTTATACTCGATCAGGGTACTTTGCTATACTCGATCAGTGGCTTTGTTATACTTGATCAGGGGCCTTTGTTATACTCAATCAGGGGATTTGTTATACTCGATCAGGGGCCTTTGTTATACTTGATCAGGGGCGTTTGTGATACTCGATCAGGGGACTTTATTATACTCGATGAGGGGCCTTTGTCATACTCGATCAGGGGACTTTGTTAAATTCGATTAGGGGTCTTTGTTATACTCGATCAGGGGACTTTGTTATACTCGATGAGGGGCCTTTGTTATACTCGATCAGGTTACTTTTTTATACTCGATCAGAGGCGTTTGTTATACTCGACCAAGGGGCTTTGTTATACTCGATCAGGGGACTTTGTTATTCTCGATCATGGAACTTTGTTATACTCCATCAGGTGACTTTTTTATACCCGATCAGGGGACTTTGTTATAATCAATCAGCGGACTTTGTTATACTCGATCAGGGGACTTTGTTATACTCGATCAGTGGGTTTGTTATACTTGATCAGGGGCTATGTTATACTCAATCAGGGGATTTGTTATATTCGCTCAGGGGCCTTTGTTATACTTGATCAGGGGCGTTTGTTATACTCGATCAGGAGACTTTGTTAAACTCGATCAGGGGTCTTTGTTATACTCGATCAGGGGACTTTCTTATACTTGATGAGGGTACTTTGCTATACTCGACCAGGGGACTTTGTTATATTCGATTAGGGGCCTTTGTTATACTCGATCAGGGGACTTTGTTTTACTCGATGAGGGGATTTTGATATACTCGATAAGGGGGCTTTGTTATACTCGACCTGAGGATTTTGTTATACTCGATCAGGTGATTTTCTTATACTCGATCAGGAGACTTTCTTATACTCGATGAGGGGCTTTGTTATACTCGACCAGGGGACTTTGTTATACTCGATGAGGGAACTTTGTTATACTCGATTAGGGGACTTTGCTATACTCGATCAGTGGTCTTTGTTATACTCGATAAGGGGACTTATACTCGATGAGTGGCTTTGTTATCCTCGACCAGGGGACTTTGTTATACTCGATGAGGGGACTTTGTTATACTCGATTAGGGGACTTTGTTATACTCGATCAGGGGTCTTTGTTATACTCGATCAGGGGACTTTTGCTATACTCGATCAGGGGCCATGGTTATATTCGATCAGGGGGCTTTGTTATACTCGATCAGGAGACTTTGTCATACTCGATGAGGGGGCTTTGTTATACTCGATTAGGGGACTTTGCTATACTCGATTTGGGACTTTGTTATACTCGATAAAGGGGCTTTGTTATACTCGAATAGGGGCCTTTCTTATACTCGATCAGGGGACTTTGTTAACCCTCATCAGGGGGCTTTGTTATACTCGATCAGGGGACTTTGTTTATACTCGATCAGGGGATTTTGTTATACTCGATCAAGGGAGTTTGTTATACTCGATCAGCGGGCTTTGTTATACTCGATCAGTGGCTTTGTTATATTCGATTAGGCGCCTTTGTTATACTCGATCAGGCGACTTTGGTATACTCGTTTTAGGGGACTTTGTTATACTCGATATGGGGGCTTTGTTATACTCGACCAGGGAACTTTGTTATACTCGATCAGGGGCCTTTGTTATATTTCATCAAGGGGCTTTGTTATACTCGATCTTGGGACTTTGTTAAACTCGACCAGAGGAACTTGATATACTCGACCTGAGGACTTTATTATACTCAATCAAGGGACTTTGTTATACTCGGTCAGGGGATTTTCTTATACTCGATCAGGGGACTTTGTTAAACTCGATGAGGGGCTTTGTTATACTCTATCAGTGGCATTGTTTTACTTGGTCAGGGGTCTTTGTTATACTCGATCAGGTTACTTTCTTATACGCGATCAGGGGCCTTTGTTATACTCGATCAGGGGACTTTGTTATTCTCGATCAGGAGACTTTTGTTATACTCGATCATGTGCCTTTCTTATACTCGACCAGGGGACTTTGTTGTAATCGATCAGCGGACTTTGTTATACTCGATCAGGGGACTTTATTATACTCGATCAGTGGCTTTGTTATACTTGATCAGGGGCCTTTGATATACTCAATCAGGGGATTTGTTATACTCGATCAGGGGACTTTCTTATACTCGATCAGTGGACTTTGTTATACTCCATCAGGGGGCTTTCTTATATTCGATAAGAGGCTTTGTTAAACTCGATCAGGGGCCTTTGTTATAATCAATTAGGGGATTTTGTTATATTTGATCAGTGGACTTTGTTATACTCGATCAGGGGGTTTTCTTATACCCGAGTAGGGGATTTTGTTATACTTGAACAGGGGACTTTGTTATACTCGATTAGGGGACTTTGCTATACTCGACCAGGGGACTTTGTTATATTCGATCAGGGAAATTTGTCATACTCGATCAGGGGCCTTTCTTATACTCGATCAGGGGACTTTGTTAAACTCGATCAGGAGTGTTTGTTATACTCGATCAGGTGGACTTTGTTATGCTCGATGAGGGGGCTTTGTTATACTCGATCAGGGGACTTTCTTATACTTGATGAGGGTACTTTTCTATACTCGATCAAGGGCCTTTATTATACTCGATCAGGGGACTTTGTTATACTCGATCAGGGTACTTTGTTATACTCGATCAGGGGTATTGTTATACTTGATGAGGGGCCTTTGTTATACTCGATCAGGGGATTTGTTATACTCGATCAGGGGCCTTTGTTATACTTGACCAGGGGCGTTTGTTTTAATCAATCAGGGGACTTTATTATACTCGATGAGGGGCCTTTGTTATATTCAAATAGGGGACTTTGTTATACTCGATCAGGGGACTTGTTGATATTCGATCAGGGAACTTTGTCATACTCTAAGGGGCCTTTCTGACACTCGATTAGGGAACTTTGTTACACTCGATGACGGGCCTTTGTTACACTCGAAGACGGGCCTTTGTTATACTCGATTAGGGGGCTTTGTTATACTCGATCTTGGGACTTTGTTATTCTCTATCAGGGGACTTTGTTATACTCGATCAGGTTACTTTGTTTTCCTCGATCAGGGGACTTTGTTGTTTCTCGAACATCGGACTTTGCTATACTCGATCTGGGGGCTTTGTTATACTCGATCTTGGGACTTTGTTATACTCGATTCGGGGACTTTGTTATACTCGATTCGGGGACTTTGTTATATTTGATCAGGGAACTTTCTCATACTTGATCAGGGGCCCTTCTTATACTCGATCAGGGGACTTTGTTATACTCGATCTGGGGGTTTGTTATACTCGCCCAGAGAACTTTGTTATACTCGATCAGGGGCCTTTGTTATATTCCATCAAGGGGCTTTGTTATACTCGATCTTGGGACTTTGTTAAACTCGACCAGAGGAACTTGTTATACTCGACCTGAGGACTTTGTTATACTCAATCAAGGGGCTTTGTTATACTCGGTGAGGGGACTTTCTTATACTCGATCAGGGGACTTTGTTATACTCGATGAGGGGCTTTGTTATACTCTATCAGTGGCATTGTTTTACTCGGTCAGGGGTCTTTGTTATACTCGATCAGGTTACTTTTTTATACTCGATCAGGGGCCTTTGTTATACTCGATCAAGGGCCTTTGTTATTCTCGATCAGGGGACTTTGTTAATCTCGATCAGGGGACTTTTGTTATACTCGATCAGGTGATTTTCTTATACTCGATCAGGGGACTTTGTTGTATTCGATCAGCAGACTTTGTTATACTCGACCAGGGGACTTTGTTATACTCGATCAGGGAACTTTGTTTTACTCGATTAGGGGCCTTTGTTATACTCGATCAGAGGGGTTTGTTATACTCGATCAAGGGACTTTGTTATACCCGATTAGGGGGCTTTGTTATACTCGATCAGGGGACTTTGTTATACTCGATCAGGAGATTTTGTTATATTTGATCAGCGGACTTTGTTATACTCGATCAGGGGCCTTTGTTATACTCGATCAGGGGCCATTGTTGTACTCGATTAGGGGCCTGTGTTATGCTCGATCAGGGTACTTTGCTATAATCGATCAGGGGCTTTTCTTATACTCGATCAGGGTACTTTGTTATACTCGATCAGTGGCTTTGTAATACTTGATCAGGGGCCTTTGTTGTACTCAATCAGGGGATTTGTTATACTCGATCAGGGGCCTTTGTTATACTTGATCAGGGGCGTTTGTGATACTCGATCAGGGGACTTTGTTATACTCGATGAGGGGCCTTTGTCATACTCGATCAGAGGACTTTGTTAAATTCGATTAGGGGTCTTTGTTATACTCGATCAGGGGACTTTGTTATACTCGATCAGGGGACTTTTTTTATACTCGATCAGAGGCCTTTGTTATACTCGACCAAGGGGCTTTGTTATACTCGATCAGGGTACTTTGTTATTCTCGATCATAGAACTTTGTTATACTCCATCAGGTGACTTTCTTATACTCGATCAGGGGACTTTGTTGTAATGAATCAGCGGACTTTGTTATACTCGATCAGGGGACTTTGTTATACTCGATCAGTGGCTTTCTTATACTTGATCAGGGGCTATGTTATACTCAATCAGGGGATTTGTTATACTCGATCAGGGGCCTTTGTTATACTTGATCAGGGGCGTTTGTTATACTCGATCAGGAGACTTTTTTAAACTCGATCAGGGGTCTTTGTTATACTCGATCAGGGGACTTTGTTATACTCGATCAGGGGACTTTGTTATACTCGATCAGGGGGCTTTGCTATACTCGATCAGTAGACTTTGTTATACTCGATGTGGGGGCTTTGTTATACTCGATGGGGGGACTTTCTTATACTCGATTAGGGGACTTTGCTATACTCGATCAGGGGTCTTCGTTATACTCGATGAGGGACTTTGTTATACTCGAGCAGGGGACTTTGTTATACTCGAACAGGGGGCTTTGTTATACTCGGTCAGGGGCCTTTGTTATATTCGATCTGGGGGCTTTGTTATTCTCGATCAGGAGACTTTGTTATACTCGATGAGAGGGCTTTGTTATACTCGACTTGGGGACTTTGTTATACTCGATTAGAGGCTTTGTTATACTCGATCAGGGGACTTTCTTATACTTGATCAGTGGACTTTGTTATTCTCCATCAGGGGGCTTTCTTATACTCGATTAGAGGCTTTGTTATACTCGATCAGGGGGCTTTCTTATACCCGACTTGGGGATTTTCTTATAATTGAACAGGGGACTTTGTTATACTCGATTAGGGGACTTTGCTATACTCGATCTGGGGACTTTGTTATATTCGATGAGGGAAGTTTGTCATACTCGATCAGGGGCCTTTCTTATACTCGATGAGGGGACTTTGTTATACTCGATCAGGAGTGTTTGTTATACTCGATCAGGGGACTTTGTTATGCTCGATCAGGGGACTTTGTTATACTCGAACAGGGGGCTTTGTTATTCTCGACCTGAGGATTTTGTTTATATTCGATCAGGGGCTTTGTTATACTCGATCAGGGGACTTTCTTATACTTGATGAGGGGACTTTGCTATACTCGATCATGGGCCTTTATTATACTCGATCAGGGGACTTTGTTATACTCGATCAGGGGACTTTGTTATACTCGATCAGGGAACTTTGTCATACTCGTTCAGGGGCCTTTCTTATACTCGATGATGGGGCTTTGTTATACTCGATCATGGGACTTTCTTATACTTGATGAGGGTACTTTGCTATACTCGATCAGGGGTCTTTGTTAAACTCGATCAGAGGACTTTCTTACACTTGATGAGGATACTTTGCTATACTCGACCAGGGGACTTTGGTATACTCGATGAGGGGATTTTGATATACTCGATAAGGGGGCTTTGTTATACTCGACCTGAGGATTTTGTTATACTCGATCAAGATGATTTTTTTATACTCGATCAGGAGACTTTCTTATACTCGATAAGGGGCTTTGTTATTCTCGATCAGGGGACTTTGTTATTCTCGATCAGGAGACTTTTGTTATACTCGATCAGGTGATTTTCTTATACTCGATCAGGGGACTTTGTTGCATTCGATCAGCAGACTTTGTTATACTTGATCAGGGGACTTTGCTATGCTCGAACAGGGGGCTTTGTTATACTCGATCAGGGGCCTTTGTTATATTCGATCAGGGGGCTTTGTTATACTCGATCAGGAGACATTCTTATACTCGATGAGGGGCTTTGTTATACTCGACCAGGGGACTTTGTTATACTCGATGAGGGGACTTTGTTAAACTCGATTCGGGGACTTTGCTATACTCGATCATGGGTCTTTGTTGTACACGATCAGGGGACTTTGTTATACTCGATTAGGGGACTTTGTTATACTCGACCAGGGGCCTTTGTTATATTGGATCAAGGGGCTTTGTTATACTCGATTAGGGGACTTTGCTATACTCGATCAGGGGACTTTATTACACTCGATGAGGGGGCTTTGTTATACTCGACCAGGGGACTTTGTTATACTCCATGAGGGGACTTTGTTATACTCGATTAGGAAACTTTGCATTACTCGATTAGGGGACTTTGTTATACTCAATCAGTGGTCTTTGTTATACTCGATTCGGGGCCTTAGTTATACTCGATCTGGGGATTTTGTTATACTTGATCAAGGGAGTTTGTTATACTCGATCAGGGGTCTTTGTTATACTCGATCAGGGGACTTTGTTATACTCGATTAGGGGACTTCGTTATACTCGAAGAGGGGGCTTTGTTATACTCAACACGGGGACTTAATTATACTCGATGAGGGGCGTTTGTTATATTCGATCAGGGGACTTGTTAATATTCGATCGGGGAGCTTTGTCATACTCGATTAGGGGCATTTCTTATACTCTATAAAGGAACTTTATTGTACTCGATGAGGGGCCTTTGTTATACTCGATTAGGGGGCTTTGTTGTACTCGATGAGGGACCTTTGTTATTCTCTATCAGGTGACTTTGTTATACTCGATCAGGGGACTTTGTTATACTTCATCAGGGGACTCTGTTGTACTCGATCAGCGGACTTTGGTATACTCGATCTGGGGGCTTTGTTATACTCGATCTTGGGACTTTGTTATACTCGATCAATGGCTTTGTGATATTCGATTAGGGGCCTTTTTTATACTCGAACAGGGGACTTTGGTATACTCGATCAGGGGACTTTGTTATACTCTATGAGGGGGGTTTGTTATACTCGACCAGGAGACTTTGTTATACTCGAGCAGGGGCCTTTGTTATATTCCATCAAGGGGCTTTGTTATACTCGATCTTGGGACTTTGTTAAACTCGACAGGGGACTTTGTTATACTCGATCAGGGGCTTTGTTATACTCAATCAAGGGGCTTTGTTATACTCGGACAGGGGACTTTCTTATACTCGATCAGGGAACTTTGTTATATTCGATGAGGGGGCTTTGTTATACTCTATCAGTGGCATTGTTATACTCGATGAGGGGCCTTTGTTATACTCGATCAGGTTACTTTTTTATACTAGATCAGGGGCCTTTGTTATACTCGATCAAGGGGCTTTCTTATGCTCGATCAGGGGACATTGTTATTCTCGTTCAGGGAACTTTCTTATACTCGATCAAGGGACTTTGTCGTATTCGATCAGCGGACTTTGTTATACTCGATCAGGGGACTTTGTTATACTCGATCTTGCGACTTTGTTATACTCGATGAGGGGGCTTTGTTATACTCTATCAGTGACTTTGTTATACTCGATGAGGGGCATTTGTTATATTCGATGAGGTTACTTATTTATACTCGATGAGGGGCCTTTGTTATACTCGATCAAGGGACTTTGTTATAATCGATCAGGTGACTTTCTTATACTCGATCACGGGACTTTGCTGTAATCGATCAGCGGACTGTGTTATACTCGATCAGGGGACTTTGTTATACTCGATCTTGGGACTTTGTTAAACTCGCTCAGGGGGCGTCGTTATACTCGATTAGGGGCCTATGTTATACTCGATCAGGGTACTTTGCTATAATCGATCAGGGGCTTTGTTATACTTGATAAGGGGCCTTTGTTATACCCAATCAGGGGATTTGTTATACTCGATCAGGGGCCTTTGTTATATTTGATGAGGGGCGTTTGTTATACTCGATCAGGAAACTTTGTTATACTCGATGAGGGGCCTTTGTTATACTCGATGAGGGGACTTTGTTAAATTCGATCGGGGGTCTTTGTTATACTCGATCTGGGGACTTTGTTATACTCGATCAGAGGGCTTTGTTATACTCTATCAGTGGCTTTGTTATACTCGATCAGGGGCCTTTGTTATCTCGATCAGGTGACTTTCTTATACTCGATCAGGGGACTTTGTTGTATTCGATCAGCGGACTTTGTTATACTCGATCAAGGGACTTTGTTATACTCGATCTTGGGACTTTGTTACACTCGATCAGGGGGCTTTGTTATATTCTACCAGTCACTTTGTTATACTCGAGGAGGGGCCTACGTTATACTCGATCAGGTTACTTATTTATACTCGATCAGGGGCCTGTGTTATACTCGATCAAGGGGCTTTGTTATACTCGATCAGAGAACATTGTTATTCTCGATCAGGGGACTTTGTTAAATTCGATCAGGTGACTTTCTTATACTCGATCAGGGGACTTTGCTGTAATCGATAAGGGACTGTGTTATACTCGATCAGGGGACTTTGTTATACTCGATCTTGGGACTTTGTTATACACGATGAGGGTCTTTGTTATACTCGAATCGGGGCCTTTGTTTTACTCGATCATGGGACTTTGTTATACCCGATCAAGGGGCTTTGTTATACTCGATCAAGGAACTTAGTTATACTCGATCAGGGGATTTTGTTATACTCGATCAGAGGACTTTGTTATACACGATCAGGTGACTTTTTTATATTCGATCAGCGGACTTTGTTATACTTGATCAGGGGCTTTGTTATACTCGATCAGGGGCCTTTGTTATACTCGATTCGGGACCTGTGTTATACTCGATCAGGGTACTGTGCTATAATCGATCAAGGTCCTTTCTTATACTCGATCAGGGGACATTGTTATACTCGATCAGGGTAATTTGTTATACTCGATCAGTGGCATTGTTATACTTGATCAGGGTCCTTTGTTATACTCAATCAGGTGATTTGTTATACTCGATCAGTGGCCTTTCTTATACTTGATTAGGGGCGTTTGTTTTACTCGAACAGGGGACTTTGCTTTTCTCGATGAGGGGCCTTTGTTATACTCGATCAGGGGACTTTGTTAAATTCGATCAGGGGTCTTTGTTATACTCGATCAGGTGACTTTGTTATACTCGATAAGAGGGCTTTGTTATACTCTATCAGTGGCTTTTTTATCCTCGATCAGAGGACTTTGTTATATTCCATCAGGGGACTTTGTTATAATCAAACAGGGGACTTTGTTATGCTCGATGAGGGGCCTCTGTTATACTCGATCAGGGGACTTTGTTAAATTCGATCAGGGTTCTTTGTTATACTCGATCAAGGGGCTTTGTTATACTCGATCAGGGGACTTTGTTATTCTCGATCAGGGGCCTTTGTTATACTCGATCATGGGACTTTGTTATACCCGATTAGGGGGCTTTGTTATACTCGATCAGGGGACTTTGTTATACTCGATCAGGGGATTTTGTTATATTCGATCAGCGGACTTTGTTATACTCGATCAGGGGCCTTTGTTATACTCGATCAGGGGCCTTTGTTGTACTCGATTAGGGGCCTGTATTATGCTCGATCAGGGTACTTTGCTATAATCGATCAGGGGCCTTTCTTATACTCGATCGGGGTACTTTGTTATATTCGATCAGTGGCTTTGTTATACTTGATCAGGGGCCTTTGTTATACTCAATCAGGGGATTTGTTATACTCGATCAGGGGACTTTGTTATACTTGATCAGGGGCCTTTGTTATACTCGATCAGGGGACTTTGTTATACTCGATCAGGGGCCTTTGTTATACTCGATCAGGGGACTTTGTTATACTCGAACAGGGGCCTTTGTTATACTCGATCAGGTGACTTTGTTATACTCGATCAGAGGCCTTTGTTATACTCGACCAAGGGACTTTCTCATACACGATCAGTGGACTTTGTTATACTCCATCAGGGGGCTTTCTTATACTCGATTAGAGGCTTTGTTATACTCGATCAGGGGCCTTTGTTATAATCAATTAGGGATCTGTTATACTCGATCAGTGGAGTTTGTTATACTCGATCAGGGGTTTTCTTTTACCCGAGTAGGGGATTTTGTTATACTTGAACAGGGGACTTTGTTATACTCGATTAGGGGACTTTGCTATACTCGATCTGGGGACTTTGTTATACTCGATCAGGGGCCTTTCTTATACTCGATCAGGGGACTTTGTTATACTCGATCAGGAGTTTTTGTTATACTCGATCATGGGACTTTGTTATGCTCGATCAGGGGACTTTGTTATACTCAAACAGGGGGCTCTGTTATACTCGATGAGGGGCCTTTGTTTTATTCGATCAGGGGGCTTTATTATACTCTATCAGGGGCCTTTCTTATACTCGATGAGGGGGCTTTGTAATACTCGATCACGGGAATTTCTTATACTTGATGAGGGTACTTTTCTATACTCGATCAAGGGCCTTTATTATACTAGATCAGGGGACTTTGTTATACTCGATCAGGGTACTTTGTTATACTCGATCAGGGGTATTGTGATACTTGATGAGGGGCCTTTGTTATTTTCGATCAGGGGATTTGTTATACTCGATCAGGGGGCTATGTTATACTTGACCAGGGGCGTTTGTTGTAATCAATCAGGGGACTTTGTTATACTCGATGAGGGGCCTTTGTTATATTCAAATAGGGGAATTTGTTATACTCGATCAGGGGACTTGTTGATATTCGATCAGGGAGCTTTGTCATACTCGAAGGAACCTTTCTGATACTCGATTAGGGAACTTTGTTACACTCGATGACGGGCCTTTGTTATACTCGATTAGGGGGCTATGTTATACTCGATCTTGGGACTATGTTATTCTCTATCAGGGGACTTTGTTATACTCGATCAGGTTACTTTGTTATACTCGATCAAGGGACTTTGTTGTTTCTCGAACATCGGACTTTGCGATACTCGATCTGGGAGCTTTGTTATACTCGATCTTGGGACTTTGTTATACTCGACCAGGGTCCTTGTTATACTCGATCAGGGGACTTTGTTATACTCGATTAGGGGACTTTGCTATACTCGATTCGGGGACTTTGTTATACTCGATTCGGGGACTTTGTTATATTCGATCAGGGAACTTTCTCATACTTGATGAGGGGCCTTTCTTATACTCGATCAGGGGACTTTGTTATACTCGACCTGGGGGCTTTGTTATACTCGATCAGAGGCTTTGTTTTATTCGATTAGGGGCCTTTGTTTTACTCGATCAGGGGACTTTGGTATACTCGATCAGGAGACTTTGTTTTACTCGATGAGGGGGCTTTGTTATACTCGACCAGGGGACTTTGTTATACTCGACGAGGAGCCTTTGTTATACTCGATTAGGGGGCTTTGTTATTCTTGATCAGGGGCCTTTGATATACTCAATCAGGGGCCTTTGATATACTCAATCAGGGGATTTGTTATACTCGACCAAGGGACTTTCTTATACCCGATCAGTGGAATTTGTTATACTCCATCAGGGGGTTTTCTTATACTCGATTAGAGGCTTTGTTATACTCGATCAGGGGCGTTTGTTATAATCAATTAGGGGATTTTGTTATACTTGATCAGGGGAGTTTGATATACTCGATCAGGGGTTTTTCTTATACCCGACTAGGGGATTTTGTTATACTTGAACGGGGGACTTTGTTATACTCGATTAAGGGACTTTGCTATACTCGATCTAGGGACTTTGTTATATTCGTTCAGGGAACTTTGTCATACAAGATCAGGGGCCTTTCTTATACTCGATCAGGGGACTTTGTTATATTCGATCAGGGAACTTTCTCATACTTGATCAGGGGCCTTTCTTATACTCGATCAGGGGACTTTGTTATACTCGACCTGGGGGCTTTGCTATACTCGATCTGGGGGTTTGTTATACTCGATCAGGGGACTTTGTTATTCTCTATCAGGGGACTTGTTGATATTCGAACAGGGAACTTTGTCATACTCGATCAGGGGCCTTTGTTATACTCGATCAGAGGGCTTTGTTATACTCGATCAGGGGACTTTGTTTTTCTCTATCTGGGGACTATGTTATACTCGATGAGGGGAGTTTGTTATACTCGATCAGGGGACTTTCTTATACTCGATGAGGGGGGCTTTGTTATACTCGACCAGGGGACTTTGTTTTACTCGATCAGGTGACTTTGTTATACTCGTTTAGGGGACTTTGCTAAAGTCGATCAGGGGACATTGTTATGTTCGATCAGAGAACTTTGTCATACTCGTTCAGGGGCCTTTCTTATACTCGATGAGGGGGCTTTGTCATATTCGATCAGGGGGCTTTATTATACTCTATCAGGGGCCTTTCTTATACTCGATGAGGGGGCTTTGTTATACTCGATCAGGGGACTTTGTTATACTCGATCAGTGGCTTTGTTATACTTGATCAGGGGTCTTTGATAGACTCAATCAGGGGATTTGTTATACTCGATCAGGGGACTTTCTTATACTCGATCAGTGGACTTTGTTATACTCCATCAGGGGGCTTTCTTATACTCGATTAGAGGCTTTGTTATACGCGATCAGGGGCCGTTGTTATAATCAATTAGGGGATTTTGTTATACTTGATCAGTGGAGTTTGTTATACTCGATGAGGGGGTTTTCTTATACCCGAGTAGGGGATTTTTTTATACTTGAACAGGGGACTTTGTTATACTCGATTTGGGGTCTTTGCTATACTCGATCTGGGGACTTTGTTATATTCGATCAGGGAACTTTGTCATACTCGAACAGGGGGCTTTGCTATACTCGATGAGGGGCCTTTGTTATATTCGATCAGGGGGCTTTATTATACTCTACCAGGGGCCTTTCTTATACTCGATGAGGGGGCTTTGTTAAACTCGATCAGGGGACTTTTTTATACTTGATGAGGGTACTTTTCTATACTCGATCAAGGGCCTTCATTATACTCGATCAGGGGACTTTGTTTTACTCGATCAGGGGCCTTTGTTATACTTGACCAGGGGCGTTTGTTATAATCAATCAGGGGACTTTGTTATCCTCGATGAGGGGCCTTTGTTATACTCAAATAGGGGACTTTGTTATACTCAATCAGGGGACTTGTTGATATTCGATCAGGGAGCTTTGTCATACTGGAAGGGGCCTTTCTGATACTCGATCAGGGAACTTTGTTACACTCGATGACGGGCCTTTGTTATACTCGATTAGGGGGCTTTGCTACACTCGATCTTGGGACTTTGTTATTCTTAATCAGGGGACTTTGTTATACTCGATCAGTTTACTTTGTTATACTCGATCAGGGGACTTTATTGTTTCTCGAACAGCGGACTTTGCTATACTCGATCTGGGGGCTTTGTTATACTCGATCTTGGGACTTTGTTTCACTCGACCAGGGTCCTTGTTATACTCGATCAGGGGACTTTGTTATACTCGATTAGGGGACTTTGCTATACTCGATTCGGGGACTTTGTTATACTCTATTCGGGGACTTTGTTATATTCGATCAGGGAACGTTGTCATACTTGATCAGGGGCCTTTCTTATACTCGATCAGGGGACTTTGTTATACTCGACCTGGGGGCTTTGTTATACTCGATCTGGGGGTTTGTTATACTCGATTAGGGGACTTTGTTATTCTCTATCAGGGGACTTTATTATACTCGATAAGGGACTTTGCTATACTCGATGAGGGGGCTTTGTTATACTCGACCAGGGGACTTTGTTATACTCGATGAGAAGCCTTTGTTATACTCGATTAGGGGACTTTGTTGTAATCGATCAGCGGACTTTGTTAAACTTGATCAGGGGACTTTATTATACTCGATCAGGGGATTTGTTATACTCGATCAGGGGACTTTTTTATAATCAATTAGGGGATTTTGTTATACTTGATCAGGTGAGTTTGTTATACTCGATCAGGGGGTTTTCTTATACCCGACTAGGGGATTTTGTTATACTTGAACAGGGGACTTTGGTATACTCGATTAGAGGACTTTGCTATACTCGATCTGGGGACTTTGTTATATCGTTCAGGGAACTTGTCATACTAGATCAGGGCCTTCTTATACTCGATCAGGGGACTTTGTTATATTCGATCAGGGAACTTTCTCATACTTGATCAGGGGCCTTTCTTATACTCGATGAGGGGACTTTGTTATACTCGACCTGGGGGCTTTGCTATACTCGATCTGGGGGTTTGTTATACTCGATCAGGGGACTTTGTTGTACTCGATCTGGGGGCTTTGTTATACTCGATCTTTGCACTTTGTTATAGTCGATCAGGGGAGTTTGTTATACTCGATCAGTGGCTTTGTTTTATTCGATTAGGGGCCTTTCTTATACTTGATCAGGGAACTTTTTTTTACTCGATCAGGGGCCTTTGTTATACTTTATCAAAGGGCATTGTTATACTCGATCAGGGGACTTTGTTATTCTCTATCTGGGAACTTTGTTATACTCGATCAGGGGACTTTCTTATACTCGCTCAGGGGACTTTGTTGTATTCGATCATGGGATTTTGTTATACTCGATTAGGGGACTTTGTTATACTCGATCAGGGGAATTGTTGATATTCGAACAGGGAGCTTTGTCATACTCGATCAGGGGCCTTTGTTATACTCGATCAGAGGGCTTTGTTATACTCGATCAGGGGACTTTGTTTTTCTCTATGTGGGGACTTTTTTATACTCGATGAGGGGACGTTGTTATACTCGATCAGGTGACTTAGTTATACTCGTTTAGGGGACTTTGCTATACTCGATCAGGGGACATTGTTATGTTCGATCAGAGAACTTTGTCATACTCGTTCAGGGGCCTTTCTTATACTCGATGAGGGGGCTTTGTTATACTCGATCAGGGGACTTTCTTATACTTGATGAGGGTACTTTGCAATACTCGATCAAGGGCCTATTTTATACTCGATCAGGGGACTTTGTTATACTTGTTCTGGGTACTTTGTTATACTCGATCAGGGGTATTGTTATACTTGATGAGGGGCCTTTGTTATACTCGATCAGGGGATTTGTTATACTCGATCAAGGGCCTTTGTTATACTTGACCAGGGTCGTTTGTTATAATCAATCAGGGGACTTTATTATACTCGATGAGGGGCCTTTGTTATACTCAAATAGGGACTTTGTTATACTCGATCAGGGGACTTTTTGATATTCGATCAGGGAGCTTTGTCATACTCGAAGGGGCCTTTCTTATACTCGATCAGGGAACTTTGTTATACTCGATCAGGGGCCTTTGTTATACTCGATTAGGGGGCTTTGTTATACGGGATCTTGGGACTTTGTTATTCTCTATCAGGGGACTTTGTTATACTCGATCAGGTTACTTTGTTAAACTCGGTCAGGGAACTTTGTTGTTTTTCAAACAGCGACTTTGCTATACTCGATCTGGGGGCTTTGTTATACTCAATCATGGGACTTTGTTATACTCGACCAGAGTCTTTGTTATACTCGATCAGGGGACTTTGTTATACTGGATTAGGGGACTTTGCTGTACTCGATTCGGGGACTTTGTTATTCTCTATCAGGGGACTTTATTATATTCGATCAGGGAGCTTTCTCGTACTTGATCAGGGGCCTTTCTTATACTCGATCCGGGGTTTTGTTATACTCGATTAGGGGACTTTGTTATTCTCTATCAGGGGACTTTATTATACTCGATAAGGGACTTTGTTATACTCGATCAAGGGACTTTGTTGTACTCGATCAGGGGGCTTTGTTATACTCGATCTTTGGACTTTTTTAAACTCGATCAGGGGAGTTTGTTATACTCGATCAAGGGGCTTTGTTATACTCGATCAGTGGTTTTGTTTTATTCGATTAGGGGCCTTTGTTATACTCGAACCGGGGATTTTGGTATACTCGATCAGGGGATTTTCTTTTACTCGATGAGGGGGCTTTGTTATACTCGACCAGGGGACCTTTTTATACTCGATGAGGAGCCTTTGTTATACTCGATAAGGGGACTTTGTTATACTCGATCAGAAGACTTGTTGATATTCGATCAGGGATCTTTGTCATACTCGATCAGGGGCCTTTATTATACTCGATCAGGGAACTTTGTTTTCCTCGATTAGGGGCCTTTGTTATACTCGATCAGAGGGCTTTGTTGTACTCGATCAGGGGACTTTGTTATTCTCTATGTGGGGGCTTTGTTATACTCGATTAGGGGACTTTGTTATACTCGCTCAGGGGACTTTGTTATACTCGATCATGGGACTTTGTTATACCCAATTAGGGGGCTTTGTTATACTCGAACAGGGACTTTGTTATACTCGATCAGGGGATTTTGTTATATTTGATCAGCGGACTTTGTTATACTCGATCAGGGGCCTTTGTTATACTCGATAAGGGGCCTTTGTTGTACTCGATTAGGGGCCTGTGTTATGCTCGATCAGGGGAATTTGCTATAATCGATCAGGGACCTTTCTTATACTCGATCAGGGGACTTTGTTATACTCGATCAGGGGACTTTGTTATACTCGATCAGGGGCCTTTGTTATATTCCATCAAGGGGCTTTGTTATACTCGATCTTGGGACTTTGTTAAACTCGACCAGAGGAACTTGATATACGCGACCTGAGGACTTTGTTATACTCAATCACGGGGCTTTGTTATACTCGGTCAGGGGACTTTCTTATACTCGATCAGCAGACTTTGTTATACTTGATCAGGGGACTTTGCTATATTTGAACAGGGGCCTTTGTTATACTCGATCAGGGGCCTTTGTTACATTCGATCAGGGGGCTTTGTTATACTCGATCAGGGGACTTTGTTATACTCGATCTTGGGACTTTGTTACACTCGATCAGGGGGCTTTGTTATACTCTACCAGTCACTTTGTTATACTCGAGGAGGGGCCTATGTTATACTCGATCAGGTTGCTTATTTATACTCGATCAGGGGCCTGTGTTATACTCGATCAAGGGGCTTTGTTATACTCGATCAGAGAACTTTGTTATTCTCGATCAGGGGACTTTGTTATATTCGATCAGGTGACTTTCTTATACTCGATCAGGGGACTTTGCTGTAATCGATAAGGGACTGTGTTATACTTGATCAGGGGACTTTGTTATACTCGATCTTGGGACTTTGTTATACACGATGAGGGTCTTTGTTATACTCGAATCGGGGCCTTTGTTTTACTCGATCATGGGACTTTGTTATACCCGATCAAGGGGCTTTGTTATACTCGATCAAGGAACTTAGTTATACTCGATCAGGGGATTTTGTAATACTCGATCAGGGGACTTTGTTATACACGATCAGGTGACTTTTTTATATTCGATCAGCGGACTTTGTTATACTTGATCAGGGGCTTTCTAATACTCGATCAGGGGCCTTTGTTATACTCGATTAGGGACCTGTGCTATACTCGATCAGGGTACTGTGCTATAATCGATCAAGGTCCTTTCTTATACTCGATCACGGGACATTGTTATACTCGATCAGGGTAATTTGTTATACTCGATCAGTAGCATTGTTATACTTGATCAGGGTCCTTTGTTATACTCAATCAGGTGATTTGTTATACTCGATCAGTGGCCTTTGTTATACTTGATTAGGGGCGTTTGTTTTACTCGAACAGGGGACTTTGCTTTTCTCGATGAGGGGCCTTTGTTATACTCGATCAGGGGACTTTGTTAAATTCGATCAGGGGTCTTTGTTATACTCGATCAGGTGACTTTGTTATACTCGATTAGAGGGCTTTGTTATACTCTATTAGTGGCTTTTTCATCCTCGATCAGAGGACTTTGTTATATTCCATCAGGGGACTTTGTTATAATCAAACAGGGGACTTTGTTATGCTCGATGAGGGGCCTTTGTTATACTCGATCAGGGGACTTTGTTAAATTCGATCAGGGTTCTTTGTTATACTCGATCAAGGGGCTTTGTTATACTCGATCAGGTGACTCTGTTATAATCGATCACCGGACTTTGTTATACTCGATCAGGTGACTTTCTTATACTCGATCTTGGGACTTTGTTATACTCGATCAGGGGGCTTTGTTATACTCGATTCGGGGCCTTTGTTATACTCGATCATGGGACTTTGTTATACCCGATTAGGGGGCTTTGTTATACTCGATCAGGGGACTTTGTTATACTCGATCAGGGGATTTTGTTATATTCGATCAGCGGACTTTGTTATACTCGATCAGGGGCCTTTGTTATACTCGATCAGGGGCCTTTGTTGTACTCGATTAGGGGCCTGTATTATGCTCGATCAGGGTACTTTGCTATAATCGATCAGGGGCCTTTCTTATACTCGATCGGGGTACTTTGTTATATTCGATCAGTGGCTTTGTTATACTTGATCAGGGGCCTTTGTTATACTCAATCAGGGGATTTGTTATACTCGATCAGGGGACTTTGTTATACTTGATCAGGGGCGTTTGTGATACTCGATCAGGGGTCTTTGTTATACTCGATGAAGGGCCTTTGTCATATTCGATCAAGGGACTCTGTTAAATTGGATTAGGGGTCTTTGTTATACTCGTTCACAGGGCTTTGTTATACTCTATTAGTGGCTTTGTTATACTCGATCAGGGGCCTTTGTTATACTCGATCAGGGGACTTTGTTATACTCGAACAGGGGCCTTTGTTATACTCGATCAGGTTACTTTTTTATACTCGATCAGAGGCCTTTGTTATACTCGACCAAGGGACTTTCTCATACTCGATCAGTGGACTTTGTTATTCTCCATCAGGGGGCTTTCTTATACTCGATTAGAGGCTTTGTTATACTCGATCAGGGGCCTTTGTTATAATCAATTTGGGGATTTTGTTATACTTGATCAGTGGAGTTTGTTATACTCGGTCAGGGGGTTTTCTTTTACCCGAGTAGGGGATTTTGTTATACTTGAACAGGGGACTTTGTTATACTCGATTAGGGGACTTTGCTATACTCGATCTGGGGACTTTGTTATACTCGATCAGGGGCCTTTCTTATACTCGATCAGGGGACTTTGTTATACTCGATCAGGAGTTTTTGTTATACTCGATCATGGGACTTTGTTATGCTCAATCAGGGGACTTTGTTATACTCAAACAGGGGGCTCTGTTATACTCGATGAGGGGCCTTTGTTTTATTCGATCAGGGGGCTTTATTATACTCTATCAGGGGCCTTTCTTATACTCGATGAGGGGGCTTTGTTATACTCGATCACGGGAATTTCTTATACTTGATGAGGGTACTTTTCTATACTCGATCAAGGGCCTTTATTATACTAGATCAGGGGACTTTGTTATACTCGATCAGGGTACTTTGTTATACTCGATCAGGGGTATTGTGATACTTGATGAGGGGCCTTTGTTATACTTGACCAGGGGCGTTTGTTGTAATCAATCAGGGGACTTTGTTATACTCGATTAAGGGACTTTGCTATACTCGATCTAGGGACTTTGTTATATTCGTTCAGGGAACTTTGTCATACAAGATCAGGGGCCTTTCTTATACTCGATCAGGGGACTTTGTTATATTCGATCAGGGAACTTTCTCATACTTGATCAGGGGCCTTTCTTATACTCGATCAGGGGACTTTGTTATACTCGACCTGGGGGCTTTGCTATACTCGATCTGGGGGTTTGTTATACTCGATCAGGGGACTTTGTTATTCTCTATCAGGGGACTTGTTGATATTCGAACAGGGAACTTTGTCATACTCGATCAGGGGCCTTTGTTATACTCGATCAGAGGGCTTTGTTATACTCGATCAGGGGACTTTGTTTTTCTCTATCTGGGGACTATGTTATACTCGATGAGGGGAGTTTGTTATACTCGGTCAGGGGACTTTCTTATACTCGATCAGGTGACTTTGTTATACTCGTTTAGGGGACTTTGCTAAAGTCGATCAGGGGACATTGTTATGTTCGATCAGAAAACTTTGTCATACTCGTTCAGGGGCCTTTCTTATACTCGATGAGGGGGCTTTGTCATATTCGATCAGGGGGCTTTATTATACTCTATCAGGGGCCTTTCTTATATTCGATGAGGGGGCTTTGTTATACTCGATCAGGGGACTTTGTTATACTCGATCAGTGGCTTTGTTATACTTGATCAGCGGCCTTTGATAGACTCAATCAGGGGATTTGTTATACTCGATCAGGGGACTTTCTTATACTCGATCAGTGGACTTTGTTATACTCCATCAGGGGGCTTTCTTATACTCGATTAGAGGCTTTGTTATACGCGATCAGGGGCCGTTGTTATAATCAATTAGGGGATTTTGTTATACTTGATCAGTGGAGTTTGTTATACTCGATGAGGGGGTTTTCTTATACCCGAGTAGGGGATTTTTTTATACTTGAACAGGGGACTTTGTTATACTCGATTTGGGGTCTTTGCTATACTCGATCTGGGGACTTTGTTATATTCGATCAGGGAACTTTGTCATACTCGAACAGGGGGCTTTGCTATACTCGATGAGGGGCCTTTGTTATATTCGATCAGGGGGCTTTATTATACTCTACCAGGGGCCTTTCTTATACTCGATGAGGGGGCTTTGTTAAACTCGATCAGGGGACTTTTTTATACTTGATGAGGGTACTTTTCTATACTCGATCAAGGGCCTTCATTATACTCGATCAGGGGACTTTGTTTTACTCGATCAGGGGCCTTTGTTATACTTGACCAGGGGCGTTTGTTATAATCAATCAGGGGACTTTGTTATACTCGATGAGGGGCCTTTGTTATACTCAAATAGGGGACTTTGTTATACTCAATCAGGGGACTTGTTGATATTCGATCAGGGAGCTTTGTCATACTGGAAGGGGCCTTTCTGATACTCGATCAGGGAACTTTGTTACACTCGATGACGGGCCTTTGTTATACTCGATTAGGGGGCTTTGCTACACTCGATCTTGGGACTTTGTTATTCTTAATCAGGGGACTTTGTTATACTCGATCAGTTTACTTTGTTATACTCGATCAGGGGACTTTGTTGTTTCTCGAACAGCGGACTTTGCTATACTCGATCTGGGGGCTTTGTTATACTCGATCTTGGGACTTTGTTACACTCGACCAGGGTCCTTGTTATACTCGATCAGGGGACTTTGTTATACTCGATTAGGGGACTTTGCTATACTCGATTCGGGGACTTTGTTATACTCTATTCGGGGACTTTGTTATATTCGATCAGGGAACGTTGTCATACTTGATCAGGGGCCTTTCTTATACTCGATCAGGGGACTTTGTTATACTCGACCTGGGGGCTTTGTTATACTCGATCTGGGGGTTTGTTATACTCGATTAGGGGACTTTGTTATTCTCTATCAGGGGACTTTATTATACTCGATAAGGGACTTTGCTATACTCGATGAGGGGGCTTTGTTATACTCGACCAGGGGACTTTGTTATACTCGATGAGAAGCCTTTGTTATACTCGATTAGGGGACTTTGTTGTAATCGATCAGCGGACTTTGTTAAACTTGATCAGGGGACTTTATTATACTCGATCAGGGGATTTGTTATACTCGATCAGGGGACTTTTTTATAATCAATTAGGGGATTTTGTTATACTTGATCAGGTGAGTTTGTTATACTCGATCAGGGGGTTTTCTTATACCCGACTAGGGGATTTTGTTATACTTGAACAGGGGACTTTGGTATACTCGATTAGAGGACTTTGCTATACTCGATCTGGGGACTTTGTTATATTCGTTCAGGGAACCTTGTCATACTAGATCAGGGGCCTTTCTTATACTCGATCAGGGGACTTTGTTATATTCGATCAGGGAACTTTCTCATACTTGATCAGGGGCCTTTCTTATACTCGATGAGGGGACTTTGTTATACTCGACCTGGGGGCTTTGCTATACTCGATCTGGGGGTTTGTTATACTCGATCAGGGGACTTTGTTGTACTCGATCTGGGGGCTTTGTTATACTCGATCTTTGCACTTTGTTATAGTCGATCAGGGGAGTTTGTTATACTCGATCAGTGGCTTTGTTTTATTCGATTAGGGGCCTTTCTTATACTTGATCAGGGAACTTTTTTTTACTCGATCAGGGGCCTTTGTTATACTTTATCAAAGGGCATTGTTATACTCGATCAGGGGACTTTGTTATACTCTATCTGGGTACTTTGTTATACTCGATCAGGGGACTTTCTTATACTCGCTCAGGGGACTTTGTTGTATTCGATCATGGGATTTTGTTATACTCGATTAGGGGACTTTGTTATACTCGATCAGGGGAATTGTTGATATTCGAACAGGGAGCTTTGTCATACTCGATCAGGGGCCTTTGTTATACTCGATCAGAGGGCTTTGTTATACTCGATCAGGGGACTTTGTTTTTCTCTATGTGGGGACTTTTTTATACTCGATGAGGGGACGTTGTTATACTCGATCAGGTGACTTAGTTATACTCGTTTAGGGGACTTTGCTATACTCGATCAGGGGACATTGTTATGTTCGATCAGAGAACTTTGTCATACTCGTTCAGGGGCCTTTCTTATACTCGATGAGGGGGCTTTGTTATACTCGATCAGGGGACTTTCTTATACTTGATGAGGGTACTTTGCAATACTCGATCAAGGGCCTATTTTATACTCGATCAGGGGACTTTGTTATACTTGTTCTGGGTACTTTGTTATACTCGATCAGGGGTATTGTTATACTTGATGAGGGGCCTTTGTTATACTCGATCAGGGGATTTGTTATACTCGATCAAGGGCCTTTGTTATACTTGACCAGGGTCGTTTGTTATAATCAATCAGGGGACTTTATTATACTCGATGAGGGGCCTTTGTTATACTCAAATAGGGACTTTGTTATACTCGATCAGGGGACTTTTTGATATTCGATCAGGGAGCTTTGTCATACTCGAAGGGGCCTTTCTTATACTCGATCAGGGAACTTTGTTATACTCGATCAGGGGCCTTTGTTATACTCGATCTTGGGACTTTGTTATTCTCTATCAGGGGACTTTGTTATACTCGATCAGGTTACTTTGTTAAACTCGGTCAGGGAACTTTGTTGTTTTTCAAACAGCGACTTTGCTATACTCGATCTGGGGGCTTTGTTATACTCAATCATGGGACTTTGTTATACTCGACCAGAGTCTTTGTTATACTCGATCAGGGGACTTTGTTATACTGGATTAGGGGACTTTGCTATACTCGATTCGGGGACTTTGTTATTCTCTATCAGGGGACTTTATTATATTCGATCAGGGAGCTTTCTCATACTTGATCAGGGGCCTTTCTTATACTCGATCCGGGGTTTTGTTATACTCGATTAGGGGACTTTGTTATTCTCTATCAGGGGACTTTATTATACTCGATAAGGGACTTTGTTATACTCGATCAAGGGACTTTGTTGTTCTCGATCAGGGGGCTTTGTTATACTCGATCTTTGGACTTTTTTAAACTCGATCAGGGGAGTTTGTTATACTCGATCAAGGGGCTTTGTTATACTCGATCAGTGGTTTTGTTTTATTCGATTAGGGGCCTTTGTTATACTCGAACCGGGGATTTTGGTATACTCGATCAGGGGATTTTCTTTTACTCGATGAGGGGGCTTTGTTATACTCGACCAGGGGACTTTGTTATACTCGATGAGGAGCCTTTGTTATACTCGATAAGGGGACTTTGTTATACTCGATCAGGAGACTTGTTGATATTCGATCAGGGATCTTTGTCATACTCGATCAGGGGCCTTTCTTATACTCGATCAGGGAACTTTGTTTTCCTCGATTAGGGGCCTTTGTTATACTCGATCAGAGGGCTTTGTTATACTCGATCAGGGGACTTTGTTATTCTCTATGTGGGGGCTTTGTTATACTCGATTAGGGGACTTTGTTATACTCGCTCAGGGGACTTTGTTATACTCGATCGTGGGACTTTGTTATACCCAATTAGGGGGCTTTGTTATACTCGAACAGGGACTTTGTTATACTCGATCAGGGGATTTTGTTATATTTGATCAGCGGACTTTGTTATACTCGATCAGGGGCCTTTGTTATACTCGATAAGGGGCCTTTGTTGTACTCGATTAGGGGCCTGTGTTATGCTCGATCAGGGGAATTTGCTATAATCGATCAGGGACCTTTCTTATACTCGATCAGGGTACTTTGTTATACTCGATCAGTGGCTTTGTTATACTTGATCAGGGGCCTTTTTATACTCAATCAGGGGATTTGTTATACTCGATGAGGGGCCTTTGTTATACTTGATCAGGGGCGTTTGTGATACTCGATCAGGGGACTTTGTTATACTCGATGAGGGGCCTTTGTCATACTCGATCAGGGGACTTTGTTAAATTCGATTAGGGGTCTTTGCTATACTCGATCAGGGGACTTTGTTATACTCGATCAGGGGACTTTGTTATACTCGATCAGGGGCCTTTGTTATATTCCATCAAGGGGCTTTGTTATACTCGATCTTGGGACTTTGTTAAACTCGACCAGAGGAACTTGATATACGCGACCTGAGGACTTTGTTATACTCAATCAAGGGGCTTTGTTATACTCGGTCAGGGGACTTTCTTATACTCGATCAGCAGACTTTGTTATACTTGATCAGGGGACTTTGCTATATTTGAACAGGGGCCTTTGTTATACTCGATCAGGGGCCTTTGTTACATTCGATCAGGGGGCTTTGTTATACTCGATCAGGAGACATTCTTATACTCGATGAGGGGCTTTGTTATACTCGACCAGGGGACTTTGTTATACTCGATGAGGGGACTTTGTTAAACTCGATTCGGGGACTTTGCTATACTCAGTTGTGTTCTGACCTCACTAGGGGAAAGGTCACGGCAGGGTTAGCTCCGGAGGGATAATTATCAGATATGGCCAGAGCAAGGTGCGGTCTTGGGTATGAGAGTTTGTTGACCAAACTGGAGTGGTCCACTGAAGAATTGGCGAAGGCCAAGTTAGAAAATGAGAGGGCCACGTTGGAGAACTTGAAATTAAGGGAAGAGCTGGCGATGTTAAAAGGAGAGGCTGGACGAGTAAAGCCAGTGGCTGACGAAAAATCAAGCGAGTGGAAAATTGTGAGTAGTGGGAAGACAAAGCTTTTGGTGAAGAAGCACACCAAGGATACGACAACAACGACAACAACAGCTAAGTGTACCAACCCGTTCAGTCCCTTGATAGACGAATTGGACGTTAGTACAGTCAGGGACAGGGATGACAAGGAAGGTATAAAAGCTTTAATTGTTGGTGACTCACAGGTAAGGTACATGGACAGGGCCTTTTGTGGTAAAAACAAAAATAGGATGAGGGTGTGTTTGCCAGGATCTGGGGTGGGGGATATAATTGACAGGATGGACAATATCTTGTCTGGTAATGGGAACAAACCCATTATCTGCCTCAGTGCAGGAGGCAATGATATTGGCCGGTGTAGGAGCGAGGAGCTTCTTGATAAGTTCAAGGCAGCCATAGATCGTATTAGGACTAAGGGAGGGATCCCTATCATATGCGGTGTCCTGCCTAGAAGGAGAGTTGGTGTTAACGACCGTCTTGACAGATATTGCAAGTCAATATCAGTCCCATTCATTGACAACTGGGACAACTTCTATGGCAGAAGGGACCTTTATGCTAGGGATGGGGTGCACCTGTCTAGGGATGGAGTAGCAACCCTGGCTGGGGCTCTAGAGGGGGCAGTTCAAAAGATATCGAAGTCTTTAAACTGCTAAGAGAACATAGGGGCACGGGGGTGGAGGAGACTGCAGTGGGAGCGGGTAAACAAGGCGAAAGATTACAGGGAAATAGTGTTAGGAATGATGACATAACTAAATTAGACAGGGAGTTTAAAACTAAACGCGGTAAGGGAAGAACTCAGAACACGACTAACTTAAATGTATATTACGCGAACAGTAGAAGTATGAGAAACAAAATGGATGATATTAGGGCCTTGGTATGTACCGAAGAAATCGATATAATTGCATTCACTGAAACATGGATCAACCTAGACACACGTGAATTACCAGTCGAATACCAAATTGCGGGTTACAAACTGTTCCATACCGATAGGCAGACCAGGAAAGGAGGCGGAGTAGCAATCTATGTTAGGGATAATCTGAAGTGTGAAATAAATAAGGAAATAAAAACTGAGAGGAATACAGAAACAATTTGGATAGAATTAAGCGACGGTCGGGAAAAATTAATCACAGGAGTAATATATAGACCCCCCAATCTTGACAGAGTCAATGAACGACTTATCTGGGATGAAATGCGCAGGGCTTCCATACACAACAAAGTCTGTATAGTAGGCGACTTTAACCTTGGCCAAATAGATTGGACCGACCTTACGGGAAACTCAGAATCAGAGGATTTTCTCGAGACGATCCAGGACTGTTTCCTAAGTCAACATATAACCGAACCCACACGGGGTAATAATATATTGGATTTAGTTTTGTCAAACAGAGAAAACCTCATTAGCAATGTCGAGGTAGGGAACGAACTTGCAAACAGCGATCACAAAGAAATTCGATTCCAGTTAGATTTTCAGGGCAGACGTAAGGAAAATTCCACTAAAGTACCAGATTTCAGAAGGGCAAACTTTGACAGTTTAAAGAGGCAGCTGAGAGAGGGGGTGTCGCGCTTGGCCGTGAACCTGACAGATGACACCGACCTGATAACGAGATCTGAGATTGCCGAGTTCCACGACAATTTAAATAGTGAGTTACTTAATGCACAAAAGGCAGAACATACCATACAAAAAACTCAGATCAAACAACAATGACCCTAAATGGATAAATAATTATTTAAAGAACATCATTGGCCAAAGGAAGGCAATAGGTAGAAGGATAAATCGTGGCGAAATTCACCTCCGGGACTATTATAGGGTATTGGCGAGTAGGGTTAAAACCGAGATAAGGGAAGCAAAGAGGAATAATGAGGTAAGGATAGCAAGAGAGGCAAAGACAAACCCCAAAGGATTCTACCAAATGTACCAAACTAAAACACGAGAAAAGATTGGACCAATACGGTCAGACTCCGGCGAGCTCACTGATAACGACGGAGAAATGAGCAATAATTTGAATAAATATTTTTCAACAGTTTTCACCAGCGAAAATTTAAACATGATACCCGAGGCACCGACTCTATTCAGAGATAGTGAAGAAAACAAATTAAGTGAGATAGTAGTGACTAGTAACGATGTTAGTAAGCAAATAGACAAACTAAAGCCTAATAAGTCACCTGGTCCCGATGAGATATTTGCCAGAGTATTAAAGGAATGTAAGGAAGAGCTTAGTATGCCCTTAGCAAAGTTGTTTAACATGTCCTTAAAAACAGGTGTAGTACCAGAATCCTGGAGGATAGCGAATGTAATACCGATCTTCAAGAAGGGGGATAGATCACTATCCTCTAACTACCGCCCAATCAGTCTAACATCAATAGTAGGCAAATTACTGGAAGCAATCATTTCAAACTCTATTCGAAATCACCTGGAGAAGCACAGATTGATCAATGATTCCAGCATGGCTTCACAAGTGGACGTTCTTGCCTAACTAATCTATTAACATTCTTTTCATCAGTTTTCGAATCAGTGGACGAGGGGCACAATTATGATGTGGTATATCTCGACTTTAGCAAAGCCTTCGACAGAGTACCCCACGAAAGACTAATTAGAAAGGTAGAAGCTCATGGCATCAAAGGTGACATCCTTAAATGGATTAGGGCGTGGTTACAGGACAGGAAACAGCGAGTGAGCATTAACGGCACTAAGTCCCATTGGAGCAACGTCACAAGTGGAGTTCCCCAAGGCTCAGTACTTGGACCATTATTGTTTATTATATACATAAACGACATAGATATCGGCATAGACAGCAACATAAGTAAATTTGCTGATGATACTAAAATAGGACGTGTTATCAAATCTGACGAGGACTCGGCAAAACTACAGGAGGATCTAAACATATTTTTCGAATGGTCTGAAAAATGGCAGATGAAATTCAACATTGACAAATGTAAAGTACTCAGTATAGGAAATGTAAACAGGGAAACCAGATACCAGATGAACAACGATGCCATAGAGAAATCCGACTGCGAGAGAGATTTAGGAGTAATGATAAGTAGGAACCTTAAGCCAAGTAAACAATGTGTTTTTGCTCGTAACAAGGCTAATAAAGTACTTGGGCTCATACAAAGGAGTGTTAGTTACAAGACTAGCGAGGTCATCCTAAAACTGTATCTTGCTCTTGTGAGACCACACCTGGATTACGCAGTCCAGTTCTGGTCACCGTATTACAGAATGGATATAGAATCCTTGGAAAGAATTCAGAGGAGAATGACAAGACTAATCCCGGGTATCAGGAACCTTGAGTATAGAGACAGGTTAAAGCATCTTAATTTGCACTCCCTTGAGAGACGTAGAGCGAGGGGCGACCTGATAGAGGTGTATAAATGGAAGGCAGGGCTAAACAAAGGGGACATTACAAAGGTACTCAAATTATCCAACCAGGAGCGAACTCGTAACAATGGTTTTAAATTGGACAAATTTAGATTTAGGCGTGAAATAGGTAAACACTGGTTTGGAAACAGAGTAGTGGATGAATGGAACAAGTTACCAAACATCATCATTAACTCGAATACGCTGAATTGCTTCAAACATAGGTTGGATGCTCATATGAGCAATAGGGGTTGGGTGTAAACGGGACTGCCCAGTATGGGCCAATAGGCCCGCTGCAGTTTCCTCCATTCTTATGTTCTTATGTTCTTATGTCTTTGTTATACTCGATCAGGGGGTTTTCTTATACCCGACTAGGGGATTCTGTTATACTTGAACAGGGGACTTTGTTATACTCGATTAGGGGACTTTGCTATACTCGATCTGGGGACTTTGTAATATTCGTTCAGGGAACTTTGTCATACTTGATCAGGGGCCTTTCTTATACTCGATACAGGGGACTTTGTTATATTCGATCAGGGAACTTTCTCATACTTGATCAGGGGCCTTTCTTTTACTCGATCAGGGGACTTTGTTATACTCGACCTGGGGGCTTTGCTATACTCGATCTGGGGGTTTGTTATACTCGATCAGGGGACTTTGTTTTTCTCTATCTGGGGACTTTGTTATATTCGATGAGGGGACTTTGTTATACTCGATCAGGGGACTTTCTTATACTCGATCAGGGGGGCTTTTTTATACTCGACCAGGGGACTTTGTTATACTCGATCAGGTGACTTTGTTATACTCGTTTAGGGGACTTTGCTATACTCGATCAGGGGACATTGTTATGTTCGATCAGAGAACTTTGTCATACTCGTTCAGGGGCCTTTCTTATACTCGATGAGGGGGCTTTGTCATACTCGATCAGGGGACTTTGTTATACTCCATCAGGGGGCTTTCTTATACTCGATTAGAGGCTTTGTTATACTCGATCAGGGGCCGTTGTTATAATCAATTAGGGGATTTTGTTATACTTGATCAGTGGAGTTTGTTATACTCGATGAGGGGGTTTTCTTTTACCCGAGTAGGGGATTTTGTTATACTTGAACAGGGGACTTTGTTATACTCGATTAGGGGACTTTGCTATACTCGATCTGGGGACTTTGTTATAATCGATCAGGGAACTTTGTCATACTCGATCAGGGGCATTTCTTATACTCGATCAGGGGACTTTGTTATACTCGATCAGGAGTGTTTGTTATGCTCGATCAGGGGACTTTGTTATGCTCGATCAGGGGACTTTGTTATACTCGAACAGGGGGCTTTGTTATACTCGATAAGGGGCCTTTGTTATATTCGATGAGGGGGCTTTATTATACTCTATCAGGGGCCTTTATTATACTCGATGAGGGGGCTTTGTTATACTCGATCAGGGGACATTTTTATACTTGATGAGGGTACTTTTCTATACTCGATCAAGGGCCTTTATTATACTCGATCAGGGGAATTTGTTATACTCGATCAGGGGCCTTTGTTATACTTGACCAGGGGCGTTTGTTATAATCAATCAGGGGACTTTGTTATACTCGATGAGTGGCCTTTGTTATACTCAAATAGGGGACTTTGTTATACTAGATCAGGGGACTTGTTGATATTCGATCAGGGAGCTTTGTCATACTTGAAGGGGCCTTTCTGATACTCGATCAGGGAACTTTGTTACACTCGATGACGGGCCTTTGTTATACTCGATTAGGGGGCTTTGTTATACTCGATCTTGGTGTTAGGTTCTGAATAATAAGTTCTATATACAGGAGAGAACACAAACACCTGTATAGTTTTGTAGGTTCGGTTTACTGGATAAGAGTATGTACACAAAGGGGAGCGGCACTCTCCCCGGCTAGGCTCCTGCTGGTCAACTGCTATAGACGACGTATGGCAAGTGATACATTAGCAGCTTCCATACGTCGCCAGGCACATTAATTAAGCATGTGGGATATGGTAATAACATTGCCACACGCTGCTAGCTAGGCTGAATAAATAATACATAAATGGAGCACATACATAATATACATACATGATATATAATCCAGCATCCATACTATACATACACCTCCCTCCCCCCTATACGCTCATAGCAAAGTCTTGAGCGGACCTTTTCTTTTGGATCCGTTCTGAGCGTCGAGGGACTTCATCACTGGGAAGGGTATGGGACTCAACACTGGTGGCGGGGCCAGCAGAAGGCATTGTTACAGGGCGGAGAAAACGGCGGTTCCTCCACCACACACGACCACTGGGTAACCGCACCTGGTAGTCCCGTGACCTGCCGAGACCCATAACTACGCCTACTTTGTCCCAACGTAGGGAGGTCGGGTCCTGAACACGGACTTGGGTGCCGACACTCAACCTGGGGAGAGAACGGGCGTGGTCATTGTAGCGGGCGACGACGTCCTGAACACGTTCGGCGGCTCGGCGATCACAATCCTCTGTCTTGGCCTGCCACTCCTTGGAGAAGGATTGAGGGTGAGCAGGGACACAAGAACGAAGGGGGCGTCCATACAAAACCTGGGCAGGGGAGCGTCCGGTGTAGTTAGGTGTGTTGCGGAGTTCAAGAAGACCCCTGTCGAAGGCCTCGCAGTCAATGTTCCCAGAAGGGGCCACCTTAAGGATGAGGTGCTTCAGGGATTTGACAGCAGCCTCAGCGTGGCCGTTGGACTGCGGGTAATGGGGCGATGACAACACATGCCGGACTCCCCATCGGTCAAGGAACACAGCAAAGTCCCGGCTTGTGAACTGAGGCCCTCCGTCGGTTCGCAGGCGTACAGGAACGCCCACGTCACGGAAGTAGTGGCGGAACTTGCTGATGGTGGCGGCAGACGTCGTGTCATTACCGCACTTGATGACAACCGGCCAACCAGAGAGACGGTCGACGATAACGAGGAAGGACTTTCCTGACACACAGAAAAAGTCGGCCGACACAGACTCAAAGGGGCGGGTGGGGTTGTCGTCACTCATAAAGGGTTCCTGCTGCTGGCTGGGTTGTAATACGTGGCGGGGCTTGCACACCTGGACAGCATTGGAGATGTCGGGGTCGATGCCAGGCCGGAACACAGTCTGTCTTGCACGCCGTTTGGTGGCCTCGGCTCCACAGTGACTGTCGTGGAGGCCAGCCAAGGCGTGGAGACTTGAAGCAGCAGGGACAACTACCGAAGGAGAGGTGTCACTGGCCAGAGGTAGGGGTAGGGCGGCAGCAGGGTAGTTGCTGCTCCCTTCGTGCACCCTGTTGGCGTGTTTTACCTCGAGAATCGGTGTTGGGAAGTCCTGGGAGATGATGGCCAACTCTCGGCAATGTCTGTAGGACAGCAAAGGAGTCGGGACGCCATTATGCACATCAATCCAGGCTTGACACGACCTGTTGCCAAAGGTGACGTGTGCATAGAGTGAACCTAGGGCCGGGGTCATAAGTGAACCATCTGCCATAAAGCGGAGATCCTTGGGGGGCGGTCCTAGATCACTTGGAGAGAGCCCCAAGCATTGCAAATGCTGGGGACCGATGACTGTAGCATCAGCGCCGGTGTCAGGCAACATCTGAAGACGGGATGACACACCGCCGTAGGTCACGATGACGCTGATGTACTGGGGGACTTTGGTCCTGGGACGCGGGGGGGAGCACACATTCCTAATGTGGCTCGAGCGTTGTCAGGAGTCGTCGTGCCTCTGATTGGAAGACTGTGGGTGGCCCTCTCTGGTGGAAGGGGGCTGAAGCTTCCGCCGACGCGGTCCCTTGGGTATGTTGGAAGGGCAACACTTGTCATAGTGGCCCAGACGACCACACACATTGCACTGGACGCGTTTGGCTGGGCACCGTACTGTGAGTGACCAGTGGCCCTTACGGTCACAACTGTTGCAGGTAGACTGAGCAGCTGGACACACCTGTGTTCCGTGCTGCTTACCACAGTTGTTGCAAAATAAACCGGGCGTGGACGTGGTGGGCGAAGGCGTAGGAACAGGCTTCTTGTCCTTCTTGTACCGGGACACAGCGCTTACAGCTGTAGGGGGAGCACGGATGGCAGAGGTGGCACACCTGGCAGCCTCATAGAACATAAGAACATAAGAATGGAGGAAACTGCAGCGGGCCTATTGGCCCATACTGGGCAGTCCCGTTTACACCCAACCCCTATTGCTCATATGAGCATCCAGCCTATGTTTGAAGCAATTCAGCGTATTCGAGTTAATGATGATATTTGGTAACTTGTTCCATTCATCCACTACTCTGTTTCCAAACCAGTGTTTACCTATTTCACGCCTAAATCTAAATTTGTCCAATTTAAAACCATTGTTACGAGTTCGCTCCTGGTTGGATAATTTGAGTACCTTTGTAATGTCCCCTTTGCTTAGCCCTGCCTTCCATTTATACACCTCTATCAGGTCGCCCCTCGCTCTACGTCTCTCAAGGGAGTGCAAATTAAGATGCTTTAACCTGTCTCTATACTCAAGGTTCCTGATACCCGGGATTAGTCTTGTCATTCTCCTCTGAATTCTTTCCAAGGATTCTATATCCATTCTGTAATACGGTGACCAGAACTGGACTGCGTAATCCAGGTGTGGTCTCACAAGAGCATGACATATCGTCAACACATCCTTAAGAGAAGAGGAAGAGTCGAGGGAGGTGAGGCGTTGGACAAGTTCCTCGTCCTTAACACCCATCAGGATCACCTGCTTCAACTGGGTCTCCTCGCACTGCTGGTGGTGGCCTGGACATATATCTACCTCTTCCGAGGCGCTCTTGAGTCATACGTAAAAGGCATCAAAAGACTCACCCTCCATCTGTCTGCAGCTAAACAATTCCCTCCTGCGCAGAGCTTCATTCTGCTGTCCTTTGATGTGCCGTTGTAGAACGTCCAGTACCTCCTCTAGAGACAGCGAAGAGGTTGGGGGTACCTGCAACGTATGTTCCAAGACACGCTGAATTTCCAAGGACAGGCACATACGCAGCTGGATGAGTTGTTTAGGCTGTGACAAACTCTGGAGATCCACCATTGTAGAATAATCAGTCCACCGTCGCCGCCATTCACGAAAAGTCTGGAAAGTCTCATCAGGCTTCAAGATGGGCGGCGTTTGAGCTGCTGCTTTAGGTGGGGCTGCGGGGCGTGAAGGAAGCATGGATGAGGTATCTGAACCAGTCAGTACCGAGGCAGTGTTAGAGCCAGGGGCTTGGTTGACAGTGAGGCGAGATATCAAGGCTTCAAACCGTTCACTGTCTTCCAATCTCCGTTGGTGGTCTCGTTCTGCCTCTGCTTGCCTTCTGTGCTCATCCGCCAAACGTCTGTGGGCTTCATCCTCGCGTTTCTCATCTCTCATAAACTTCAGTAAAGCAATTATCTCTGGAGACAACGCTGAATATTGAGGTGAGGGACTGCGCGATGTGGGGGCTGGAGCGTCGTGGCCGGCCTGGTCATCCATCTCTGCGGGGCTATCACCCGTCTGACTCATCCAGACGCTGGGTCCACGGCTACGTAAGGCATGAGACATAACTACTTCATCTGTGTACTATGTCTTAAATCAGTGTTGACCGGTCAGCCCGTCGTATCAACAAGGTTTCAGACAAAAAATTTATTAAATACACAGATAAGTAGGTTATATATATATAATATATATAAAAAAGCCGAGCGATCAGCGAGTGTTAGTACGTGAATGTGTGCGCGAGGGCAGTGAGAGCGGTCTCCTCGAGCTGTGAAGGGATGTGGAGACGACGCTGTGAGGGGGTGGAGGGAGAGGCACGGCGACTCCCAGTCAGTCCAGTTATCCTCAGGACGCGGTCAGAGACGGGTGCACTGAACTCTACTCCTTACAAATGCCCAGAACGTGCCGTATACCTTGGGAATCCTTTAGAACAAGGTCACACATGAATGGCACGCAACACACAATGCACTAAACACTTCACAGAAAATCACTGTCACTGACACTGCTCAAAGTTGCTGAATTCTTCGAGCAGGGATGACGCGCGGGAGTTGACCCAAGGCTTGACCCAAGGCGGGAGGGTCCATAGCCGGCTTTCCACAGACTTTGCACTTTCACTCGTAATTATCCAGTAAGACTACGCACTGCGCCATGTTAGGTTCTGAATAATATGTTCTATATACAGGAGAGAACACAAACACCTGTATAGTTTTGTAGGTTCGGTTTACTGGATAAGAGTATGTACACAAAGGGGAGCGGCACTCTCCCCGGCTAGGCTCCTGCTGGTCAACTGCTATAGACGACGTATGGCAAGTGATACATTAGCAGCTTCCATACGTCGCCAGGCACATTAATTATGCATGTGGGATATGGTAATAACATTGCCACACGCTGCTAGCTAGGCTGAATAAATAATACATAAATGGAGCACATACATAATATACATACATGATATATAATCCAGCATCCATAATATACATACACTTGGGACTTTGTTATTCTCAACAGGGGACTTTGTTATACTCGATCAGGTTACTTTGTTATACTCGATCAGGGGACTTTGTTGTTTCTCGAACAGCGGACTTTGCTATACTCGATCTGGGGGCTTTGTTATACTCGATCTTTGGACTTTGTTATACTCGACCAGGGTCCTTGTTATACTCGATTCGGGGACTTTGTTATACACGATTCGGGGACTTTGTTATATTCGATCAGGGAACGTTCTCATACTTGATGAGGGGCCTTTCTTATACTCGATCAGGGGACTTTGTTATACTCGACCTGGGGGCTTTGTTATACTCGATCTGGGGGTTTGTTGTACTCGATTAGGGGACTTTGTTATTCTCTATCAGGGGACTTTATTATACTCGATAAGGGACTTTTCTATACTCGATCAGGGGACTTAATGTTGTACTCGATCTGGGGGCTTTGTTATACCCGATCTTTGGACTTTGTTATACTCGATCAGGGGAGTATGTTATACTCGATCAAGGGGCTTTGTTATACTCGATCAGTGGCTTTGTTTTATTCGATTAGGGGCCTTTGTTATACTCGATCAGGGGACTTTGTTATACTCGATCAGGGGACTTTGTTATACTCGATGAGGAGCCTTTGTTATACTCGATTAGGGGACTTTGTTGTAATCGATCAGCGGACTTTGTTATACTCGATCAGGGGACTTTGTTACACTCGATCAGTGGCTTTGTTATACTTGATTAGAGGCCTTTGATATACTCAATCAGGGGATTTGTTATACTCGATCAGGGGACTTCCTTATACTCGATCAGTGGACTTTGTTATACTCCATCAGGGGGCTTTCTTATACTCGATTAGAGGCTTTGTTATACTCGATCAGGGGCCTTTGTTATAATCAATTAGGGGATTTTGTTATACTTGATAAGGGGAGTTTGTTATACTCGATCAGGGGGTTTTCTTATACCCGACTAGGGGATTTTGTTATACTTGAACAGGGGACTTTGTTATACTCGATTAGAGGACTTTGCTATACTCGATCTGGGGACTTTGTTATATTCGTTCAGGGAACTTTGTCATACTCGAAAGGGCCTTTCTTATACTCGATCAGGGAACTTTGTTATACTCGATCAGGGGTCTTTGTTATACTCGATTAGGGGGCTTTGTTATACGGGATCTTGGGACTTTGTTATTCTCTGTCAGGAGACTTTGTTATACTCGAACAGGTTACTTTGTTAAACTCGGTCAGGGAACTTTGTTGTTTCTCAAACAGCGACTTTGCTATACTCGATCTGGGGGCTTTGTTATACTCGATCTTGGGACTTTGTTATACTCGACCAGAGTCTTTGTTATACTCGATCAGGGGACTTTGTTATACTGGATTAGGGGACTTTGCTTTACTCGATTCGGGGACTTTGTTATTCTCTATCAGGGGACTTTATTATATTTGATCAGGGAGCTTTCTCATACTCGATCAGGGGCCTTTCTTATACTCGATCCGGGGTTTTGTTATACTCGATTAGGGGACTTTGTTATACTCGATCAGGGGACTTTGTTATACTCGATCAGGGACTTTGTTATACTCGATCTGGGGACTTTGTTATACTCGATCAGGGGACTTTGTTATACTCGATCAGGGGACTTTGTTATACTCGATCAGTGGCTTTGTTATACTCGATTAGGGGCTTTGTTATACTCGATCAGGGGACTTTGTTATACTCGATCAGGGGATTTTGTTATTTCTCGATCAGGGGACTTTGTTATACTCGATCAGGGGACTTTGTTATACTCGATCAGGGGCCTTTGTTATACTCGATAGGGGCCTTTGTTATACTCGATCAGGGGACTTTGTGATAATCGATCAGGGGTCTTTGTTATACTCGATCAGGGTACTTTGTTATACTCGATCAGGGACTTTGTTATACTCGATTAGGGGCCTTTGTTATACTCGATCAGGGTACTTTGTTATACTCGATTAGGGCCTTTGTTATACTGATCAGGGCTTTGTGATACTCGATCAGGGGACTTTGTTATACTCGATTAGGGGACTTTGTCATACTCGATCAGGGGACTTTGTTAAATTCGATTTGGGGTCTTTGCTATACTCGATCAGGGGATTTTGTTATACTAGATCAGGGGACTTTGTTATACTCGATCAGGGGCCTTTGTTATATTCCATCAAGGGGCTTTGTTATACTCGATCTTGGGACTTTGTTAAACTCGACCAGAGGAACTTGATATACTCGACCTGAGGACTTTGTTATACTCAATCAAGGGGCTTTGCTATACTCGGTCAGGGGACTTTCTTATACTCGATCAGCAGACTTTGTTATACTTGATCAGGGGATTTTGTTATACTCGAACAGGGGGCTTTGCTATACTCGATCAGGGGCCTTTGTTATATTCGATCAGGGGGCTTTGTTATACTCGATAAGGAGACATTCTTATACTCGATGAGGGGCTTTGTTATACTCGACCAGGGAATTTGTTATACTCGATGAGGGGACTTTGTTTAACTCGATTCGGGGACTTTGCTATACTCGATCAGGGGTCTTTGTTATACTCGATCAGGGGACTTTGTTATACTCGATCAGAGGACTTTGTTATACTCGAAGAGGGGGCTTTGTTATACTCGATCAGGGGCCTTTGTTATATTCGATAAAGGGGCTTTGTTATACTCGATTCGGGGCCTTATTTATACTCGATCATGGGACTTTGTTATCCCCGATCAGGGGGCTTTGTTATACTCGATCAGGGGACTTTGTTATACTCGATCAGGGGATTTTGTTATACTCGATCAAGGGAGTTTGTTATACTCGATCAGGGTTCTTTGTTATACTCGATCAGGGGACTTTGTTATACTCGATTAGGGGACTTCGTTATACTCGAAGAGGGGTCTTTGTTACACTCAACACTGGGATTTAATTATACTCGATGAGGGGCCTTTGTTATATTCGATCAGGGGACCTGTTAATATTCGATCGGGGAGCTTTGTCATACTCGATTAGGGGCATTTCTTATACTCGATAAAGGAACTTTGTTATACTCGATGAGGGGCCTTTTTAATACTCGATCAGGGGGCTTTGTTGCACTCGATGAGGGACCTTTGTTATTCTCTATCAGGGGACTTTGTTGTACTCGATCAGCGGACTTTGGTATACTCGATCTGGTGGCTTTGTTATACTCGATTTTGGGACTTTGTTATACTCGATCAATGGCTTTGTGATGTTCGATTAGGGGCCTTTTTTATACTCGAACAGGGGACTTTGGTATACTCGATCAGGGGACTTTGTTATACTCGATGAGGGGGGTTTGTTATACTCGACCAGGAGACTTTGTTATACTCGATCAGGGGCCTTTGTTATATTCCATCAAGGGGCTTTGTTATAATCGATCTTGGGACTTTGCTAAACTCGACCAGAGGAACTTGTTATACTCGACCTGAGGACTTTGTTATACTCAATCAAGGGGCTTTGTTATACTCGGTCAGGGGACTTTCTTATACTCGATCAGGGAACTTTGTTATATTCGATCAGGGGGCTTTGTTATACTCTATCAGTGGCATTGTTATATTCGATGAGGGGCCTTTGTTATACTCGATCAGGTTACTTTCTTATACTCGATGAGGGGCCTTTGTTATACTCGATCAAGGGGCTTTCTTATCCTCGATCAGGGGACATTGTTATTCTCGATCAGGGGACTTTCTTATACTCGATCAGGGGACTTTGTCGTATTCGATCAGCGGACTTTGTTATACTCGATCAGGGGACTTTGTTATACTCGATCTTGGGACTTTGTTATACTCGATGAGGGGGCTTTGTTATACACTATCAGTGACTTTGTTATACTCGATGAGGGGCATTTGTTATATTCCATGAGGTTACTTATTTATACTCGATGAGGGGCCTTTGTTATACTCGATCAAGGGGGTTTGTTATATTCGATCACGGAACTTTGATATTCTCGATGAGGGGACTTTGTTATAATCGATCAGGTGACTTTCTTATACGCTATCAGGGGACTTTGCTGTAATCAATCAGCGGACTGTGTTATACTCTATCAGGGGACTTTGTTATACTCGATCTTGGGACTTTGTTATACTCGTTCAGGGGGCTTTGTTATACTCGATTAGGGGCCTATGTTATACTCGATCAGGGTACTTTGCTATAATCGATCAGGGGCCTTTCTTATACTCGATCAGGGGACTTTGTACTACTCGATCAGTGTTCTTTGTTATACTCGATCAGGGGCCTTTGTTATACTCGATCAGGGGACTTTGTTATACTCGAACAGGGGTCTTTGTTATACTCGATCAGGGGCCTTTGTTATACTCGATCAGGTGACTTTCTTATACTCGATCAGGGAACTTTGTTTTCCTCGATTAGGGGCCTTTGTTATTCTCGATGAGAGGGCTTTGTTATACTCGATTAGGGGACTTTGTTATACTCGCTCAGGGGACTTTGTTATACTCGATCATGGGACTTTGTTATACCCAATTAGGGGGCTTTGTTATACTCGAACAGGGACTTTGTTATACTCGATCAGGGGATTTTGGTATATTTGATTAGCGGACTTTGTTATACTCGATCAGGGGGCCTTTGTTATACTCGATCAGGGGCCTTTGTTGTACTCGATTAGGGGCCTGTGTTATGCTCGATTAGGGTACTTTGCTATAATCGATCAGGGGCCTTTCTTATACTCGATCAGGGTACTTTGTTATACTCGATCAGTGGCTTTGTTATACTTGATCAGGGGCGTTTGTGATACTCGATCAGGGGACTTTGTTATACTCGATGAGGGGCCTTTGTCATACTCGATCAGGGGACTTTGTTAAATTCGATTAGGGGTCTTTGCTATACTCGATCAGGCGACTTTGTTATGCTCGATCAGGGGACTTTGTTATGCTTGATCAGGGGCCTTTGTTCTATTTCATCAAGGGGCTTTGTTATACTCGATCTTGGGACTTTGTTAAACTCGACCAGAGGAACTTGATATACTCGACCTGAGGACTTTGTTATACTCAATCAAGGGGCTTTGTTATACTCGATAAGGAGACATTCTTATACTCGATGAGGGGCTTTGTTATACTCGTCCAGGGAATTTGTTATACTCGATGAGGGGACTTTGATAAACTCGATTCGGGGACTTTGCTATACTCGAAGAGGGGGCTTTGTTATACTCGATCAGTGGACTTTGTTATACTCGAAGAGGGGGCTTTGTTATACTCGATCAGGGGCCTTTCTTATATTCGATCAAGGGGCTTTGTTATACTCGATTATGGGACTTTGCTATACTCGATCAGGGGACTTTGTTATACTCGATGAGGGGGCTTTGTTATACTCGACCAGGGGCCTTTCTTATACTCGATGAGGAGGCTTTGTTATACTCGATCAGGGTACTGTCTTATACTTGATGAGGGTACTTTGTTATACTCGATCAGGGGTATTGTTATACTTGATGAGGGGCCTTTGTTATACTCGATCAGGGGATTTGTTATACTCGATCAAGGGCCTTTGTTATTCTTGACCAGGGGCGTTTGTTATAATCAATCAGGGGACTTTATTATACTCGATGAGGGGCCTTAGTTATACTCAAATAGGGGACTTTGTTACACTCGATCAGGGGACTTGTTGATATTCGATCAGGGAGCTTTGTCATACTCAAAGGGGCCTTTCTTATACTCGATCAGGGAACTTTGTTATACTCGATGAGGGGCCTTTGTTATACTCGATTAGGGGGCTTTGTTATACGGGATCTTGGGACTTTGTTATTATCTATGAGGGGACTTTGTTATACTCGATCAGGTTACTTTGTTAAACTCGGTCAGGGAACTTTGTTGTTTCTCAAACAGCGACTTTGCTATACTCGATCTGGGGGCTTTGTTATACTCGATCTTGGGACTTTGTTATACTCGACCAGAGTCTTTGTTATACTCGATCAGGGGACTTTGTTATACTGGATTAGGGGACTTTGCTATACTCGATCAGGGGACTTTGTTATACTCGATCAGGGGACTTGTTGATATTCGATCAGGGATCTTTGTCATACTCGATCAGGGGCCTTTCTTATACTCGATCAGGGAACTTTGTCTTCCTCGATTAGGGGCCTTTGTTATACTCGATCAGGGGATTTTCTTTTTTCGATGAGGGGGCTTTGTTATACTCGACCAGGGGACTTTGTTATACTCGATGAGGAGCCTTTGTTATACTCGATAAGGGGACTTTGTTATACTCGATCAGGGGACTTGTTGATATTCGATCAGGGATCTTTGTCATACTCGATCAGGGGCCTTTCTTATACTCGATCAGGGAACTTTGTCTTCCTCGATTAGGGGCCTTTGTTATACTCGATCAGAGGGCTTTGTTATACTCGATCAGGGGACTTTGTTATTCTCTATATGGGGACTTTGTTATACTAGATTAGGGGACTTTGTTATACTCGCTCAGGGGACTTTGTTATACTCGATCATGGGACTTTGTTATACCCAATACGGGGGCTTTGTTATACTCGAACAGCGGACTTTGTTATACTCGATCAGGGGATTTTGTTATATTTGTCAGCGGACTTTGTTATACTCGATCAGGGGCCATTGTTATACTCGATCAGGGGCCTTTGTTGTGCTCGATTAGGGGCCTGTGTTATGCTCGATCAGGGTACTTTGCTATATTCGATCAGGGGCCTTTCTTATACTCGATCAGGGTACTTTGTTATACTCGATCAGTGGCTTTGTTATACTTGATCAGGGGCCTTTGTTATACTCAATCAGCGGATTTGTTATTCTCGATGAGGGGCCTTTGTTATACTTGATCAGGGGCGTCTGTGACACTCGATCAGGGGACTTTGTTATACTCGATGAGGGGCCTTTGTCATACTCGATCAGGGGACTTTGTTTAATTCGATAAGGGGTCTTTGCTATACTCGATCAGGGGACTTTGTTATACTCGATCAGGTTACTTTTTTATACTCGATCAGAGGCCTTTGTTATACTCGACCAAGGGGCTTTGTCATACTCGATCAGGGGACTTTGTTATTCTCGATCAGGGAACTTTGTTATACTCGATGAGGTGACTTTCTTATACTCGATCAGGGGACTTTGTTGTAATCGATCAGCGGACTTTGTTATACTCGATCAGGGGACTTTGTTATACTCGATCAGTGGCTTTGTTATACTTGATCAGGGGCCTATGTTATACTCAATCAGGGGATTTGTTATACTCGATGAGGTGACTTTCTTATACTCGATCAGGGGACTTTGTTGTAATCGATCAGGGGCCTTTGTTATACCTGATCAGGGGCTTTTGTTATACTCGATCAGGGGACTTTGCTAAACTCGATCAGGGGTCTTTGTTCTACTCGATCAGGGGACTTTGTTATACTCGATCAGGGGACTTTGTTATACTCGAACAGGGAGCTTTGTCATACTCGATTAGGGGCCTTTGTTATATTCGATCAGGGGACTTTGTTATACTCAATCAGGGGATTTGTTATACTCGATCAGGGGCCTTTGTTATACTTGATCAGGGGCGTTTGTTATACTCGATCAGGGGACTTTGTTAAACTCGATCAGGGGTCTCTGTTATACTCGAGCAGGGGGCTCTATTATACTCTATGAGGAGACTTTGTTATACTCGATGAGGGGGCTTTGTTATACTCGAACAGGGGACATTGTTATACTCGATGAGGGGACTTTCTTATACCCGATTAGGGGATTTGTTTTACTCGATCAGGGGCCTTTCTTTTAATCAATTAGGGAATTTTGTTATACTCGATCAGGGGACTTTGTTATACTCGATCAGGGGGCATTCTTATACCCGACTAGGGCATTTTGTTATACATGAAAGGGGACTTTGTTAAACTCGATTAGGGGACTTTGCTATACTCGATCTGGGGACTTTGTCATACTCGATCAGGGCCCTTTCTTATACCTGATCAGGGGACTTTGTTTTACTCGATCAGGAGTGTTTGTTATACTCGATCAGGGGACTTTGTTATGCTCGATCAGTGGACTTTGTTATACTCGAACAGGGGGATTTGATATACTCGACCTGAGGATTTTGTCCTACTCGATCAGGGGGCTTTGTTATACTCGATCAAGGGACTTTCTTATACTTGATGAGGGGAGTTTGCTATACTCGATCATGGGCCTTTATTATACTCGATCAGGGGGCTTTGTTTTACTCGACCAGGGGACTTTGTTATACTCGATCAGGGGTATTGTTATACTTGATGAGGGGCCTTTGTTATACTCGATCAGGGGATTTGTTATACTCGATGAGGGGCCTTTGTTATACTTGACAAGGAGCGTTTGTTATAATCAATCAGAGGACTTTGTTATACTCGATGAGGGGCCTTTGTTATACTCAAATAGGGGACTTTGTTTTACTCGATGAGGGATTTGCTTATATTCGATCAGGGAGCTTTGTCATACTCGAAGGGGCCTTTCTTATACTCCATCATTGAACTTTGTTATACTCGATGACGGGCCTTTGTTTACTCGATTAGGGGACTTTGTTATACTCGATCTTGGGACTTTGTTATACTCGATCTTGGGACTTTGTTATACTCGACCAGGGTCCTTGTTATACTCGATCAGGGGACTTTGATATATTCGATTAGGGGACTTTGCTATACTCGATTCGGGGACTTTGTTATATTCGATCAGGGAACTTTCTCATACTCGATCAGGGGCCTTTCTTATACTCGGTCAGGGGACTTTGTTATACTCGACCTGGGGGCTTTGTTATACTCGACCAGTATCCTTGTTATACTCGATCAGGGGACTTGTTGATATTCGAACAGGGAGCTTTGTCATACTCGATCAGGGGCCTTTCTTATACTCGATCAGTGAACTTTGTTTTACTAGATCAGGGGCCTTTGTTATACTCGATGAGGGGACTTTGTTATACTCGTTAAGGGGACTTTCTTATACTCGATCAGGGGGGGCTTTGTTATACTCGACCAGGGGACTTTGTTATACTCAATCAGGTGACATTGTTATACTCGTTAAGGGGACTTTGCTATACTCGATCAGGGGATATTGTTTTGTTCGATCAGAGAACTTTGTCATACTCGTTCAGGGGCCTTTCTTATACTCGATGAGGGGCTTTGGTATACTCGATCAGGGGACTTTCTTATACTTGATGAGGGTACTTTGCTATACTCGATCAAGGGCATTTTTTATTCTCGATCAGGGGACTTTGTTATACTTGATGAGGGCACTTTGATATACTCGATCAGGGGTATTGTTATATTTGATGAGGGGCCTTTGTTATACTCGATCAGGGGATTTGGTATACTCGATGAGGGGCCTTTGTTAAATTGACCAGGGGCGTTTGTTATAATCAATCAGGGGACTTTATTATACTCGATGAGGGGCCTTTGTTATACTCAAATAGGGGACTTTGTTATACTCGATCAGGGGACTTGTTGATATTCGATCAGGGAGCTTTGTCATGCTCGATCAGGGGCCTCTCTTATACTCGATTAGGGAACTTTGTTTTACTCGATTCGGGACCTTTGTTGTACTCGATCAGAGGGCTTTGTTATACTCGATCAGGGGACTTTGTTATTCTCTATCTGGGGACTTTGTTATACTCGATTAGGGGACTTTGTTATACTCGCTCAGGGGACTTTGTTATACTCGATCATGGGACTTTGTTATACCCGATTAGGGAGCTTTGTTATACTCGAACAGGGGATTTTGTTATATTTGATCAGCGGACTTTGTTATATTCGATCAGGGGTATTTGTTATACTCGATCAGGGGCCTTTGTTGTACTCGATTAGGTGCCTGTGTTATGCTCGATCAGGGTACTTTGCTATAATCGATCATGGGCCTTTCTTATACTCGATCAGGGTACTTTGTTATACTCGGTCAGTGGCTGTGTTATACTTGATCAGGGGCCTTTGTTAGACTCAATCAGGGGATTTGTTATACTCGATGAGGGGCCTTTGTTATACTTGATGAGGGGCGTTTGTGATACTCTATCAGGGGACTTTGTTATACTCGATGAGGGGCCATTGTCATACTCGATCAGGGGACTTTGTTAAATTCGATTAGGGGTCTTTGCTATACTCGATCAGGGGACGTTGTTATACTGGATCAGGGGACTTTGTTATAACCGAACAGGGGTCTTTGTTATACTCGATCAGGGGCCTTTGTTATACTCGATCAGGTTACTTTTTTATACTCGATGAGAGGCCTTTGTTATACTCGACCAAGGGGCTTTGTTATACTCGATCAGGGGACTTTGTTATTCTCGATCAGGGAACTTTGTTATACTCGATCAGGTGACTTTCTTATACTCGATCAGGGGACTTTGTTGTAATCGATCAGCGGACTTTTTTATACTCGATCAGGGGACTTTGTTATACTCGATCAGTGGCTTTGTTATACTTGATCACGGGCCTATGTTATACTCAATCAGGGGATTTGTTATACTCGATCAGGGGCCTTTGTTATACTTGATCAGGGGCGTTTGTTATACTCGATGAGGGGACTTTGTTAAACCCGATCAGGGGTCTTTGTTATACTCGATCAGGGGACTTTGTTATACTCGATCAGGGGACTTTGTTATACTCGAACAGGGGGCTTTGTTATACTCGATTAGGGGCAATTGTTATACTCGATGAGGGGGCTTTGTTATATTCGACCAGGGGACATTGTTATACTCGATGAGGGGACTTTCTTATACTCGATTAGGGGATTTGTTATACTCGATCAGGGGCCTTTGTTTAAATCAATTAGGGAATTTTGTTATACTCGATCAGGGCCCTTTCTTATACCTGATCAGGGTCTTTGTTATACTCGATCAGGAGTGTTTGTTATACTCGAACAGGGGGTTTTGATATACTCGACCTGAGGATTTTGTTATACTCGATCAGGGGGCTTTGTTATACTCGACCAGGGGTCTTTGTTGTACTCGATAAGTGGACTTTGTTATACTCGATCAGGAAATTTTGTCATACTCGTTCAGGTGCCATTCTTATACTCGATGAGGGGGCTTTGTTATATTCGATCAGGGGACTTTCATATACATGATAAGGTTTCTTTGCTATATTCGATTAAGAGCCTTTATTATACTCGATCAGGGGACTTTGTTATACTCGATCAGGGTACTTTGTTATACTCGATCAGGGGTATTGTTAAACTTGTTGAGGGGCCTTTGTTATACTCGATCAGGGGATTTGTTATACTCGATGGGGGCCTTTGTTATACTTGACAAGGGGCGTTTGTTATAATCAATCAGAGGACTTTGTTATACTCGATGAGGGGCCTTTCTTATACTCGATCAGGGAACTTTGTTATACTCGATGACGGGCCTTTGTTTACTCGATTAAGGGGCTATGTTGTACTCGATCTTGGGACTTTGTTATTCTCTATCTGGAGACTTTGTTATACTCGATCAGGTTACTTTGTTATACTCGATCAGGGGAATTTGTTGTTTCTCGAACAGCGGACTTTGCCATACTCGATCTGGGGGCTTTGTTATACTCGATCTTGGGACTTTGTTATACTCGACCAGGGTCCTTGTTATGCTCGATCAGGAGACTTTGTTATACTCGATTTGGGGACTTTGCTATACTCGATTCGGGGACTTTGTTATATTCGATCAGGGAACTTTCTCATACTCGATCAGGGGCCTTTCTTATACTCGATCAGGGGACTTTGTTATACTCGATCTGGGGGCTTTGTTATACTCGATCAGGGGGTTTGTTACACTCGATCAGGGGACTTTGTTATTCTCTATCAGGGGACTTTATAATACTCGATGAGGGATTTTGTTATACTCGATCAGGGGACTTTGTTGTATTCGATCTGGGGGCTTTGTTATACTCGATCTTTGGACTTTGTTATACTCGATCAGGGGAGTTTGTTTTACTCGATCAAGGGGCTTTGTTATACTCGATCAGTGGCGTTGTTTTATTCGATTAGGGGCCTTTGTTATACTCGATCAGGGGACTTTGGTATACTCGATCAGGGGACATTTGTTTTACTCGATGAAGGGGCTTTGTTATACTCGACCAGGGGACTTTGTTATACTCGATGAGGAGCCTTTGTTATACTCGATTAGGGAACTTTGTCATACTCGATCAGGGGCCTTTCTTATACTCGATCAGGGAATTTTGTTTTACTCGATCAGGGGCCTTTGTTATACTCGATCAAAGGCCATTGTTATACTCGAACAGGGGACTTTGTTATTCTCTATCTGGGGACTTTGTTACACTGGATCAGGGGACTTTGTTATACTCGCTCAGGGGACTTTGTTGTACTCGATCAGGGGATTTTGTTATACTCGATTAGGGGACTTTGTTATACTCGTTCAGGGGGTTTGTTACACTCGATCAGGGGACTTTGTTATTCTCTATCAGGGGACTTTATTATACTCGATCAGGGGCCTTTGTTATACTCGATCAGGGGACTTTGTTATACTCGAATAGGGGACTTTTTTATACTCGATCATAGGGGCTTTGTTATCCTCGACCAGGGGACTTTGTTATACTCGATCAGGTGACTTTGTTATACTCGTTTAGGGGACTTTGCTATACTCGATCAGGGGACTTTGGAATACTCGATCAGGGGACTTTGTTTTGCTCGATGAGGGGGCTTTGTTATACCCGATTAGGGGACTTTGTTATACTCGATCAGGGGACTTGTTGATATTCGATCAGGGAGCTTTGTCATACTCGATCAGGGGCCTTTATTATACTCGATCAGGGAACTTTCTTTTACTCGATTAGGGGCCTTTGTTATACTCGATCAGAGGGCTTTGTTATTCTCGATCAGGGGTCTTTGTTATTCTCTATCTGGGGACTTTTTTATACTCGATCAGGGGACTTTGTTAAACTCGCTCAGGGGACTTTGTTATACTCGTTCATGGGACTTTGTTATACCTGATTAGGGGACTTTGTTATACTCGATTAGGGGACTTTGTTATACTCGATCATTGGATTTTGTTATATTTGATCAGCGGACTTTGTTAAACTCGATCAGGGGCCTTTGTTATACTCGATCAGGGGCCTTTGTTGTACTCGATTAGGGGCCTGTGTTATGCTCGATAAGGGTACTTTGTTATACTCGATCAGTGGCTTTGTTATACTTAATGAGGGGCCTTTGTTATACTCAATCAGGGGATTTGTTATACTCGATCAGGGGCCTTTTTTATACTTGATCAGGGGCGTTTGTGATACTCGATCAGGGGACTTTGTTTTACTCGATGAGGGGCCTGTGTCATACTCGATCAGGGGACTTTGTTAAATTCGATTAGGGGTCTTTGTTATACTCGATCAGGGGACTTTGTTATACTCGGTCAGGGGCTTTGTTATACCAGAACAGGGGTCTTTGTTATACTTGATCAGGGGCGTTTGTGATACTCGATCAGGGGACTTTGTTATACTCGATGAGGGGCCTTTGTCATACTCGATCAGGGGACTTTGTTAAATTCGATTAGGGTTCTTTGTTACACTCAATCAGTGGCTTTGTTATACTCGATCAGGGGCCTTTGTTATACTCGATCAGGTTACTTTGTTATACTCGATCAGACGCCTTTGTTATACTCGACCAAGGGGCTTTGTTATACTCGATCAGGGGACTTTGTTATTCTCGATCATGGAACTTTGTTATATTAGATCAGGTGACTTTCTTATACTCGATCAGGGGACTTTGTTGTAATCGATCAGGGGCCTATGTTATACTCAATCAGGGGACTTTATTATACTCGATCAGGGGACTTTGTTATACTCGATGAGGGGCCTTTGTCATACTCGATCAGGGGACTTTGTTAAATTCGATTAGGGTTCTTTGTTACACTCTATCAGTGGCTTTGTTATACTCGATCAGGGGCCTTTGTTATACTCGATCAGGTTACTTTGTTATACTCGATCAGACGCCTTTGTTATACTCGACCAAGGGGCTTTGTTATACTCGATCAGGGGACTTTGTTATTCTCGATCATGGAACTTTGTTATATTCGATCAGGTGACTTTGTTATACTCGACCTGGGGACTTTGTTATACTCGATCAGGGGGTTTGTTACACTCGATCAGGGGACTTTGTTATTCTCTATCAGGGGACTTTATTATACTCGATCAGGGGCCTTTGTTATACTCGATCAGGGGACTTTGTTATACTCGAATAGGGGACGTTTTTATACTCGATCATAGGGGCTTTGTTATACTCGACCAGGGGACTTTGTTATACTCGATCAGGGGACTTTGTTAAACTCGATGAGGGGTCTTTGTTATACTCGATGAGGGGCCTTTGTTATACTCAAATAGGGGACTTTGTTATACTCGATGAGGGACTTGTTGATATTCGATCAGGGAGCTTTGTCATACTCGAAGGGGCCTTTCTTATACTCCATCAGGGAACTTTGTTATACTCGATGACGGGCCTTTGTTTACTCGATTTGGGGGCTTTGTTATACTCGATCTTGGGACTTTGTTATACTCGATCTTGGGACTTTGTTATTCTCGACCAGGGTCCTTGTTATACTCGATCAGGGGACTTTGATATATTCGATTAGGGGACTTTGATATACTCGATTCGGGGACTTTGTTATATTCGATTAGGGAACTTTCTCATACTCGATCAGGGGCCTTTCTTATACTCGATCAGGGGACTTTGTTATACTCGACCTGGGGCTTTGTTATACTCGACCAGGGTCCTTGTTATACTCGATCAGGGGACTTTGTTATACTCGATTAGGGTACTTTGTTATACTCGATCAGGGGACTTGTTGATATTCGAACAGGGAGCTTTGTCATACTCGATCAGCGGCCTTTCTTATACTCGATCAGAGAACTTTGTCATACTCGTTCAGGGGCCTTTCTTATACTCAATGAGGGGCTTTGTTATACTCGATCAGGGGACTTTCTTATACTTGATGAGGGTACTTTGCTATACTCGATCAAGGGCATTTTTTATACTCGATCAGGGGACTTTGTTATACTTGATTAGGGTACTTTGATATACTCGATCAGGGGTATTGTTATATTTGATGAGGGCCCTTTGTTATACTCGATCAGGGGATTTGTTATACTCGATGAGGGGCCTTTGTTAAATTGACCAGGGGCGTTTGTAATAATCAATCAGGGGACTTTATTATACTCGATGAGGTGCCTTTGTCATACTCGATCAGGGGACTTTGTTAAATTCGATCAGGGGACTTGTTGATATTCGATCAGGGACCTTTTTCATACTCGAAGGGGCCTTTCTTATACTCGATCAGGGAACTTTGTTATACTCGATCAGGGGCCTTTGTTATACTCGATTAGGGGGCTTTGTTATGCGGGATCTTGGGACTTTGTTATTCTCTATCAGGGGACTTTGTTATACTCGATCAGGTTACTTTGTTATACTCGATCAGGGGCCTTTGCTATACTCGATCTGGGGGCTTTGTTATACTCGATCTTGGGACTTTGTTATACTCGACCAGGGTCTTTATTATACTCGATCAGGGGACTTTGTTATACTCGATTAGGGGAATTTGCTATACTCGATTCGGGGACTTTGTTATTCTCTAACAGGGGACTGTATTATATTCGATCAGGGAGCTTTCTCATACTCGATCAGGGGCCTTCCTTATACTCGATCAGGGGTTTTGTTATACTCGATTAGGGGACTTTGTTATTCTCTATCAGGGGACTTTATTATACTCGATAAGGGACTTTGTTATACTCGATCTTTGGACTTTGTTATACTCGATCAGGGGAGTTTGTTATACTCGATCAAGGGGCTTTGTTATACTCGATCAGTGGCTTTGTTTTATTCGATTAGGGGCCTTTGTTATACTCGATCAGGGGATTTTGGTATACTCGTTCAGGGGATTTTGTTTTACTCGATGAGGGGGCTTTGTTATACTCGACCAGGCGACTTTGTTATACTCGATGAGGAGCCTTTGTTATACTCGATTAGGGGACTTTGTTATACTCGATCAGGGGCCTTTGTTATACTCGATTAGGGGCCTTTGTTGTACTCGATTAGGGGCCTGTGTTATGCTCGATCAGGGTACTTTGCTATATTCGATCAGGGGCCTTTATTATACACGATCAGGGTACTTCGTTATACTCGATCAGTGGCTTTGTTATACTTAATCAGGGGACTTTGTTATTCTCTATATGGGGACTTTGTTATACTCGATTAGGGGACTTTGTTATACTCGCTCAGGGGACTTTGTTATACTCGATCATGGGACTTTGTTATACCCGATTATGGGGCTTTGTTATACTCGAACAGGGGATTTTGTTATATTTGATCAGCGGACTTTGTTATATTCGATCAGGGGCATTTGTTATACTCGATCAGGGGCCTTTGTTGTACTCGATTTGGGGCCTGTGTTATGCTCGATCAGGGTACTTTGCTATAATCGATCATGGGCCTTTCTTATACTCGATCAGGGTCCTTTGTTATACTCGGTCAGTGGCTTTGTTATACTTGAGCAGGGGCCTTTGTTATACTCAATCTGGGATTTGTTATACTCGATGAGGGGCCTTTGTTATACTTGATCAGGGGCGTTTGTGATACTCTATCAGGGGACTTTGTTATACTCGATGAGGGGCCTTTGTCATACTCGATTAGGGGCCTGTGTTATGCTCGATCAGGGTACTTTGCTATAATCGATCATGGGCCTTTCTTATACTCGATCAGGGTACTTTGTTATACTCGGTCAGTGGCTTTGTTATACTTGATCAGGGGACTATGTTATACTCAATCAGGGGCGTTTGTTATACTCGATCAGGGTACTTTGTTAAACTCGATCAGGGGTCTTTTTTATACTCGATCAGGGGACTTTGTTATATTCGATCAGGGGACTTTGTTATACTCGAACAGGGGGCTTTGTTATACTCGATAAAGGGGGCTTTATTATACTCTATCAGGAGACTTTGTTTTACTCGATGAGGGGGATTTGTTATACTCGATGAGGGGACTTTCTTATACTCGATTAGGGGACTTTGCTATACTCGATCAGGGGTCTTCGTTATACTCGATGAGGGGACTTTGTTATACTCGAGCAGGGGACTTTGTTATACTCAAACAGGGTGCCTTTGTTATATTCGATGAGTGGGCTTTGTTGTACTCGATCAGGAGACTTTGTTATACTCGAGGAGGGGGCTTTGTTATACTCGACCGGGGGACTTTGTTATACTCGATCAGAGGGTTTTGTTATACTCGATCAGGGGACTTTCTTATACTCGATCAGTGGACTTTGTTATACTCGATCAGGGGGCTTTCTTATACTCGATTAGTGGCTTTGTTATACTCGATCAGGGGCCTTTGTTATACTCGATCAGGGGACTTTGTTATACTCGATCAGGGGGCTTTCTTATACCCGACTAGGGGATTTTGTTATACTTGAACAGGGGACTTTGTTATTCTCGATTAGGTGACTTTGCTATACTCGATCTGGGGACTTTGTTACATTCGATCAGGGAACTTTGTCATACTCGATGAGGGGCCTTTGTTATACTCGATCAGGAGTGTTTGTTATACTCGACCTGGGGACTTTGTTATGCTCGATCAGGGGACTTTGTTATACTCGATCAGGGAACTTTGTCATACTCGTTCAGGGGCCTTTCTTATACTAGATGAGGGGGCTTTGTTATACTCGATCAGGGGACTTTCTTCTACTTGATGAGCGTACTTTGCTATACTCGATCAACGGCCTTTATTATACTCGATCAGGGGACTTTGTTATACTCGATCAGGGGACTTTGTAAAACTCGATCAGGGGACATTGTTATACTCGATCAAGGGGGCTTTGTTATACTCGACCAGGGGACTTTGTTATACTCGATGGGGAGCCTTTGTTATACTCGATTAGGGGCCTTTGTTATAATCGATCAGGGGCCTTTGTTATACTCGATCAGAGGGCATTGTTATACTCGATCAGGGGACTTTGTTATTCTCTATCTGGAGACTTTGTTGTACTCGATCAGGGGACTTTGTTATACTCGATCAGGGGACCTTGTTATACTCGATCAGGGGGTCTTTGTTATACTCGACCAGGGGACTTTGTTATACTCGATCAGGTGACTTTGTTGTACTCGTTTAGGGGACTTTGTTATACTCGATCAGGGGACATTGTTATGTTCGATTAGGGAACTTTGTCATACTCGTACAGGGGCCTTTGTTGTACTCGATGAGGGGGCTTTGTTATACTCGATCAGGGGACTTTCTTATACTTGATGAGGGTACTTTGCTATACTCGATCAAGTGCCTTTATTATACTCGATCAGGGGACTTTGTTATACTCGATCAGGGTACTTTGATATACTCGATCCTGGGTATTGTTATACTTGATGAGGGGCCTTTGTTATACTCGATCAGGGGATTTGTTATCCTCGTTCAGGGGCCTTTGTTATACTTGACCATGGGCGTTTGTTATAATCAATCAGGGAACTTTGTCATACTCGATGAGGGGCCCTTGTTATACTCGATAAGGAGTGTTTGTTATACTCGTTCAGGGGACTTTGTTATGCTCGATCAGGGGACTTTGTTATTCTCGAACAGGGGGCTTTGTTATACTCGACCTGAGGATTTTCTTTATACTCGATCAGGGGGCTTTGTTATACTCGATTAGGGGACTTTCTTATACTTGATGAGGGGACTTTGCTATACTCGACCATGGGGCTTTATTATATTCGATCAGGGGGCTTTGTTATACTCGACCAGGGGACTTTGTTATACTCGATCAGGGGACTTTGTTATACTCGATCAGGGAACTTTGTCATACTCGTTCAGGGGCCTTTCTTATACTCGATGAGGGGGCTTTGTTATACTCGATCAGGGGACTTTCATATACTTGATGAGCGTACTTTGCTATACTCGATCAAGGGCCTTTATTATACTCGATCAGGGGACTTTGTTATACTCGATCAGGGACTTTGTTATACTCGATCAGGGAACCTTGTTATACTCGATCAAGGGGGCTTTGTTATATTCGACCAGGGGACTTTGTTATACTCGATGAGGAACCTTTGTTATACTCGATTAGGGGCCTTTGATATACTCGATCAGAGGGCATTGTTATACTCGATCAGGGGACTTTGTTATTCTCTATCTGGAGACTTTGTTATACTCGATCAGGGTACTTTGTTATACTCGATCAGGGGACCTTGTTATACTCGATCAGGGGGGCTTTGTTATACTCGACCAGGGGACTTTGTTATACTCGATCAGGTGACTTTGTTGTACAAGTTTAGGGGACTTTGCTATTCTCGATTAGGGGACATTGTTATGTTCGATTAGGGAACTTTGTCATACTCGTTCAGGGGCCTTTCTTATACTCGATGAGGGGGCTTTGTTTTACTCGATCAGGGGACTTTCTTATACTTGATGAGGGTACTTTGCTATACTCGATCCAGTGCCTTTATTATACTCGATCAGGGGACTTTGTTATACTCGATCAGGGTACTTTGTTATACTCGATCCTGGGAATTGTTATACTTGATGAGGGGCCTTTGTTATACTCGATCAGGGGAATTGTTATCCTCGATCAGGGGCCTTTGTTATACTTGACCATGGGCGTTTGTTATAATCAATCAGGGGACTTTGCTATACTCGATGAGGGGCCTATGTTATGCTCAAATAGGGGACTTTGTTATACTCGATCAGGGGACTTTGTTGTTTCTCGAACAGCGGACTTTGCTATACTCGATCTGGGGGCTTTGTTATACTCGATCTTGGGACTTTGTTTTACTCGACCAGGGTCTTTGTTATACTCGATCAGGGGCCTTTCTTATACTCGATCAGGGGACTTTGTTATACTCGACCTGGGGGCTTTGTTATACTCGATCAGGGGGTTTGTTATACTCGATCAGGGGACTTTGTTATTCTCTATCAGGGGACTTTATTATACTCGATAAGGGACTTTGTAATACTCGATCAGGGGACTTTGTTATACTCGACCTGGGGGCTTTGTTATACTCGATCAGGGGGTTTGTTATACTCGATCAGGGGACTTTGTTATTCTCTATCAGGGGACTTTATTATACTCGATAAGGGACTTTGTTATACTCGATCAAGGGGCTTTGTTATACTCGATCAGTGGCTTTGTTTTGTTCGATTAGGGGCCTTTGTTATACTCGATGAGGGGACTTTGGTATACTCGTACAGGCGACATTGTTTTACTCGATGAGGGGGCTTTGTTATACTCGACCAAGTGGACTTTGTTATACTCGATGAGGAGCCTTTGTTATACTCGATCAGGGGACTTGTTGATATTCGATCAGGGAGCTTTGTCATACTCGATCAAGGGTCTTTCTTATACTCGATCAGGGAACTTTGTCATACTCGATTAGGGGCCTTTGTTATACTCGATCAGAGGGCTTTGTTATACTCGATCAGGTGACTTTGTTATTCTCTATCTGGATACTTTGTTATACTCGATCAGGGTACTTTGTTATACTCGCTCAGGGGACTTTGTTGTACTCGATCAGGGGAGTTTGTTATACTCGATTAGGGGACTTTGTTATACTCGATCAGGGGACTTGTTGATATTCGATCAGGGAGCTTTGTCATACTCGATCAGGGGCCTTTCTTATACTCGATCAGGGAACTTTGTTATACTCGATCAGTGGCTTTGTTATACTTGATCAGGGGCCTTTGCTATACTCAATCAGGGGATTTGTTATACTCGATCAGGGGCCTTTCTTATACTTGATGAGGGGCGTTTGTTATACTCGATCAGGGAATTTGTTAAACTCGATCAGGGGTCTTTGTTATACTCGATCAGGGGACTTTGTTATACTCGATGAGCTGACTTTGTTATATTCGAACAGGGGGCTTTGTTATACTCGATCAGGGGCCTTTGTTATACTCGATCAGAGGGCTATGTTATACTCGATCAGGGGACTTTCTTATACTCGATCAGTGGACTTTGTTATACTCGATGAGGGGGCTTTGTTATACTCGACCGGGGGACTTTGATATACTCGATCAGAGGGCTATGTTATACTCGATCAGTGGACTTTGTTATACTCGATCAGGGGCCTTTGTTATATTCGATCAGGGGGCTTTTTTATACTCTATCAGGGGACTTTGTTATACTCGATGAGCTGACTTTGTTATACTCGAACAGGGGGCTTTGTTATACTCGATCAGGGGCCTTTGTTATAATCAATTAGGGGATTTTGTTAAACTCGATGAGGGGACTTTGTTATACTCGATCAGGGGGCTTTCTTATACCCGACTAGGGGATTTTGTTATACTTGAACAGGGGACTTTGTTATACTCGATTAGGGGACTTTGCTATACTCGATCTGGGGACTTTGTTATATTCGATCAGGGAACTTTGTCATACTCGATCAGGGGCCTTTCTTATACTCGATGAGGGGACTTTGTTATACTCGATCAGGAGTGTTTGTTATACTCGATCAGGGGACTTTGTTAAACTCGATCAAGGGCCTTTATTATACTCGATCAGGGGAGTTTGTTATACTCGATCAGGGAACTTTGTTATACTCGATCAGGGGTATTGTTATACTTGATGAGGGGCCTTTGTTATACTCGATCAGGGGATTTGTTATACTCGATCAAGGGCCTTTCTTATATTTGACCAGGGGCGTTTGTTATAATCAATCAGGGGACTTTGTTATACTCGATGAGGGGCCTTTGTTATACTCAAATAGGGGACTTTGTTATACTCGATCAGGGGACTTGTTGATATTCGATCAGGGAGCTTTGTCATACTCGAAGGGGCCTTTCTTATACTCGATCAGGGAACTTTGTTATACTCGATCAGGGGCCTTTGTTATACTCGATTAGGGGGCTTTGTCATACTCGATCTTGGGACTTTGTTATTCTCTATCAGGGGACTTTGTTGTACTCGATCTGGGGGCTTTGCTATACTCGATCTTTGGACTTTGTTATACTCGATCAGCGGACTTTGTTATACTCGATCAAGGTGCTTTGTTATACTCGATCAGTGGCTTTGTTTTATTCGATTAGGGGCCTTTGTTATACTCGATCAGGGGACTTTGGTATACTCGATCAGGAGACTTTGTTTACTCGATGAGGGGGCTTTTTTATACTCGACCAGGGGCCTATGTTATACTCGATGAGGGGACTTTGTTATACTCGATCAGGGGACTTGTTGATATTCGATCAGGGAGCTTTGTCATACTCGATCAGGAGGCTTTCTTATACTCGATCAGGGAACTTTGTTTTACTCGATCAGGGGCCTTTGTTGTACTCGATTAGAGGGCTTTGTTATACTCGATCAGGGAACTTTGTTATTCTCTATCTGGGGACTTTGTAATACTCGATCAGGGGACTTTGTTATACTCGCTCAGGGTCTTTGTTGTACTCGATCAGGGGAGTTTGTTATACTCGATTAGGGGACTTTGTTTTACTCGATCAGGGGCCTATGTTATACTCGATTAGGGGACTTTGTTTTACTCGATGAGGGGGCTTTTTTATACTCGACCAGGGGCCTATGTTATACTCGATTAGGGGACTTTGTTATACTCGATCAGGGGACTTGTTGATATTCGGTCAGGGAGCTTTGTCATACTCGAACAGGGGCCTTTCTTATACTCGATCAGGGAATTTTGTTTTACTCGATCAGGGGCCTTTGTTATACTCGATCAGAGGGCTTTGTTATACTCGACCAGGGGACTTTGTTATACTCGATCAGGTGACTTTGTTATACTCGTTTAGGGGAAATTGCTATACTCGATCAGGGGACATTGTTATATTCGATCAGGGAAATTTGTCATACTCGATCAGGGGCCTTTCTTATACTCGATCAGGGTATTTTGTTATACTCGACCTAGGGACTCCGTTATACTCGACCTGGGGACTTTGTTATACTCGATGAGGGGGCTTTGTTATATTCGATAAGGGGATTTTCTTATACTCGATTAGGGGACTTTGTTGTAATCGATCAGCTGACTTTGTTATACTCGATCAGGGGACTTTGTTATACTCAATCTTGGGACTTTGTTTTACTCGAACAGGGGGCTTTGTTATACTCGATTCAGGGCCTTTGTTATACTCGATCATGGGACTTTGTTGTTTCTCGACCAGCGGACTTTGCTATACTCGATCTGGGGGCTTTGTTATACTTGATCTTGGGACTTTGTTATACTCGACCAGGGTCTTTGTTATACTCGATGAGGGGACTTTGCTATACTCGATTCGGGGACTTTGTTATATTCGATCAGGGAACTTTCTCATACTCGATTAGGGGCCTTTCTTATACTCGATCAGGGGACTTTGTTATACTCGACCTGGGGACTTTGTTATTCTCTATCAGGGGACTTTATTATACTCGATAAGGGACTTTGTTATACTCGATCAGGGGACTTTGTTGTACTCGATCTGGGGGCTTTTTTATACTCGATCTTTGGACTTTGTTATACTCGATCAGGGGAGTTTGTTATTCTCGATCAAGGGGCTTTGTTAAACTCGATCAGTGGCTTTGTTTTATTCGATTAGGGGCCTTTGTTATACTCGATCAGGGGCCTTTGTTGTACTCGTTTAGGGGCCTGTGTTATGCTCGATCAGGGTACTTTGCTATAATCGATCATGGGCCTTTCTTATACTCGATCAGGGGACTTGTTGATATTCGGTCAGGGAGCTTTGTCATACTCGATCAGGGGCCTTTCTTATACTCGATGAGGGAACATTGTTTTACTCGATCAGGGGCCTTTGTAATACTCGATGAGAGGGCTTTCTTATACTCGATCAGGGGACTTTGTTATTCTCTATCTGGGGACTTTGTTATACTCGATAAGGGGACTTTGTTATACTCGCTCAGGGGACTCTGTTATACTCGATCATGGGACATTGTTATACCCAATTAGGGGGCTTTGTTATACTCGATCAGGGGACTTTGTTATACTCGATCAGGGGATTTTGTTATATTTGATCAGCGGACTTTGTTATACTCGATCAGGGGCCTTTGTTATACTCGATCAGGGGCCTTTGTTGTACTCGTTTAGGGGCCTGTGTTATGCTCGATCAGGGTACTTTGCTATAATCGATCATGGGCCTTTCTTATACTCGATCAGGGTACTTTGTTATACTCGGTCAGTGGCTTTGTTATACTTGATCAGGGGACTATGTTATACTCAATCAGGGGCGTTTGTTATACTCGATCAGGGGACTTTGTTAAACTCGATCAGGGGTCTTTTTTATACTCGATCAGGGACTTTGTTATACTCGATCAGGGGACTTTGTTATACTCGAACAGGGGGCTTTGTTATACTCGATAAAGGGGGCTTTATTATACTCTATCAGGAGACTTTGTTTTACTCGATGAGGGGGATTTGTTATACTCGATGAGGGGACTTTCTTATACTCGATTTGGGGACTGTGCTATACTCGATCAGGGGTCTTCGTTATACTCGATGAGGGGACTTTGTTATACTCGAGCAGGGGACTTTGTTATTCTCAAACAGGGGCCTTTGTTATATTCGATGAGTGGGCTTTGTTGTACTCGATCAGGAGACTTTGTTATACTCGAGGAGGGGGCTTTGTTATACTCGACCGGGGGACTTTGTTATACTCGATCAGAGGGTTTTGTTATACTCGATCAGGGGACTTTCTTATACTCGATCAGTCGACTTTGTTATACTCGATCAGGGAACTTTGTCATACTCGTTCAGGGGCCTTTCTTATACTAGATGAGGGGGCTTTGTTATACTCGATCAGGGGACTTTCTTATACTTGATGAGCGTACTTTGCTATACTCGATCAACGGCCTTTATTATACTCGATCAGGGGACTTTGTTATACTCGATCAGGGGACTTTGTAATACTCGATGGGGAGCCTTTGTTATACTCGATTAGGGGCCTTTGTTATAATCGATCAGGGGCCTTTGTTATACTCGATCAGAGGGCATTGTTATACTCGATCAGGGGACTTTGTTATTCTCTATCTGGAGACTTTGTTGTACTCGATCAGGGGACTTTGTTATACTCGATCAGGGGACCTTGTTATACTCGATCAGGGGGTCTTTGTTATACTCGACCAGGGGACTTTGTTATACTCGATCAGGTGACTTTGTTGTACTCGTTTAGGGGACTTTGTTATACTCGATCAAGGGGGCTTTGTTATACTCGACCAGGGGACTTTGTTATACTCGATGGGGAGCCTTTGTTATACTCGATTAGGGGCCTTTGTTATAATCGATCAGGGGCCTTTGTTATACTCGATCAGAGGGCATTGTTATACTCGATCAGGGGACTTTGTTATTCTCTATCTGGAGACTTTGTTGTACTCGATCAGGGGACTTTGTTATACTCGATCAGGGGACCTTGTTATACTCGATCAGGGGGGCTTTGTTATACTCGACCAGGGGACTTTGTTATACTCGATCAGGTGACTTTGTTGTACTCGTTTAGGGGACTTTGTTATACTCGATCAGGGGACATTGTTATGTTCGATTAGGGAACTTTGTCATACTCGTGCAGGGGCCTTTGTTGTACTCGATGAGGGTGGCTTTGTTATACTCGATCAGGGGACTTTCTTATACTTGATGAGGGTACTTTGCTATACTCGATCAAGTGCCTTTATTATACTCGATCAGGGGACTTTGTTATACTCGATCAGGGTACTTTGATATACTCGATCCTGGGTATTGTTATACTTGATGAGGGGCCTTTGTTATACTCGATCAGGGGATTTGTTATCCTCGATCAGGGGCCTTTGTTATACTTGACCATGGGCGTTTGTTATAATCAATCAGGGAACTTTGTCATACTCGATGAGGGGCCCTTGTTATACTCGATAAGGAGTGTTTGTTATACTCGTTCAGGGGACTTTGTTATGCTCGATCAGGGGACTTTGTTATTCTCGAACAGGGGGCTTTGTTATACTCGACCTGAGGATTTTCTTTATACTCGATCAGGGGGCTTTGTTATACTCGATCAGGGGACTTTCTTATACTTGATGAGGGGACTTTGCTATACTCGACCCTGGGGCTTTATTATATTCGATCAGGGGGCTTTGTTATACTCGACCAGGGGACTTTGTTATACTCGATCAGGGGACTTTGTTATACTCGATCAGGGAACTTTGTCATACTCGTTCAGGGGCCTTTCTTATACTCGATGAGGGGGCTTTGTTATACTCGATCAGGGGACTTTCATATACTTGATGAGCGTACTTTGCTATACTCGATCAAGGGCCTTTATTATACTCGATCAGGGGACTTTGTTATACTCGATCAGGGACTTTGTTATAATCGATCAGGGAACCTTGTTATACTCGATCAAGGGGGCTTTGTTATATTCGTCCAGGGGACTTTGTTATACTCGTTGAGGAACCTTTGTTATACTCGATTAGGGGCCTTTGATATACTCGATCAGAGGGCATTGTTATACTCGATCAGGGGACTTTGTTATTCTCTATCTGGAGACTTTGTTATACTCGATCAGGGTACTTTGTTATACTCGATCAGGGGACCTTGTTATACTCGATCAGGGGGCTTTGTTATACTCGACCAGGGGACTTTGTTATACTCGATCAGGTGACTTTGTTGTACAAGTTTAGGGGACTTTGCTATTCTCGATTAGGGGACATTGTTATGTTCGATTAGGGAACTTTGTCATACTCGTTCAGGGGCCTTTCTTATACTCGATGAGGGGGCTTTGTTATACTCGATCAGGGGACTTTCTTATACTTGATGAGGGTACTTTGCTATACTTGATCCAGTGCCTTTATTATACTCGATCAGGGGACTTTGTTATACTCGATCAGGGTACTTTGTTATACTCGATCCTGGGAATTGTTATACTTGATGAGGGGCCTTTGTTATACTTGACCATGGGCGTTTGTTGTAATCAATCAGGGGACTTTGCTATACTCGATGAGGGGCCTTTGTTATGCTCAAATAGGGGACTTTGTTATACTCGATCAGGGGACTTTGTTGTTTCTCGAACAGCGGACTTTGCTATACTCGATCTGGGGGCTTTGTTATACTCGATCTTGGGACTTTGTTTTACTCGACCAGGGTCTTTGTTATACTCGATGAGAGGACTTGTTTATACTCGATTAGGGGACTTTGCTATACTCGATTCGGGGACTTTGTTATATTCGATCAGGGAACTTTCTCATACTCGATCAGGGGCCTTTCTTATACTCGATCAGGGGACTTTGTTATACTCGACCTGGGGGCTTTGTTATACTCGATCAGGGGGTTTGTTATACTCGATCAGGGGACTTTGTTATTCTCTATCAGGGGACTTTATTATACTCGATAAGGGGCTTTGTAATACTCGATCAGGGGACTTTGTTATACTCGACCTGGGGCTTTGTTATACTCGATCAGGGGGTTTGTTATACTCGATCAGGGGACTTTGTTATTCTCTATCAGGGGACTTTATTATACTCGATAAGGGACTTTGTTATACTCGATCAAGGGGCTTTGTTATACTCGATCAGTGGCTTTGTTTTGTTCGATTAGGGGCCTTTGTTATACTCGATGAGGGGACTTTGGTATACTCGTACAGGCGACATTGTTTTACTCGATGAGGGGGCTTTGTTATACTCGACCAGGGGACTTTGTTATACTCGATGAGGAGCCTTTGTTATACTCGATCAGGGGACTTGTTGATATTCGATCAGGGAGCTTTGTCATACGCGATCAGGGACGTTTCTTATACTCGATCAGGGAACTTTGTTTTACTTGATCCGGGGCCTTTGTTATACTCGATCAGAGGGCTTTCTTATATTCGATCAGGGGACTTTGTCATTCTCTATCTGGGGACTTTGTTATACTCGATCAGGGGACTTTGTTATACTCGCTCAGGGGACTTTGTTATACTCGATTAGGGGATTTGTTATACTCGATCAGGGGCCTTTGTTATACTTGATCAGGGGCGTTTGTGATACTCGATCAGGGGACTTTGTTATACTCGATGAAGGGCCTTTGTCTTACTCGATTAGGGGACTTTGTTAAATTCGATTAGGGGTCTTTGTTATACTCGATCAGGGAACTTTGTTATACTCGATCAGAGGGCTTTGTTATACTCTCTCAGTGGCTTTGTTATACTCGATCAGGGGCCTTTGTTATTCTCGTTCAGGTGACTTTGTTATACTCGAACAGGGGTCTTTGTTATACTCGATCAGGGGCCTTTGTTATACTCGATCAGGTTACTTTTTTATACTCGATCAGAGACCTTTGTTATACTCGAGCAAGGGGCTTTGTTATACTCGAACAGGGGACTTTGTTATTCTCGATCAGGGAACTTTGTTATACTCCATCAGGTGACTTTCTTATACTCGATCAGGGAACTTTGTTATAATCGATCAGCGGACTTTGTCATACTCGATTAGGGAACCTTGTTATACTCGATCAGTGGCTTTGTTATACTTGATCAGGGGCCTTTGTTATACTCAATCAGGGGATTTGTTATACTCGATCAGGGGCCTTTCTTATACTTGATGAGGGGCGTTTGTTATACTCGATCAGGGAATTTGTTAAACTCGATCAGGGGTCTTTGTTATACTCGATCAGGGGACTTTGTTATACTCGATGAGCTGACTTTGTTATATTCGAACAGGGAGCTTTGTTATACTCGATCAGGGGCCTTTGTTATACTCGATCAGAGGGCTATGTTATACTCGATCAGGGGACTTTCTTATACTCGATCAGTGGACTTTGTTATACTCGATGAGGGGGCTTTGTTATACTCGACCGGGGGACTTTGTTATACTCGATCAGAGGGCTATGTTATACTCGATCAGTGGACTTTGTTATACTCGATCAGGGGCCTTTGTTATATTCGATCAGGGGGCTTTTTTATACTCTATCAGGGGACTTTGTTATACTCGATGAGCTGACTTTGTTATACTCGAACAGGGGGCTTTGTTATACTCGATCAGGGGCCTTTGTTATAATCAATTAGGGGATTTTGTTAAACTCGATGAGGGGACTTTGTTATACTCGATCAGGGGGCTTTCTTATACCCGACTAGGGGATTTTGTTATAATTGAACAGGGGACTTTGTTATACTCGATTAGGGGACTTTGCTATACTCGATCTGGGGACTTTGTTATATTCGATCAGGGAACGTTGTCATACTCGATCAGGGGCCTTTCTTATACTCGATGAGGGGACTTTGTTATACTCGATCAGGAGTGTTTGTTATACTCGGTCAGGGGTCTTTGTTATGCTCGATCAGGGGACTTTGTTAAACTCGATCAGGGGGCTTTGTTATACTCGATCAGGGGACTTTCGTATACTTGATGAGGGTACTTTGCTATTCTCGATCAAGGGCCTTTATTATACTCGATCAGGGGAGTTTGTTATACTCGATCAGGGAACTTTGTTATACTCGATCAGGGGTATTGTTATACTTGATGAGGGGCCTTTGTTATACTCGATCAGGGGATTTGTTATACTTGATCAAGGGCCTTTCTTATATTTGACCAGGGGCGTTTGTTATAATCAATCAGGGGACTTTGTTATACTCGATGAGGGGCCTTTGTTATACTCAAATAGGGGACTTTGTTATACTCGATCAGGGGACTTGTTGATATTCGATCAGGGAGCTTTGTCATACTCGAAGGGGCCTTTCTTATACTCGATCAGGGTACTTTGTTATACTCGATCCTGGGAATTGTTATACTTGATGAGGGGCCTTTGTTATACTCGATCAGGGGATTTGTTATCCTCGATCAGGGGCCTTTGTTATACTTGACCATGGGCGTTTGTTATAATCAATCAGGGGACTTTGCTATACTCGATGAGGGGCCTTTGTTATGCTCAAATAGGGGACTTTGTTATACTCGATCAGGGGACTTTGTTGTTTCTCGAACAGCGGACTTTGCTATAGTCGATCTGGGGGCTTTGTTATACTCGATCTTGGGACTTTGTCTTACTCGACCAGGGTCTTTGTTATACTCGATGAGAGGACTTGTTTATACTCGATTAGGGGACTTTGCTATACTCGATTCGGGGACTTTGTTATATTCGATCAGGGAACTTTCTCATACTCGATCAGGGGCCTTTCTTATACTCGATTAGGGGACTTTGTTATACTCGACCTGGGGGCTTTGTTATACTCGATCAGGGGGTTTGTTATACTCGATTAGGGGACTTTGTTATTCTCTATCAGGGGACTTTATTATACTCGATAAGGGACTTTGTTATACTCGATCAGGGGACTTTGTTATACTCGACCTGGGGCTTTGTTATACTCGATCAGGGGGTTTGTTATACTCGATCAGGGGACTTTGTTATTCTCTATCAGGGGACTTTATTATACTCGATAAGGGACTTTGTTATACTCGATCAAGGGGCTTTGTTATACTCGATCAGTGGCTTTGTTTTGTTCGATTAGGGGCCTTTGTTATACTCGATGAGGGGACTTTGGTATACTCGTACAGGCGACATTGTTTTACTCGATGAGGGGGCTTTGTTATACTCGACCAGGGGACTTTGTTATACTCGATGAGGAGCCTTTGTTATACTCGATCAGGGGACTTGTTGATATTCGATCAGGGAGCTTTGTCATACTCGATCAAGGGTCTTTCTTATACTCGATCAGGGAACTTTGTCATACTCGATTAGGGGCCTTTGTTATACTCGATCAGAGGGCTTTGTTATACTCGATCAGGTGACTTTGTTATTCTCTATCTGGATACTTTGTTATACTCGATCAGGGTACTTTGTTATACTCGCTCAGGGGACTTTGTTGTACTCGATCAGGGGAGTTTGTTATACTCGATTAGGGGACTTTGTTATACTCGATCAGGGGACTTGTTGATATTCGATCAGGGAGCTTTGTCATACTCGATCAGGGGCCTTTCTTATACTCGATCAGGGAACTTTGTTTTACTCGATCAGAGGCCTTTGTTATACTCGTTTAGGGGACTTTGCTATACTCGATGAGGGGACATTGTTATATTCGTTCAGGGAACTTTGTCATACTCGATCAGGGGCCTTTCTTATACTCGATCAGGGGATTTTGTTTTACTCGACCTGGGGACTCCGTTATACTCGACCTGGGGACTTTGTTATACTCCATGAGGGGGTTTTGTTATACTCGATGAGGGGACTTTCTTATACTCGATTAGGGGACTTTGTTGCATTCGATCAGCTGACTTTGTTATACTCGATCAGGGGACTTTATCATACTCGATCTTGGGACTTTGTTATACTCGATCAGGGGACTTGTTGATATTCGATCAGGGAGCTTTGTCATACGCGATCAGGGACGTTTCTTATACTCGATCAGGGAACTTTGTTTTACTTGATCCGGGGCCTTTGTTATACTCGATCAGAGGGCTTTCTTATATTCGATCAGGGGACTTTGTCATTCTCTATCTGGGGACTTTGTTATACTCGATCAGGGGACTTTGTTATACTCGCTCAGGGGACTTTGTTATACTCGATTAGGGGATTTGTTATACTCGATCAGGGGCCTTTGTTATACTTGATCAGGGGCGTTTGTGATACTCGATCAGGGGACTTTGTTATACTCGATGAAGGGCCTTTGTCTTACTCGATTAGGGGACTTTGTTAAATTCGATTAGGGGTCTTTGTTATACTCGATCAGGGAACTTTGTTATACTCGATCAGAGGGCTTTGTTATACTCTCTCAGTGGCTTTGTTATACTCGATCAGGGGCCTTTGTTATTCTCGTTCAGGTGACTTTGTTATACTCGAACAGGGGTCTTTGTTATACTCGATCAGGGGCCTTTGTTATACTCGATCAGGTTACTTTTTTATACTCGATCAGAGACCTTTGTTATACTCGAGCAAGGGGCTTTGTTATACTCGAACAGGGGACTTTGTTATTCTCGATCAGGGAACTTTGTTATACTCCATCAGGTGACTTTCTTATACTCGATCAGGGAACTTTGTTATAATCGATCAGCGGACTTTGTCATACTCGATTAGGGGACCTTGTTATACTCGATCAGTGGCTTTGTTATACTTGATCAGGGGCCTTTGTTATACTCAATCAGCGGATTTGTTATACTCGATCAGGGGCCTTTCTTATACTTGATGAGGGGCGTTTGTTATACTCGATCAGGGAATTTGTTAAACTCGATCAGGGGTCTTTGTTATACTCGATCAGGGGACTTTGTTATACTCGATGAGCTGACTTTGTTATATTCGAACAGGGGGCTTTGTTATACTCGATCAGGGGCCTTTGTTATACTCGATCAGAGGGCTATGTTATACTCGATCAGGGGACTTTCTTATACTCGATCAGTGGACTTTGTTATACTCGATGAGGGGGCTTTGTTATACTCGACCGGGGGACTTTGTTATACTCGATCAGAGGGCTATGTTATACTCGATCAGTGGACTTTGTTATAATCGATCAGGGGCCTTTGTTATATTCGATCAGGGGGCATTTTTATACTCTATCAGGGGACTTTGTTATACTCGATGAGCTGACTTTGTTATACTCGAACAGGGGGCTTTGTTATACTCGATCAGGGGCCTTTGTTATAATCAATTAGGGGATTTTGTTAAACTCGATGAGGGGACTTTGTTATATTCGATCAGGGGGCTTTCTTATACCCGACTAGGGGATTTTGTTATAATTGAACAGGGGACTTTGTTATACTCGATTAGGGGACTTTGCTATACTCGATCTGGGGACTTTGTTATATTCGATCAGGGAACTTTGTCATACTCGATCAGGGGCCTTTGTTATACTCGATGAAGGGACTTTGTTATACTCGATCAGGAGTGTTTGTTATACTCGGTCAGGGGACTTTGTTATGCTCGATCAGGGGACTTTGTTAAACTCGATCAGGGGGCTTTGTTATACTCGATCAGGGGACTTTCGTATACTTGATGAGGGTACTTTGCTATTCTCGATCAAGGGCCTTTATTATACTCGATCAGGGGAGTTTGTTATACTCGATCAGGGAACTTTGTTATGCTCGATCAGGGGTATTGTTATACTTGATGAGAGGCCTTTGTTATACTCGATCAGGGGATTTGTTATACTCGATCAAGGGCCTTTCTTATATTTGACCAGGGGCGTTTGTTATAATCAATCAGGGAACTTTGTTATACTCGATGAGGGGCCTTTGTTATACTCAAATAGGGACTTTGTTATACTCGATCAGGGGACTTGTTGATATTCGATCAGGGATCTTTGTCATACTCGAAGGGGCCTTTCTTATACTCGATCAGGGAACTTTGTTATACTCGATCAGGGGCCTTTGTTATACTCGATTAGGGGGCTTTGTCATACTCGATCTTGGGACTTTGTTATTCTCTATCAGGGGACTTTGTTGTACTCGATCTGGGGGCTTTGCTATACTCGATCTTTGGACTTTGTTATACTCGATCAGCGGACTTTGTTATACTCGATCAAGGTGCTTTGTTATACTCGATCAGTGGCTATGTTTTATTCGATTAGGGGCCTTTGTTATACTCGATCAGGGGACTTTGGTATACTCGATCAGGAGACTTTGTTTTACTCGATGAGGGGGCTTTTTTATACTCGACCAGGGGCCTATGTTATACTCGATGAGGGGACTTTGTTATACTCGATCAGGGTACTTGTTGATATTCGATCAGGGAGCTTTGTCATACTCGATCAGGAGGCTTTCTTATACTCGATCAGGGAACTTTGTTTTACTCGATCAGGGGCCTTTGTTGTACTCGATTAGAGGGCTTTGTTATACTCGATCAGGGAACTTTGTTATTCTCTATCTGGGGACTTTGTAATACTCGATCAGGGGACTTTGTTATACTCGCTCAGGGTCTTTGTTGTACTCGATCAGGGGAGTTTGTTATACTCGATTAGGGGACTTTGTTTTACTCGATCAGGGGCCTATGTTATACTCGATTAGGGGACTTTGTTTTACTCGATGAGGGGGCTTTTTTATACTCGACCAGGGGCCTATGTTATACTCGATTAGGGGACTTTGTTATACTCGATCAGGGGACTTGTTGATATTCGGTCAGGGAGCTTTGTCATACTCGAACAGGGGCCTTTCTTATACTCGATCAGGGAATTTTGTTTTACTCGATCAGGGGCCTTTGTTATACTCGATCAGAGGGCTTTGTTATACTCGACCAGGGGACTTTGTTATACTCGATCAGGTGACTTTGTTATACTCGTTTAGGGGAAATTGCTATACTCGATCAGGGGACATTGTTATATTCGATCAGGGAAATTTGTCATACTCGATCAGGGGCCTTTCTTATACTCGATCAGGGTATTTTGTTATACTCGACCTAGGGACTCCGTTATACTCGACCTGGGGACTTTGTTATACTCGATGAGGGGGCTTTGTTATATTCGATAAGGGGATATTCTTATACTCGATTAGGGGACTTTGTTGTAATCGATCAGCTGACTTTGTTATACTCGATCAGGGGACTTTGTTATACTCAATCTTGGGACTTTGTTTTACTCGAACAGGGGGCTTTGTTATACTCGATTCAGGGCCTTTGTTATACTCGATCATGGGACTTTGTTGTTTCTCGAACAGCGGACTTTGCTATACTCGATCTGGGGGCTTTGTTATACTTGATCTTGGGACTTTGTTATACTCGACCAGGGTCTTTGTTATACTCGATCAGGGGACTTTGCTATACTCGATTCGGGGACTTTGTTATATTCGATCAGGGAACTTTCTCATACTCGATTAGGGGCCTTTCTTATACTCGATCAGGGGACTTTGTTATACTCGACCTGGGGACTTTGTTGTACTCGATCTGGGGGCTTTTTTATACTCGATCTTTGGACTTTGTTATACTCGATCAGGGGAGTTTGTTATTCTCGATCAAGGGGCTTTGTTAAACTCGATCAGTGGCTTTGTTTTATTCGATTAGGGGCCTTTGTTATGCTCAATCAGGGACTTTGGTATACTCGATCAGGGGACTTGTTGATATTCGATCAGGGAGCTTTGTCATACTCGATCAGGGGCCTTTCTTATACTCGATGAGGGAACATTGTTTTACTCGATCAGGGGCCTTTGTAATACTCGATGAGAGGGCTTTCTTATACTCGATCAGGGGACTTTGTTATTCTCTATCTGGGGACTTTGTTATACTCGATCAGGGGACTTTGTTATACTCGATCAGGGGATTTTGTTATATTTGTTCAGCGGACTTTGTTATACTCGATCAGGGGCCTTTGTTATACTCGATCAGGGGCCTTTGTTGTACTCGTTTAGGGGCCTGTGTTATGCTCGATCAGGGTACTTTGCTGTAATCGATCAGGGGCCTTTCTTATACTCGATCAGGGTACTTTGTTATACTGGATCAGTGGCTTTGTTATACTTGATCAGGGGCCTTTGTTATACTCAATCAGGGGATTTGTTATACTTGATCAGGGGCCTTTGTTATACTTGATCAGGGGACTTTGTTAAATTCGATTAAGGGTGTTTGTTATACTCGATCAGGGATCTTTGTTATACTCGATCAGAGGGCTTTGTTATACCCTATAAGTAGCTTTGTTATACTCGATCAGTGGCCTTTGTTATTCTCGATCAGGGGACTTTGTTATACTCGAACAGGGGTCTTTTTTATACTCAATTAGGGGCCTTTGTTATACTCGATCAGGTTACTTTTTTATACTCGATCAGAGGCCTTTGTTATACTCGACCAAGGGGCTTTGTTATACTCGATCAGGCGACTTTGTTATTCTCGATCAGGGAACTTTGTTATACTCGATCAGGTGATTTTCTTATACTCGATCAGGGGCCTTTGTTATACTTGATCAGGGGACTTTGTTAAATTCGATTAAGGGTGTTTGTTATACTCGATCAGGGATCTTTGTTATACTCGATCAGAGGGCTTTGTTATACCCTATAAGTGGCTTTGTTATACTCGATCAGGGGACTTTGTTATTCTCTATCTGGGGACTTTGTTATACTCGATCAGGGGACTTTGTTATACTCGCTCAGGGGACTTTGTTATACTCGATCATGGGACTTTGTTATACCCGATTAGGGGGCTTTGTTATACTCGATCAGGGGGCATTGATATACTCGATCAGGGAACTTTGTTATACTCGATCAGGGGATTTTGTTATATTTGATCAGCGGACTTTGTTATACTCGATGAGGGGCCTTTGTTATACTCGATCAGGGGCCTTTGTTGTACTCGTTTAGGGGCCTGTGTTATGCTCGATCAGGGCACTTTGCTATAATCGATCAGGGGCCTTTCTTATACTCGGTCAGGGTACTTTGTTATACTCGATCAGTGGCTTTGTTATAGTTGATCAGGGGCCTTTGTTATACTCAATCAGGGGATTTGTTATACTCGATCTGAGGCCTTTGTTATACTTGATCAGGGGCGTTTGTGATACTCGATCAGGGGACTTTGTTATACTCGATGAGGGGCCTTTGTCATACTCAATCAGGGGACTTTGTTATACTCGATGAGGGGAGTTTGTTAAATTCGATTAAGGGTGTTTATTATACTCGATCAGGGGACTTTGTTATACTCGATCAGAGGGCTTTGTTATACTCTATCAGAGGCTTTGTTATACTCGATCAGTGGCCTTTGTTATTCTCGATCAGGGGACTTTGTTATACTCGAAGAGGGGTCTTTGTTATACTCGATGAGGGGCCTTTGTTATACTTGAAGAGGTTACTTTTTTATACTCGATCAGAGGCCTTTGTTATACTTTATCAGGGGACTTTGTTATTCTTGATCAGGGAACTATGTTATACTCGATCAGGTGACTTTCTTATACTCGATCAGGGTACTTTGTTATACTCGATCAGTGGCTTTGTTATACTTGATCAGGGGACTTTGTTATTCTCTATCTGGGGACTTTGTTATACTCGATCAGAAGACTTTGTTATACTCGCTCAGGGGACTTTGTTATACTCGATCATGGGACTTTGTTATACCCGATTAGGGGGCTTTGTTATACTCGATCAGGGGACTTTGTTATATTCGATCAGGGGATTTTGTTATATTTGATCAGCGGACTTTGTTATACTCGATCAGGGGCCTTTGTTATACTCGATCAGGGGCCTTTGTTGTACTCGTTTAGGGGCCTGTGTTATGCTCGATCAGGGTACTTTGCTATAATCGATCAGGGGCCTTTCTTATACTCGATCAGGGGACTTTGTTATACTCGATCAGTGGCTTTGTTATACTTGATGAGGGGCCTTTGTTATACTTGATCCAGGGACTTTGTTAAATTCGATTAAGGGTGTTTGTTATACTCGATCAGGGGACTTTGTTATAATCGATCAGAGGGCTTTGTTATACCCTATAAGTGGCTTTGTTATACTCGATCAGTGGCCTTTGTTATTCTCGATCAGGGGACTTTGTTATACTTGAACAGGGGTCTTTGTTATACTCGATTAGGGGCCTTTGTTATACTCGATCAGGTTACTTTTTTATACTCGATCAGAAGCCTTTGTTATACTCGACCAAGGGGCTTTGTAATACTCGATCAGGGGACTTTGTTATTCTCGATCAGGGAACTTTGTTATACTCGATCAGGTGACTTTCTTATACTCGATCAGGGTACTTTGTTATACTCGATCAGGGGACTTTGTTATTCTCTATCTGGGGACTTTGTTATACTCGATCAGGGGACTTTGTTATACTCGCTCAGGGGACTTTGTTATACTCGATCATGGGACTTTGTTATACCCGATTAGGGGACTTTGTTATACTCGATGTGGGCCTTTGTTATACTCGATGAGGGGCCTTTGTTGTACTCGTTTAGGGGACTGTGTTATGGTCGATCAGGGTACTTTGCTATAATCGATCAGGGGCCTTTCTTATACTCGGTCAGGGTACTTTGTTATATTCGATCAGTGGCTTTGTTATACTTGATCAGGGGCCTTTGTTATACTCAATCAGCGGATTTGTTATACTCGATCTGAGGCCTTTGTTATACTTCATCAGGGGCATTTGTGATACTCGATCAGGGGACTTTGTTATACTCGATGAGGGGCCTTTGTCATACTCGATCAGGGGACTTTGTTAAATTCGATTAAGAGTGTTTGTTATACTCGATCAGGGGACTTTGTTATACTCGATCAGAGGGCTTTGTTATACTCTATCAGTGGCTTTGTTTTACTCGATCAGTGGCCTTTGTTATTCTCGATCAGGGGACTTTGTTATACTCGAACAGGGGTTTTTGTTATACTCGTTCAGGGGCATGTGTTGTACTCGAAGAGGCTACTTTTTTATACTCGATCAGAGGCCTTTGTTATACTCGATCAGGGGACTTTGTTATTCACGATCAGGGAACTTTGTTATACTCGATCAGGTGACTTTCTTATACTCGATCAGAGGACTTTGTTGTAATTGATCAGCGGACTTTGTTATACTCGATCAGGGGCCTTTGTTATACTCAATCAGGGGATTTGTTATACTCGATCAGGCGCCTTTCTTATACTTGATCAGGGGCGTTTGTTATACTCGATCAGTGGACTTTGTTAAACTCGATCAGGGGTCTTTCTTATACTTGATCAGAGGACTTTGTTATACTTGATCAGGGGACTTTGTTATACTCGAAGAAGGGGCTTTGTTATACTCGGCCAGGGGTCTTTGTTATACTCGATGAGGGGACTTTCTTATACTCGATTAGGGGACTTTGCTGTTCTCGATCAGGGGTCTTCGCTATACTCGATCAGGGGACTTAGTTATACTCTATCAGGGGACTTTCTTATACACAATCAGTGGACTTTGTTATACTCGATGAGGGGCCTTTGTTATACTCAAATAGGGGACATTGTTATACTCGATAAGGGGACTTTGTTATACTCGATCAGGGGACTTTGTTATACTCGATCAGGGGACTTGTTGATATTCGATCAGGGAGCTTTGTCATACTCGAAGGGGCCTTTCTTATACTCGATCAGGGAACTTTGTTATACTCGATCAGGGGCCTTTGTTATACTCGATTAGGGGGCTTTGTTATACTCGATCTTGGGACTTTGTTATTCTCTATCAGGGGACTTTGTTGTACTCGATCTGGGGCTTTGTTATACTCGATCTTTGGACTTTGTTATACTCGATCAGGGGAGTTTGTTATACTCGATCAAGGGGCTTTGTTATACTCGATCAGTGGCTTTGTTTTATTCGATTAGGGGCCTTTGTTATACTCGATTAGGGGACTTTGGTAAACTCGATCAGGGGACTTTGTTTTACTCGATGAGGGGGCTTTGTTAAACTCGACCAGGAGCCTTGATATACTCGATTAGGGGACTTTGTTATACTCGATCAGGGGACTTGTTGATATTCGATCAGGGAGCTTTGTCATTCTCGATGAGGAGGCTTTCTTATACTCGATCAGGGAAATTTGTTTTACTCGATCAGGGACCAATGTTATACTCGATTCAGGGCCTTAGTTATACTCGATCATGGGACTTTGTTGTTTCTCGAACAGCGGACTTTGCTATACTCGATCTGGGGGCTTTGTTATACTTGATCTTGGGACCTTGTTATACTCGACCAGGGTCTTTGTTATACTCGATCAGGGGACTTTGCTATACTCGATTAGGGGACTTTGCTATACTCGATTCGGGGAGTTTGTTAAATTCGATCAGGGTACTTTCTCATACTCGATCAGGGGCCATTCTTATACTCGATCAGGGGACTTTGTTATACTCGACCTGGGGGCTTTGTAATACTCGATCAGGGGGTTTGTTATACTCGATCAGGGGACTTTGTTATTCTCTATCAGGGGACTTTATTATACTCGATAAGGGACTTGTTATACTCGATCAGGGGACATTGTTGTACTCGATCTGGGGGCTTTGTTATACTCGATATTTGGACTTTGTTATACTCGATCAGGGGAGTTTGTTATACTCGATCAAGGGGCTTTGTTAAACTCGATCAGTGGCTTTGTTTTATTCGATTCGGTGCTTTTGTTATACTCTATCAGGGGACTTTGGTATACTCGATCAGGGGACTTGTTGATATTCGATGAGGGAGCTTTGTCATACTCGATCAGGGGCCTTTCTTATACTCGATCAGGGAACTTTGTTTTACTCGATCAGGGGCCTTTGTTATACTGGATCAGAGGGCTTTCTTATACTCGATCAGGGGACTTTGTTATTCTCTATCTGGGGACTTTGTTTTACTCGATCAGAGGACTTTGTTATACTCGCTCAGGGGACTTTGTTATACTCGATCATGGGACTTTGTTATACCCGATTAGGGGGCTTTGTTATACTCGATCAGGGTACTTTGTTATACTCGATCAGTGGCTTTGTTATACTTGATCAGGGGCCTTTGTTTTACTCTATCAGTGGCTTTGTTATACTCGATCAGTGGCCTTTGTTATTCTCGATCAGGGGACTTTGTTATACTCGAACAGGGGTCTTTGTTATACTCGATCAGGGGCCTTTGTTATACGCGATTAGGTTACTTTTTTATACTCGATCAGAGGCCTTTGTTATACTCGACCAAGGGGCTTTGTTATACTCGATCAGGGGACTTTGTTATTCTCGATCAGCGGACTTTGTTATACTCGATCAGGGGACTTAGTTATACTCGATCAGTGGCTTTGTTATACTTGATCAGTGGCCTTTGTCATACTCAATCAGGGGATTTGTTTTACTCGATCAGGGGCCTTTGTTATACTTGATCAGGGGCGTTTGTTATACTCGATCAGGGGACTTTGTTAAACTTGATCAGGGGTCTTTGTTATACTCGATCAGGGGACTTTGTTATACTCGATCAGTGGACTTTGTTATACTCGATGAGGGGGTTTGTTATACTCGACCAAGGGACTTTGTTATGCTCGATGAGGGGACTTTCTAATACTCGATTAGGGGACTTTGCTATACTCGATCAGGGGTCTTCGTTATACTCGATCAGGGGACTTTGTTATACTCGAGCAGGGGACTTTGTTATACTCGAACAGGGGGCTTTGTTTCACTCGGTCAGGGGCCTTTGTTATATTCGATTAGGGGGCTTTGTTATACTCGATCAGGAGACTTTGTTATACTCGATGAGGGGGCTTTGTTATACTCGACCGGGGGACTTTGTTATACTCGATCAGAGGGCTTTGTTATACTCGATCAGGGGACTTTCTTATACTCGATCAGTGGACTTTGTTATACTCGATGAGAGGCCTTTGTTATACTCGATCTTGGGACTTTGTTATTCTCTATCAGGGGACTTTGTTATACTCGATCAGGTTACTTTGTTATACTTGATCAGGGGACTTTGTTGTTTCTCGAACAGGGGACTTTGCTATACTCGATCTGGGGGCTTTGTTATACTCGATATTGGGACTTTGCTATACTCGACCAGGGTCCTTGTTATATTCGATTAGGGGACTTTGTTATACTCGATTAGGGGACTTTGCTATACTCGATTCGGGTACTTTGTTATATTCGATCAGGGAACTTTCTCATACTCGATCAGGGGCCTTTCTTATACTCGATCAGGGGACTTTGTTATACTCGACCTGGGGGTTTTGTTATTCTCGATTAGGGGGTTTGTTATACTCGATCAGGGGACTTTGTTTTACTCGATCAGGGTACTTTGTTATACTCGATCAGGGGTATTGTTATACTTGATGAAGGGCCTTTGTTATACTCGATCAGGGGATTTGTTATACTCGATCAAGGGCCTTTGTTATACTTGACCAGGGACGTTTGTTATAAGCAATCAGGGGAACTTTGTTATACTCGAAGGGGCCTTTCTTATACTCGATCTTTGGACTTTGTTATACTCGATCAGGGGAGTTTGCTATACTCGATCAAGGGGCTGTGTTATACTCGATCAGTGGCTTAGTTTTATTCGATTAGGGGCCTTTGTTATACTCGATCAGGGGACTTTGGTATCCTCGATCAGGGGACTTTGTTTTGCTCAATGAGGGGGCTTTGTTATACTCGACCAGGAGCCTTTGTTATATTCGATTAGGGGACTTTGATATACTCGATCAGGGGACTTGTTGATATTCGGTCAGGGAGCTTTGTCATACTCGATCATGAGGCTTTCTTATACTCGATCAGGGAACATTGTCTTACTCGATCAGGGGCCTTTGTTATACTCGATTAGAGGGCTTTGTTATACTCAATCAGGGAACTTTGTTACTCTCTATCTGGGGACTTTGTTATACTCGATCAGGGGACTTTGTTATACTCGCTCAGGGGACTTTGTTGTACTCGATCACGGGAGTTTGTTATACTCGATTAGGGGACTTTGTTATACTCGATCAGAGGGCTTTGTTATCCTCGACCAGGGGACTTTGTTATACTCGATCAGGTGACTTTGTTATACTCGTTTAGGGGACTTTGCTATACTCGATCAGGGGACATTGTTTCGATTAGGGAACTTTGTCATACTCGATCAGGGGCCATTCTTATACTCGATAAGGGGATTTTGTTATACTCGACCTAGGGACTCCGTTATACTCGACCTGGGGACTTTGTTATACTCGATGAGGGGGCTTTGTTATATTCGATGAGGGGACTTTCTTATACTCGATTTGGGGACATTGTTGTAATCGATCAGCTGACTTTGTTATACTCGATCAGGGGACTTTGTTATACTCGATCTTGGGACTTTGTTGTACTCGAAAAGGGGACTTTGTTATACTCGATTCAGGGCCTTTGTTATACTCGATCATGGGACTTTGTTGTTTCTCGAACAGCGGACTTTGCTATAATCGATCTTTGGGCTTTGCTATACTTGATCATGGGACTTTGTTATACTCGACCAGGGTCTTTGTTATACTCGATCAGGGGACTTTGTTAAACTCGATTAGGGGACTTTGCTATACTCGATTCGGGGACTTTGTTAAATTCGATCAGGGAACTTTCTCATACTCGATCAGGGGCCTTTCTTCTACTCGATCAGGGGACTTTGTTATACTCGACCTGGGGGCTTTGTTATACTCGATCAGGGGGTTTGTTATACTCGATCAGGGGACCTTGTTATTCTCTATCAGGGGACATTATTATACTCGATAAGGGACTTTGTTATACTCGATCAGGGGACTTTGTTGTACTCAATCTGGGGGCTTTGTTATACTCGATCTTTGGACTTTGTTATGCTCGATCAGGGGAGTTTGTTATACTCGATCAAGAGGCTTTGTTAAACTCGATCAGTGGCTTTGTGTTATTCGATTAGGGGCCTTTGTTATACTCGATCAGGGGACTTTGGTATACTCGATCAGGGGACTTGTTGATATTCGACCAGGGAACTTTGTTTTACTCGATCACGGGCCTTTGTTATACTCGATCAGAGGGATTTCTTATACTCGATCAGGGGACTTTGTTTTTCTCTATCTGGGGACTTTGTTTTACTCGATGAGGGGCCTTTGTTATACTCAAATATGGGACTTTGTTATACTCAATCAGGGGACTTGTTGATATTCGATCAGGGAGCTTTGTCATACTCGAAGGAGCCATTCTTATACTCGTTCAGGGAACTTTGTTATACTCGATTAGGGGCCTTTGTTATACTCGATTAGGGGGCTTTGTTATACTCGATCTTGGGACTTTGTTATTCTCTATCAGGGGACTTTGTTATACTCGATCAGGGTTCTTTGTAATACGCGATCAGGGGACTTTGTTGTTTCTCGAAGAGCGTACTTTGCTATACTCGATCTGGGGGCTTTGTTATACTCGATCTTGGGACTTTGTTATACTCGACCAGGGTCCCTGTTATTCTCGATCAGGGGACTTTGTTATATTCGATTAGGAGACTTGGCTATACTCGATTCGGGGACTTTGTTATATTCGATCAGGGAACTTTCTCATACTCGATCAGGGGCCTTTCTTATACTTGATCAGGGGACTTTGTTATACTCGACCTGGAGGCATTGTTATACTCGATCAGGGGGTTTGTTATACTCGATGAGGGGACTTTGTTATTCTCTATCAGTGGAATTTATTGTACTCGATAAGGGACTTTGTTATACTCGATCTGGGGACTTTGTTGTACTAGATCTGGGGCTTTGTTATACTCGATCTTTGGACTTTGTTATACTCGATGAGGAGCCTTTGTTATACTCGATTAGGGGACTTTGTTATACTCGATCTGGGGACTTTGCTATACTCGATTAGGGGACTTTGCTATACTCGATTCGGGGACTTTGCTATATTCGATCAGGGAACTTTCTCATACTCGATCAGGGGCCTTTCTTATACTCGATCAGGGACTTTGTTATACTTTACCTGGGGGCTTTGTTATACTCGATCAGGGGGTTTGTTATACTCGATTAGGGGACTTTGTTATTCTCTATCAGGGTCTTTGTTATACTTGATAAGGGAACTTTGTCATACTCGTTCAGGGGCCTTTCTTATACTCGATGAGGGGGCTTTGTTATACTCGATCAGGGGACTTTCTTATACTTGATGAGGGTACTTTGCTATCCTCGATCAAGGGCCTTTATTATACTCGATCAGGGGACTTTGTTATACTTGATCAGCGTACTTTGTGATACTCGATCAGGGGTATTGTTATACTTGATGAGCGGCCTTTGTTATACTCGATCAAGGGATTTGTTATAGTCGATGAGGGGCCTTTGTTATACTCAAATAGGGGACTTTGTTATACTCGATCAGGGAACTTGTTGATATTCGATCAGGGAGCTTTGTCATACTCGAATGAGCCTTTCTTATACTCGTTCAGGGAACTTTGTTATACTCGATCAGGGCCTTTGTTATACTCGATTAGGGGCCTTTGTTATACTCGATCTTGGGACTTTGTTATTCTTTATCAGGGGACTTTGTTATACTCGATCAGGGTACTTTGTTAAATTCGATTAAGGGTGTTTGTTATACTCGATCAGGGGACTTTGTTATTCTCGATCAGAGGGCTTTGTTATACTAGAACAAGGGTCTTTGTTATACTCGATAAGGGGCCTTTGTTATACTCGAAGAGGTTACTTTTTTATACTCGATCAGAGGCCTTTGCTATACTCGACCAAGGGGCTTTGTTATACTCGATCAGGGGACTTTGTTATTCTCGATCAGGGAACTTTCTTATACTCGATCAGGTGACTTTCTTATACTCGATCAGGGGACTTTGTTGTAATCGATCAGCGGACTTTGTTATACTCGATCAGGGGACTTTGTTATACTCGATCAGTGGCTTTTTTATACTTGATCAGGGGCCTTTGTTATACTCAATCAGGGGATTTGTTATACTCGGTCAGGGGCCTTTGTTATACTTGATCAGGGGTGTTTGTTATGCTCGATCAGTGGACTTTGTTAAACTCGATCAGGGGTCTTTGTTATACTCGATCAGAGGACTTTGTTATACTCGATCAGGGGACTTTGTTATACTCGATGAGGGGGCTTTGTTATACTCGATCAGGGGGTCTTTGTTATACTCGATGAGGGGACTTTCTTATACCCGATTAGGGGACTTTGCTATAATCGATCAGGGGTCTTCGCTATACTCGATCAGGGGACTTTGTTATACTCGATCAGGGGACTTTCTTATACTCGATCAGTGGACTTTGTTATACTCGATGAGGGGCCTTTGTTATACTCAAATAGGGGACTTTGTTATACTCGATAAGGGGACGTTGTTATACTCGATCAGGGGCTTTTGTTTTACTCGATTAGGGGGCTTTGTTATACTCGATCTTGGGACTTTGTTATTCTCTATCAGGGGACTTTGTTATACTCGATCAGGTTACTTTGTTATACTCGATCAGGGGACTTTGTTGTTTCTCGAACAGCGGACTTTGCTATACTCGATCTGGGGGCTTTGTTATACTCGATCTTGGGACTTTGTTATACTCGACCAGAGTCCTTGTTATACTCGATCAGGGGACTTTGTTATATTCGATTTGGGGACTTTGCTATACTTGATTCGGGGACTTTGTTATATTCGATCAGGGAACTTTCTCATACTCGATCAGGGGCCTTTCTTATACTCGATGAGGGGGCTTTGTTATACTCGATCAGGGGACTTTCTTATACTTGATGAGGGTACTTTGCTATCCTCGATCAAGGGCCTTTATTATACTCGATCAGGGGACTTTGTTATACTCGATCAGGGTACTTTGTTATACTCGATCAGGGGTATTGTTGTACTTGATGAGGGGCATTTGTTATACTCGATCAGGGGATTTGTTATACTCGATCAAGTGCCTTTGTTATACTTGACCAGGGGCGTTTGTTATAAGCAATCAGGGGACTTTGTTATACTCGATGAGGGGCCTTTGTTATACTCGATCAGGTGACTTTGTTATACTCGTTTAGGGGACTTTGCTATACTCGATCAGGGGACATTGTTATATTCGATCAAGGAACTTTGTCATACTTGATCAGGGGCCTTTCTTATACTCGATCAGGTGATTTTGTTATACTCGACCTAGGGACTCCGTTATACTCGAACAGGGGGCTTTGTTATACTCGGTCAGGGGCCTTTGTTATATTCGATCAGGGGGCTTTGTTATACTCGATCAGGTGACTTTCTTATACTCGATCACGGGACTTTGTTGTAATCGATCAGCGGACTTTGTTATACTCGATCAGGGGACTTAGTTATACTCGATCAGTGGCTTTGTTATACTTGATCAGGGGACTTTGTTACACTCGATCTGGGGACTTTCTTATACTCGATCAGTGGACTTTGTTATACTTGATCAGGGGCGTTTGTTATACTCGATCAGGGGACTTTGTTAAACTCGATCAGGAGTCTTTGTTATACTCGATGAGGGGGCTTTGTTATACTCGACCAGGGGACTTTGTTATACTCGATGAGGGGACTTTCCAATACTCGATTACGGGACTTTGCTATACTCGATCAGGGGTCTTCGTTATACTCGATCAGGAGACTTTGTTATACTCGAGCAGGGGACTTTGTTATACTCGAACAGGGGGCTTTGTTATACTCGGTCAGGGGCCTTTGTTATATTCGATCAGGGGGCTTTGTTATACTCGATTAGGAGACTTTGTTATACTCGATGAGGGGGCTTTGTTATACTCGATCGGGGGACTTTGTTATACTCGATCAGAGGGCTTTGTTATACTCTATTAGGAGACTTTCTTATACTCGATCAGTGGACTTTGTTATACTCGATGAGAGGCCTTTGTTATACTCGATCTTGGGACTTTGTTATTCTCTATCAGGGGACTTTGTTATACTCGATCAGGTTACTTTGTTATACTCGATCAGGGGACTTTGTTGTTTCTCGAACAGCGGACTTTGCTATACTCGATCTGGGGGCTTTGTTATACTCGATCTTGGGACTTTGTTATACTCGACCAGGGTCCTTGTTATACTCGATCAGGGGACTTTGTTATACTCGATTAGGGGACTTTGCTATACTCGATTCGGGGACTTTGTTATATTCGATCAGGGAACTTTCTCATACTCGATCAGGGGCCTTTCTTATACTCGATCAGGGGACTTTGTTATACTCGACCTGGGGGTTTTGTTATACTCGATCAGGGGGTTTGTTATACTCGATCAGGGGACTTTGTTATTCTCTATCAGGGGACTTTATTATACTCGATAAGGGACTTTGTTATACTCGATCAGGGGACTTTGTTGTACTCGATCTGGGGCTTTGTTATACTCGATCTTTGGACTTTGTTATACTCGATCAGGGGAGTTTGTTATACTCGATCAAGGGGCTTTGTTATACTCGATCAGTGGCTTTGTTTTATTCGATTAGGGGCCTTTGTTATACTCGATCAGGGGACTTTGCTATACTCGATCTGGGGACTTTGTTATATTCGATCAGGGAACTTTGTCATACTCGATCAGGGGCCTTTCTTATACTCGATGAGGGGACTTTGTTATACTCGATCAGGAGTGTTTGTTATACTCGATCAGGGGACTTTGTTATGCTCGATCAGGGGACTTTGTTATACTCGAACAGGGGGCTTTGTTATACTCGACCTGAGGATTTTGTTATACTCGATCAGGGGGCTTTGTTATACTCGATCAGGGGACTTTCTTATACTTGATGAGGGGACTTTGCTATACTCGATCATGGGCCTTTATTATACTCGATCAGGGGGCTTTGTTATACTCGACCAGGGGACTTTGTTATACTCGATCAGGGGACTTTGTTATACTCGATCAGGGAACTTTGTCATACTCGTTCAGGGGCCTTTCTTATACTCGATCAGGGTACTTTGTGATACTCGATCAGCGGTATTGTTATACTTGATGAGGGGCCTTTGTTATACTCGATCAAGGGATTTGTTATACTCGATCAGGGGCCTTTGTTATACTTGACCAGGGGCGTTTGATATAATCAATGAGGGGACTTTGTTATACTGGATGAGGGGCCTTTGTAATACTCAAATAGGGGACTTTGTTATACTCGATCAGGGGACTTGTTGATATTCGATCAGGGAGCTTTGTCATACTCGAAGGAGCCTTTCTTATGCTCGTTCAGGGAACTTTGTTATACTCGATCAGGGGCCTTTGCTATACTCGATTAGGGGGCTTAGTTATACTCGATCTTGGGACTTTGTTATTCTCTATCAGGGGACTTTGTTATACTCGATCAGGGTACTTTGTAATACGCGATCAGGGGACTTTGTTGTTTCTCGAAGAGCGTACTTTGCTATACTTGATCTGGGGGCTTTGTTATACTCGATCTTGGGACTTTGTTATACTCGACCAGGGTCCCTGTTATTCTCGATCAGGAGACTTTGTTATACTCGATTAGGAGACTTTGCTTTACTCGATCCGGGGACTTTGTTATATTCGATCAGGGAACTTTCTCATACTCGATCAGGGGCTTTTCTTATACTCGATCAGGGGACTTTGTTATACTCGACCTGGAGGCTTTGTTATACTCGATCAGGGGGTTTGTTATACTCGATCAGGGGACTTTGTTATTCTCTATCAGGGGAATTTATTATACTCGATAAGGGACTTTGTTATACTCGATCAGGGGACTTTGTTATACTCGAACAGGGGGCTTTGTTATACTCGATAAGGGGCCTTTGTTATATTCGATGAGGGGGCTTTATTATACTCTATCAGGGGCCTTTATTATACTCGATGAGGGGGCTTTGTTATACTCGATCAGGGGACATTTTTATACTTGATGAGGGTACTTTTCTATACTCGATCAAGGGCCTTTATTATACTCGATCAGGGGAATTTGTTATACTCGATCAGGGGCCTTTGTTATACTTGACCAGGGGCGTTTGTTATAATCAATCAGGGGACTTTGTTATACTCGATGAGTGGCCTTTGTTATACTCAAATAGGGGACTTTGTTATACTAGATCAGGGGACTTGTTGATATTCGATCAGGGAGCTTTGTCATACTTGAAGGGGCCTTTCTGATACTCGATCAGGGAACTTTGTTACACTCGATGACGGGCCTTTGTTATACTCGATTAGGGGGCTTTGTTATACTCGATCTTGGTGTTAGGTTCTGAATAATAAGTTCTATATACAGGAGAGAACACAAACACCTGTATAGTTTTGTAGGTTCGGTTTACTGGATAAGAGTATGTACACAAATTGGAGCGGCACTCTCCCCGGCTAGGCTCCTGCTGGTCAACTGCTATAGACGACGTATGGCAAGTGATACATTAGCAGCTTCCATACGTCGCCAGGCACATTAATTAAGCATGTGGGATATGGTAATAACATTGCCACACGCTGCTAGCTAGGCTGAATAAATAATACATAAATGGAGCACATACATAATATACATACATGATATATAATCCAGCATCCATAATATACATACACCTCCCTCCCCCCTATACGCTCATAGCAAAGTCTTGAGCGGACCTTTTCTTTTGGATCCGTTCTGAGCGTCGAGGGACTTCATCACTGGGAAGGGTATGGGACTCAACACTGGTGGCGGGGCCAGCAGAAGGCATTGTTACAGGGCGGAGAAAACGGCGGTTCCTCCACCACACACGACCACTGGGTAACCGCACCTGGTAGTCCCGTGACCTGCCGAGACCCATAACTACGCCTACTTTGTCCCAACGTAGGGAGGTCGGGTCCTGAACACGGACTTGGGTGCCGACACTCAACCTGGGGAGAGAACGGGCGTGGTCATTGTAGCGGGCGACGACGTCCTGAACACGTTCGGCGGCTCGGCGATCACAATCCTCTGTCTTGGCCTGCCACTCCTTGGAGAAGGATTGAGGGTGAGCAGGGACACAAGAACGAAGGGGGCGTCCATACAAAACCTGGGCAGGGGAGCGTCCGGTGTAGTTAGGTGTGTTGCGGAGTTCAAGAAGACCCCTGTCGAAGGCCTCGCAGTCAATGTTCCCAGAAGGGGCCACCTTAAGGATGAGGTGCTTCAGGGATTTGACAGCAGCCTCAGCGTGGCCGTTGGACTGCGGGTAATGGGGCGATGACAACACATGCCGGACTCCCCATCGGTCAAGGGACACAGCAAAGTCCCGGCTTGTGAACTGAGGCCCTCCGTCGGTTCGCAGGCGTACAGGAACGCCCACGTCACGGAAGTAGTGGCGGAACTTGCTGATGGTGGCGGCAGACGTCGTGTCATTACCGCACTTGATGACAACCGGCCAACCAGAGAGACGGTCGACGATAACGAGGAAGGACTTTCCTGACACACAGAAAAAGTCGGCCGACACAGACTCAAAGGGGCGGGTGGGGTTGTCGTCACTCATAAAGGGTTCCTGCTGCTGGCTGGGTTGTAATACTTGGCAGGGCTCACACGCACGGATGACATTGGAGATGTCGGAGTTGATGCCGGGCCAGAACACAGTCTGTCGTGCACGTCGTTTGGTGGCCTCAGCTCCACGGTGACTGTCGTGAAGGCGGGCCAAGGCGTGGGGACGTGATGCAGCAGGGACAACTACACGTGCTCCGTACAGAACAAGGTCTCCGTCGCAGTAGAGTTCATCGCGGAGTTTCCAATACGGGAGCAGGGTGTTGTGAAGATCGTAGCGGTTGCTAGGAAATCCATTCCTCACACACTCGACAAGTCGGACGTAGGAAGGGTCATCTCGGGCCGCTGTTCGAAGGTCCTCCATTGCCTTGTCGTCATCTGGTGACAGGTCCGAACGAAGGGATTGGACGGCATGGAGAGTGACCACAGTCCTGACGGAAAGAGCGAGGTCGGCGTCGAGTACATGGTCTTCTGGAGTAAGGCGGCTGACA
>CAUDMG010000628.1:0-23716 GCA_958450375.1 Homarus gammarus | reverse complement strand
ACCAGAACATATGGGATTAATTGAAATAGAGACTGGGCCGACCACCAGACTACCCTTTTTTGGCTATCGCCGACACAATACTGTACATTGTAGTAAAAATATTATAATTTTCTGTGGCCAAAAGTACCGTTTTATTTTAAATCCCAGTCAAATAACCTGTGGTTATTAAACTGGATGCTGGTCAAATAACCCTTGCCTATAATATAATAGTTTTACAGTGCAGTGTTGTGTATTATACAGTACGTATAGTTATTTATCTTATTTCCAGGAAGTTTCAAGGACCAACAACACATCTCGGTATGACAAGCTAAGACTTGACTATACAAACTGATGAAACACCTCTGACCTGTGGGACAGGCTCATTTGTGATGCCATCAACAGCAACTGATGAAACACCTCTGACCTGTGGGAGGTGAGACTTATACAGGTATTCTGTTACTTAACATCATGTTGTCTAATGCTTGTGTTCATGTACTGTACAGTACTGTAGTATTTAAAACATAAATTACGCTGTGCCAGTAAATTATAAATCCTCTTTATACTGTATGCCTTTTCTCAAGAATATCGGCTAACTTTATAATTTAAGCATTTTATCGTTCACTCTCCAGTAAAGAAAACATCCAGTAACAGTATTCCCAATCAAAATTGCTGACCCCTTATCTTGTGTTTGAGTACATGAGGGCATGGCATAGATTTTGTTTAAATTTCATACAAAGATGCTCTTTTATATGCTGATTAAGAATATAGATTTAAAATACACAATAGTGTATTCCTCTGAAAGTGTGTGTTTATATGCACTTGTGTTTGTTTAATAGTGTGTGTGTGTTTTGCATAAATATTTGAATGTGTGTTAGTGTAAAAGTGTTAGTGTTAAGTATACAAGCAGTTGTGTAACATCAGGTATAAAAAACAAATGTCAAGATTAGTTATTGCTTAAACTTGACTCAAATTAACCTAATGGCCACCCACTAGAGGTGGTTATTGAATTGAAGTGAAACAGTTTATTAGCCAGAAAAACACAGATACAGAGTAGATAATAATAACAATATTAACATGGCTGAGCCAGTTGAGAACCTGAGCTGCACCTGATATATACAGGTAGTCGTCGACTTACGACCTAGATTGGTTACGGCCGCCTGGTCGTAAGTTGATCTGGTCGTAAGTCGGCATATGTTATAATTACCTTACGTATATTATAATGTGTAATGATAATATAATCATCTTTAAGTCATATTTTATCAACATTTTCTTTGTTCATTATTGTTACGGTCGTCAGGTTTAAGTAAATCACTGCATACTACAGTACAATTGGTTTATTATTTACACAACATACAAAAAAAAAAATACAGGTGCAAAACATATAAAACATTTTAGTTGCAAAACATACAAACACATACAAACATACAAAAAACATCTTATTGGCCGCTGGTGCTTGGCTGTGGATCGTCGATGTCGTCAGCTGGGGCAGCCTTTGGGGTAGCCGGAGGAGTTGTTTTTTTCATGAACATGGTGACAAAAGAAAGGCACAAGGCAAACAGACACGGAGGGAAGTGTGCTGTACCAGCGAGCGTGTTTGTAATTGAGCGCGGGGATGCGCGCGGCTCCAGCTCCCGGCAGCGCCAGGAGGCTGGGGCCAAAACTGTCGTACCGCCGGTCGTAAAGTCGAACAGACGTAAGTCGCATAGGTCGTACGTCGACGACTACCTGTACTATACATTTATCTCAAGGAAATATAATGTAACATTTAGTATCATCCGGAATAGTACAATAACATGGTGATAATTAGAACATCTCATAATGTTACCACGGTTATCACCTCAATATTTATTTATTTATTATTATTATTATTATTATTATTATTATTATTATTATTATTATTATTGTTATTATTAATATAATATAATATATATATATATATATATATATATATATATATATATATATATATATATATATATATATATATATATATATATATATACATATACACACAGTGACCCCTCCGTTAACGAACTCAATCCGTTCCAGAAGGTCGTTCGTTAACCGAAAAGTTAGTTAACCGAAACCATTGTTTCAATGGGTTTTTGGGTAATTGGTTCCAGCTCACCGAAAATTTCCTAAATTCAACAAAAATGGTAGAAAAGTTCACTTACTTTGAGGTGTGTATGTAGAAGGCTCCTGGATGATGATGGGATTTAGAATGGGGGTGGAGGAGAAGGAAAAAGAGAAGGCATTGGGGTGGAAGAGAAGTCACCCCATGGTGCCATTACACCCATAAAATTTTAGCTCTCTTGGTGTAATTCAAGATTATTTTCTTTAAATCAACACTGCACTGCATTATATATTGTCAATATGTAAAATATATTTCAAAATGACCAATAATTTGCTTGGAAACACAGAAAAAAAGCATTTAGTTGAAGAGTCTCAAGCAAGATGTTACCTCCAGTGAAAACAGAGAGAGACTAACTCCTGTTTGCTGTGTTAAGAGGCTGGATGCCGCGCATTAAACTAGTCACTTTACCTTCAGTTATGTTCAATAATTGTTAAAATGACTAAAAAATTGAATATTAAACTTAAAATTATTGAATAGTATAAACTTCTTGATATTTACTAAAATAGTAAGGAATTTAAGCCCTAGAACCGATTAGAGTATTGGCGGACTGATACTAAAGCTGGTTGCCCGGTCAGTGCAAGCGAAAACATGTTGAGGTCGGTTCGTAAGAACTTCGTTAACCGAATTTTTTTTCGTTAACCAAATTGAAGATCCTTATGGAAGGAAGTTCGTTAATCGAAATTACGTTAACCGAGGTGTTCATTAAACTAGGGGTCACTGTATATATATATATATATATATATATATCAGGGGCGACTCCAGGTCATATGCATCACTGGGGCTCATCACAGATTTCGCCTAAGATACATGTATAAATGAAGCTAAGAGACGTAATACACACCACAAATTTATATAGGCACTGATAATTTTACAATAAGACAAAAAAAGCCGGTTTTTTCTAAAAACCAGTTTTTGTGATATGGTCAGGAACTCGACGTCAGCCAATGTTACCTAGGTATGCTAAATCCTAGCCAATTCGCCAGGCTACATACAGGCAATTAAAACATCTAATAATTACTTGATAAGTAATATTAGGAGGACACGTCGCTACCTGGCATTTAATTGCAATTTGAAATTACCGCCTCTAGCCTCATGCAATAAGACAAAAAAATATAGTTTTGATGCAAAAATTACTCACTTTATTTAAACATGAAGTCCAGTCGTCTTGTTTTGATGGCGAACTCGTGTAAAATCCTGTCGTGCAGCTCCTTCTTGTTGTCCAAGTCGTTCAAGAGGCTTTTCTCGATGGAAATGCGAGCCAGTGAAGATAGCCGTTCTTGGGCCATTGTGCTTCTCAGATATGAGCGGATTCTATCTAACGTTGAGAAACTTCTCTCATTAGCGACTGATGTTACGGGGATGGTTAGCAGCAGCTGAATTAGTTTAATGGATTCCGGCATAGCGGAAGTCAACTCCAATTTATAGAGTAATTCTAAAATGGAGTTGATTGACTTGCACTTTTTGAAGTCACTGTCAATATACATATATTATAGCTCGTTCACTAAGCTCTTGCAGTCAAAAATACAGGGGTATTTGTTTTGTAGAGAGTCCATATGTTGCATGGTAAATGAGTTAGCAAGCTCTTCAAACTTATTAACGTCTAGTAATTCAAAAAATGCATACTCCTGAATGCCAGCAAATCGCTCTCGCAAGGACATTAGAATGTTATCAATTATTTCAAAATACGTCGTTTTGTAATTAACTTGTGCACCCCTGACTCTTTTTCTGGGAGGAGGCTCGGACTCATCTGCCTGTTCAATGACAGCAGCTGTATCTTGCAGGATGTTTTCGTAATGTTCGTCGTTACTATAACCTTCAACACAATGAATGAAGTCATTTATTTTATTCTGACCCCGCTTTATGTCAAGTTGCTTACACTGTAGGTCATCAAACAGTTTTCCAGCCTGTGAAAGTATGTTATGAAAGCAATTGATGAAGAACATGAATGTGAAATCATTCAACTTTGCCAATAGATTGTCTGTTTGACAAAGTGTATCTTCATCCCACTTTTCACTAGTGTCTAGAATACTTGTGAAGGCACTTTTTAGGTTTCCATGCATCAGTTTTATGGATGACACGGTTCTCGATCTATAGCACCATCTTGTTTCGCACAGTGCTGGAATATTGACATTAAACTGTCTGAAAACGCTTTTCCGTTTGGTACTGGAAGACGTAAATTTACTAAAAGCGCGTAAATGAGAAAAAAACATTTTTACTCTACTCAACTTCTCGGCACTTTTACTCAAGACTAAGTTAAGTTTATGCGCATAGCAGTGAATGAAGTGCGCGTGTTTAAATCCTTTATCCTTTAGCTTGCTCTGCACTCCGTTTAGTGTTCCTGCCATTACAGCTGCTCCGTCGTAAGTTTGGCTCACTAATATATTTTTAGCGTCACTGAAGGAGTTCAACGCAGATGCGATCACATCAACCAGTCTTGTAGCACTTTTATCATCACTGACTTCATAGAATCCAAGAAATCGTTCACATATTTTGTCTTCATACACAAATCTTATTATAATTGACAGTTGGGCATGCATCGCACAGTCTGTCGTCTCGTCAGCTTGTACAGACATAAACGGAGCTTTATCAACTTCGCTTCTAATTTCATCAGCTATTACATTCCCAATCGCTTGTATTAGATCATTTTGTATTGTGCTTGAGACTCCTGAAAACTGTTTCGACCCCTCTTTAGTAGAAAGTCTAGAAGCAAACACGCTGTCGATTTCAGCAAAGCACTGCAATAGTTCACGGTAATTTCCTCTATTTAGGCTGTCACTTCCTTCATCATGTCCACGCAAAGGCAACTCTTGTTTACTCAGGTATAACACTGCATTTGTTAACTGTTTTAAATATTGTCTATTTTCTTCAACTGCTTTGTTATGCCGTTCTTTCTCCAGTTTAGCAGACTCACTAATAGCTGTCACAATATCATACTGTCCGAAAGTTTTCAAGCTTCTATAATTACTTAAATGACTCAGTGATTTACTGTGATGCTTACAGTCGCTCAAGACATTTTTATAATTATTATAACCTCCATCTGTCCACGACTGCTTAGCTTTTGGTTTAAACAACAAACACGGCCAGCAGTAGAGTTTCTCTGTGACGCTACTTGCACAAATCCAATCAATCTGTTCATACCATTTTATCTGGAATGTTCTACTTCCAACTATAGTTTTCAATGCAGGAGTCGGCCTGCCTGTACGAAGAATTTCTCGTTTTTCAGCAATATTTCTTGCACCAAATGGCTTATTTTTTATATCTAGCACTATGTCTTTCTCCATTTCTATGTTATGGGTAGAAATAAAAATAAAACAACTGATCTTTACACACAAAGAACAGAAGCACAGCAAACAATCAAAGAACAACAGTGTACCCTGTTGCAAACGTCAGCGAACTGACAGATGCCGTGGCCGGTAAGAGAAGCGTGCGAAGAGGTGCCAGTTAATCTTTTACTCCTACCAGGCTATTTCCAGTTAGCCCTAGTTACTGGACATTTTTTCGTTCCTGTAAGAATATTGTAGAACGGAAACATTTCATAGATTGGAATTTAAATCCTAAGCTCTACAGAAAGCTATTGTTAAAAAAAAGCTTGGATTTGAATTACTTCTAATTTTCACGATTAGGGACAACAGCTGGGGCTTTAACTTATAAGCCTGAGTCAGGCATGAGTGAACGATGTCAAGAGACTATCTGCCAGGAACGATATTTTTTGACACTGGTGAGCTATAGGACGACCGCCAGACACTGAACGGTGATATATGAACTGCGACCAGGCTCCCTGTAATCAGCCAGTGTTGGCAGATTACATAGAAAGCAGATACTCGTTCATTTGACCAAATCTAGGGCTCGGGCTAAGCCCGAGTGCCGGAGTCGCCACTGATTATATATATATATATATATATTTCATTAGCCCAATAAAGCACGCGGACTTCTACATACAATCCTGGCGGGTTGAGGTGTTGATTATATATATATATATATATATATATATATATATATATATATATATATATATATATATATATATATATATATATATATATATATATATATATATATATATATATATATATATATTTCATTAGCCTAAAAAGCACGCGGACTTCTACATACAATCAACACCTCAACCCGCCGGGTTGAGGTGTTGATTATATATATATGTATGTATGTATGTATGTACAGTGGGGTATGCTATAACGAACGTAATTGGTTCCAGAACCTCGTTCGTTATAGCATTCGTTCGTTATAGGATTAATCCGTTCCAGGCCCCCAAATACAACCACTTAACACTGAAAAAATTATGTGGAAAATGTAAAAAATACGGTACTTTATCTTACCTTAGTGTTATTCAGCATGCAGGTACCCCTAAACACTGGCACATCACTATCACTTCCACTGGGAGTCTTGGCTTTAAGGTCCTCAAACAATTGTTTAGCCTTCTCACAAATTATAGCTTCACTAATGTTACCACCTGCCATTTCTTTCTCCTTTATCCACACTAAGAGTAAATTTTCCATCTCTTCAATCACATTACACTTTGCTTTGCTAAGTCTAAAGATTCCCTTAGCCACTTGCACAGTTTTTAACTCCTCTTTATTCTTCAAAATCGTACATATAGTCGATTTAGCCATCCCATATTCATCACTAAGTTTCGCAATGCTTCTTCCATTCTCACGTTTCTTTACAATTTCTTTCTTAGTTTCAAGGGTTATTAGCTTTCTCACTCGCTTTGGACGACTCATTGTTACAATTGTATACTTGTATAACAAAATAGTTATACAAATAACGTCCACATCAAAAGACGAAATTTCAACAATAACAGTGGTGCACTGGCTACACAATGAGACAAAGATGGCGCCTGACGCTCTTGTTGTGGGTCGCGGTACAACAATATTCATGCGCCAGGCGAAATAGTCCCGTATTCATCCGCGTTCGTTGTAGGAGTTGCGTTCGTTATAGCATTCTCAATTTTATAGGTAAAACCGTTCGTTATAGGAATATTCGTAGTAGGATCCGTGCGTTATAGCATACCCCACTGTACTCTGTAATGACCACGGTCGTACATGTTAGTTCAGTAAATTCAGACAATTCATATTACTCTCAATAGCCCACAAAACATGTAGCTATGCCTTCTTTATTGAGTACCCTGTCTGAGGCATCCGTCTTTTCATCACTTCAGGACATCTGAGTCCTCCGTTTTCCCTCAATCTTAAAGTGCACCCGAGACTCCGTATTCCTTAGTATAACGACACAAAATTTGAAATTGCAACTGCTGTCATATCTGTTAAGGCAACTTAAATTTAGCAAAGAAGTTTAAGATAAATACTTATATACTTGCTTCATATCTGTATTTTCTATTAATCTTATTTTCTTAGTCTTTCTGTCTATAAGTATCTATCATAAATTTCTTTGTTTATATTTTCTAAGTCAATATTCTTTTCTATGCTTTATTCCTTGTCATATACAGGGGGTATATTATTGTATTCTCTGAATTTTATGTCCTTTCTATCAATTTATTATCATGCCTTAGTTATATTCTATACCAAGGATTAGTCTGGGAAAACCATGTCATTCTTACTATAACACTTATTATACTTACAACGGTAGCCTGCCACCACCCAGACTTTTATTATAATACAGTAAAACCTCGATTAACCGACTTTCGGATCAACCGTCGTTCCCAGGCCCCTAAAAAAAATGATTTTGTTTTACGGGGATTACCCCACCCGGGCACAGGTCACTGACACACATCGGGGCCTGGGGGGCGATAATGTAATAATAATGATAATAATAATAATAATACAGTACATATAACATATCTCATTGAACTGTTAGGTAGCGTGCTAGCGAGCTTCTCGGCATGTGAGTTACAATAACTATTTTCTGAGAACCAAATGTTAAAGGAATAGAGCAGCGATACTCTTAGTTTACTAATTCAATATTTATTAACAAGGAGTGAACAAGATGGTAAATAAGCACACTCAGACAAGATTGGACCCCTTAGGTCTTTATTTACAATTCATAAAATAGATTTTCACTTACTTATTACATCAATAAACAACTGTTATATTATTTCTTCGACAAATAAGATGTTATTTTACACGCTCAGATAGGGCTGGACCCTTAGGTCTTACTTTTACAAGTAGCAAAATAAATCTTCAATTCTTGGTTACAACATTAAACCATCATTAAATTATTTCATTGTCAATACAGATGGTTACATGACACACTTGACAATATCCCAAATTAACGTATTATTTATAACACCATGTTATTTCGGAATGAACAACATGGCACTTTTCCCTCAGTTGGTAGTATATATGAATGATGTACTCACAACCCACATAACATGTTATTACTAGTTCTATCAATATTTATGGGCTCATTATTCAACATGGGATAACTATATTTCTGCTAATTATATCCAATCATATACAACATTAATACTTTGGCCCATATAACTGTAAGGAGTGCCCCAGGGTGTAACACTGGTGTCACCACAACAAACGAAGAGTGCTGTTAGGGTCGGTTGCAGTCCGACACACTGCGAGGGAGTTCGGGCCAAGTTCCCAGGGTGCAGACTCGCACAATTTAATCGTGCCGAATTAACGACATCCTGCAAGACAGCCAGCTGGTATGCAGCTACCGGTTCCCCGGTGACTGTCTGGTATTCAGCTAACACACAGACTGTGCCTGAGATATGATGGAACAGCGTCAGAGATGTGACGCTGCTCCTCTTAAACGAGTTTACATACGGCTAACTGGCAATTCAGGCCTGTGCGCTACCCATGCCAAAAAGGCTAATCAAGCAATGACAGAAATTACATTCAACTATGTCACTTGACAGAAATTACATTCAACTATGTCACATGACAGAAATTACATTCAACTATGTCACTTGACAGAAATTACATTCAACTATGTCACTTGACAGAAATTACATTCAACTATGTCGCTGTACATTTAACTATGAAAATCAATGCCATGGGTCAGGTGAATTTCTTACGTCTATTTTTATAATCTGATCGGAGATTGAGCTTGCCAGGAAAAAGTGAAATGGACGTCAAATACACACACTAACAACACTACTTTCACAAGCTCAGCAAAACTACAAACGAGGAACTATTCATGGGGATATGTTAGATTTTGGAGATCATACAGTTTGACAGAATCTTTCAGGAGCTTAATAACTTTCTTAAATAAACAGCTGACACTAACTAAACTACAAACATCAGATTCTCTGATGTTTGGGCATCAAAATGATCTAATTTCAGGAGTACTTATAAACTAATGGCTATCCCAAGGACGATATAAAAACATGTCACTCGTACTGGCAGACTTGACACTCACTTACGTGACAAGTTTCACTAACAATAAAGACAGTTGAAGCTTTTAACATCACTCACAAGGGATCTTGAATGTTCCATCTGTAATCAGACATACCTAAGTTGCCTTAACAGATATGAACACAGTTGCTATTTCAAATTTGGTGTCGTTATACTAAGGAATACGGAGTCTTGGGTGCACTCTAAGATTGAGGGAAAACGGAGGACTCAGACGTCCTGAAGCGTTGAGAAAACGGATGCCTCAGACAGGGTACTCAATAAAGAAGGCATAGCTACATGTTTTGTTGGCTATTGAGAGTAATATGAATCGTCTGTTTTTATGTTAACATGTCATATACTCAAAGGTTAGTATATCCCATCATCTTCGCCAGATGACGCAGGCTAAAAAGAGACACTTTCTACCGTAATGCTGTATTTACGAGTTACACGAGGGGGAGCCTCGGCTGTAAGTACTTAAACATAGTACTTGAGATATAAACAAAGTGAAAACAAAAGAGCATCGATCAGGTACTATAAATGCATTGACAAAGAAAACTTAAATCAGTAGCTAATATATATATATATATATATATATATATATATATATATATATATATATATATATATATATATATATATATATATATATATATGCAAGTAAATCACTGTAGGTGCGCGTGATCTAGGTATATGCTGATAACCACAAGGAAAGAAGAAAACACGAAGTTCCCAAGCGCTTTCGTGTAATTCACATCTTCAGGGGTGAGTACAGACTAGAGAGAGTAATACAAATCAAGGTGTATATATACAGAGGAGGGTGAGACCAGGTCCACAATGGTCAGGTATTAGGCAATGACCCTACTAATCTTTAAATAGCACACAACGGTTGGTGGTCAGGTCAGATGGTCAAGTGACCCGGCCTTCTCACCTGATCACAAATCTTCTTAATTACAAAATTGTCCAGCTTGTACATGCCGTTACTCAAATTCATGTTGAATGCTTCGGTATGTTTAATAAGACTAGATTCTATGATGTTCCTACTATCAATTGAATTACATGGTAATATTGAGGAGGCATTATCCCAGTCAATGCAATGCTTGTTATCCCTCAAATGAACAAACAGAGCATTGGATTCCTGGCCTGTCCTAACACTGTATTTGTGTTGTTTAATTCTAGTTGCAAGATCTTTACCTGTCTGGCCTAAGTAAAACATATTACATTCCTTGCAAGGAACTTTATAAATGCAACCAATTGTGTTGTTGGGGGAGTTCTTGATTAACATTTGTTTAACAGTGCATGAGTTTTTAAATGCCACATTGACGTTCCAGGTTTTTAGCTGTGCAGGAATGTGTGAGAAATTTTTGTGAAATGGTAATATTAAGATATTCTTATGGTCATGGGTGGGCTTGGGATCAGTTCTATAAAAAGTTTTCTTAGTAATGTTTAAGCATTTGTCTATGAAAGATCTAGGGTACTTAAGGTTTGAGCCAATATTATATATATATTTGTATTCCTCATCGATGAATTCCGGACTGCAAATTCTCAAGGCACGTAAAAACATTGTTGAAAATACTGACTGTTTGACTTTATTATGGTGGGCAGAATAATAATGAATGTATGAACACACATTAGTTGGTTTTCTATAAATACTGAACTTAAAAGTGTTACCTATTCTGTGTATCAGACAGTCTAGGAATGGCAATTTACAGTCTTGCTCTAATTCCACAGTGAATTTGATCGAGGGGGCTAAGTTGTTAAGTTGTGGCAGGAAAGCTTTTAGGTCCTCATTACATGGCCAGAGACATAATACATCATCAACATATCTAAACCCAGCAAGACTGATGGCCACAGTGCTTTCCATGAAGAATTGAGGGTTCTATTGGAGACTTCTTGCCATGATGACACAATCAATTTTACAGCCTCCAGGACGTTGAATTGTGTCTTCCAGAACTGTTTCAGTGTTAGTTCAGGATCAATGGAAGTTGCCTGATGACACCTCCTAAACATTTTCTTCATGTACAACTTCTTGAAGTTGCTGATTACATTCTGGTCCATTGGCTGTATGAGTGATGTAGTGTTTGGAGGCAAAAACAACACTTTCACAAAGTCAAATTGATACTCCAAATTTCTGGCAAGGTCAGGGTCATGACCAGGAGCATTATCCATGAGGAGAAGAGCCTTTAAAGGAAGTTTATTGGTGGTTAGGTAGCTCTTGACAGAGGGGCAAAACACATCAACAGCCCATTCATTAAAGAACTGTCTTGTCACCCATGCCTTACGGTTGGACTTCCAATAAACTCCAAGCATTGTTCTTACCACTTTCTGTTGCTTGAACACCCTGGGGTTTTCAGAGTGGTAGACAAGCATAGGCTTCAGTCGGAAATCCCCTGAAGCATTGGCACCAAGCAGTAGAGTGAGACGGTCTTTCATGGGTTTATGCCCAGGTAAAGAGGCTTCATCCTTGGTGATGAATGTTCTTTTGGGCATCTTTTTCCAGAACAGCCCAGTTTCGTCCACATTGAACACTTGCTGTGGAAGATAATTTTCTTCTTCCATCAGTTTTTTAAATTCAATTAAAAACTTTGCTGCCCCTTCTTTATCAGCACTAGCAGCTTCACCATGCCTAACAACACTTAAAATGTCACTTCTTTTCTTAAATTTTTCGAACCAGCCTTTGCTGGCCCGAAAATCTTCAAATTCTGTTCCTGAAGAACCAGGTTGATCTGCCTTTAAATGTTCATAAATCTCCCTGGCTCTTTCACAAATGAAATCACCAGAAACTGAATCACCTTTCATCTGTTTTTCCCTAATCCAGATGATAAGTAACCTCTCAGTTTCTACGATTAGGGATCTACTTTTAAACACTCTTGTAGATTTGTCTCTCACGTTCACTTCCTTAAATTTGTCTTTTTGTGCAAGAATTGTCGACACAGTTGATGCCGACATGACAAATTCTTTGCATAGCGCATTTGCTTTAATACCTTGTTCGTGTTTTTTTATTATTTCCTGCTTTATTTGGATTGAAATCACTTTTCTTGATCTCTTAGGCCCCATGCTGGATTCAAACAATGGCAACACGTATTTTTCAAAGTTAAACTAGCTGTAAATAAAGAATATTTTCTTTAAAATAACACTGCACTGCACTATATATTGTCAATATGTAAAATAATTTTCAAAATGACCAATAATTTACTTGGAAACACAGAAAAAAAGCGTTTAGTTGAAGAGAGTCTCAAGCAAGATGTTACCTCCAGTGAAAACAGAGAGAGACTGACGCCTGTTTGCTGTGTTAAGAGGCTGGATGCCGCGCATTAAACTAGTCACTTTACCATCAATTTTGTTCAATAATTGTTAAAATGACTAAAAAATTGAATATTAAACTTTTAAAATTATTGAATAGTATAAACTTCTTGATATTTACAAAAATAGTAAGGAATTTAAGCCCTAGAACCGATTAATGTATTGGCGGACTGATACTAAAGCTGGTTGCCCGGTCAGTGCAAGCGAAAACATGTTGAGGTCGGTTCGTAAGAAGTTCGTTAAGCGAAATTTCTTTCGTTAACCGAATTGAAGATCCTTATGGAAGGCAGTTCGTTAATCGAAATTACGTTAACCGAGGTGTTCGTTAAACGAGGGGTCACTGTATTACCATGTAATTCAATTGATAGTAGGAACATCATAGAATCTAGTCTTATCAAACATACCGAAGCATTCAACATGAATTTGAGTAACGGCATGTACAAGCTGGACAATTTTGTAATTAAGAAGATTTGTGATCAGGTGAGAAGGCCGGGTCACTTGACCATCTGACCTGACCACCAACCGTTGTGTGCTATTTAAAGATTAGTAGGGTCATTGCCTAATACCTGACCATTGTGGACCTGGTCTCACCCTCCTCTGTATATATACACCTTGATTTGTATTACTCTCTCTAGTCTGTACTCACCCCTGAAGATGTGAATTACACGAAAGCGCTTGGGAACTTCGTGTTTTCTTCTTTCCTTGTGGTTATCAGCATATATATATATATATATATATATATACAGTAAGTCCCCAAGTTACGTACATAATGGGGACCAAAAGGTTGTACGTAACTCGAAATGTACGTAACTCGAAAATCCCCCAACCCTATAATGTTATCTGGTGGTAATTAATACAACTTATCAAATGCAAACAGAACCTTCCCTCTTCTTTTAGTTATAATCGTAGATTGCATTGGCACTGCAGATTTCACATGTTCCTTGATCTTTTCTTTGCCCTTATCAATTGTATTAACAGTTGACCGACTCAGGTTAAATTTGCGGGCAACATTGGTCATTTTTTCACCACTGTCAAGCAGTTTTATTATGTCCATTTTTACCTCTAGTGAGATTGCTTGACGTTTCGTAGCACTCCCACTGGCTTCACCACTCTTACGCTTTACACCAGTCATTGCACACAGAGTAAAGTGTACAAAATAGGGCAGAAATTCACAGGAGAAGTATGCACAATGACCACACGTGTTCGCACAATGACCACACGTGTTGCTTTGGTGCGTCTAGCGTGTCGTCTGCATGGTCAGTGATAGTGGCGGCGCGGTGCGGCTGGCACGCAAACTATACGCTCGCCCGCCAAATTTAAAAATTGCTCGCCCTTTTAAGACAATATTTTTGCAATTAAAGACTTCAGAAACGATGTACGTATCGGCCGTTTGTACGTAACTCGGGGACGAACTGTATATGCAAGTAAATCACTGTAGGTGTGCGTGATCTAGGTATATGCTGATAACCACCAGGAAAGAAGAAAACACGAAGTTCCCAAGCGCTTTCGTGTAATTCACATCTTCAGGGGTGAGTACAGACTAGTCTGTACTCACCCCTGAAGATGTGAATTACACGAAAGCGCTTGGGAACTTCGTGTTTTCTTCTTTCCTGGTGGTTATCAGCATATGTATATATATATATATATATATGTATATATATATATCTATATATATATATATATATATATATATATATATTTCATGTAAATCCACAATGAAAACGTGGATAAGATAAATCTTGATAAAATCACACGGGAGAATGGAAACAACGGAGTACCTTAGCTTTCGTCTTTATTCAAGACATCTTCAGAGGCAACTGGATTACATGGACAGAGAGAGGCTTAAATATACAGGGTGACCTAAAAACATGAGGTCAGGTCATAATGATGACATCCACTAATCCCCACACCAACACACACATAGAGGAGCATAAGAGAAGGGTGGTGACGTGACTAACCAGGTCAGGTCAGAAAAAAGGGACCCACAAAATAACTATCATACATCTAGATCAAAGGTTTTCAAAGCATTTTTAACCTTGGGCCACTGACAAATAAATTTATGTAACATATTATCAGTTTTGAACTGACCATCACTAAGGTTTATTGATTTTAATTCCTTAATCAAACTAGCTTTAACCAGAAGTCTTTCTGTGACACAAGATGATTTGAATACTTCTAAGCTTTTTTCCCAAGCAATGGGGTGATTATTATTCCTAACATGAACGAACAAGGCACTGCTTTCAGATGCAGTTTTGATATTATACTTATGTTGTTTGATTCTGAGCTGCAGAGTTTTTCCTGTCTGACCTACATAATTACAATTACATTTGCTACATGGAATACAATAAACACTTCCATTTACATTCAAACTTGGGCTATTCCTTATTAACATATTGGTAATGGTCGAGTCATACTTGAAAACAACATTAATATTTAGAAGCTTGAGGGACCGAACTAACGGGACAAATTCATTACGATAGGGCAGAGTCAAAATATTCTTAAGTGTAGGAACTTGTCTAGTTTGAGAAGAATGAAAGGATTTTTTAGCCCTTTTAAAACAACGATCAACAAACACAGAAGGGTACCCGAGTTTCTGTGCAATAGAACGAATGTGTTTCAATTCATCGTCAATAAATTCAGAGTCACAAATACCTCATGTTTTTAGGTCACCCTGTATATTTAAGCCTCTCTCTGTCCATGTAATCCAGTTGCCTCTGAAGATGTCTTGAATAAAGACGAAAGCTAAGGTACTCCGTTGTTTCCATTCTCCCGTGTGATTTTATCAAGATATATATATATATATATATATACAGTATACTGTATATTTATATATATATATATATATATATATATATATATATATATATATATATATATATATATATATATATATATATATATATACCCGTGTATAGCACGAGTTCTTGAGACCAAATTTTTGGGCAAAAAGTTGGGGGTCGACCTCTATACAGGTAATAGTTTCGTTAGGCTGAAAAATATTTACCAGTAACTACCAGTAAACAATGGAAACGACGCACCAACGCACCACCCGCTGTGAGTGTCGGTACAGTTGCCAGGGCAGATCTCTTGCGTCATCATAGCAAGCCCAAAGTAGCCAAATGCATGGTATGGTATGCACAGGAGTATGTAAAACATAAAGTATTCATTTTTAAAAGTTTATTTATAGATACATAAATTTTTGTTAATTAAATTTGAAACATCAATCTTTGTTAAATAAATTTGAAAAAAGAAAAATACGATACCTTATTTATAAATATTTTCATTAAAATATTACATCACAAGTATATTTTACCTTAACTGTGCTTGAATGAATATATTCTCAGAAATAAATATGGAAATGTAATATTTTTGCTGAAATGACGTACGTATTATAGTGGAAAGTGGGATAAAATTGTGACAAAAAACAATGACTTTCACTTTCTTTCGTCTTTCAAAAGATTTTACCGTAATCGCTTTTCGAATGGTTTTCAGTTAAAAAACTGTTGAATTACAATAATATTCTATCCTAATTGACTTGAATAAATACTACGATACCATATTTCTGAATATTTTCATTAAAATCCATCAAAACCATTTTCCTTGTCATCATCTGCAGCTCCTCCCAGTCCTCTCCTTGAACAGCATCGTCATATGGATCAACACCATCATCAGCCATAGGATCATCAATATCTTCATCCTCATTCACGCTCTCATTAGCCTCATAATCCCACAACAAGTCGTCTTCTGTTCCATCAAGAGCATTCGAAATTCCACATTTCTGAAAAGATTTCACAACAATTTCTGGTATGATTGCATCCTAGGCCTCTACAATCCATTCACATAATGTTGCTAGTGATGGAGCTTGGATGTTGCCTCCCTTTGTGTATGTCTTATCGCCTTCTATCATTCAGTTGTTCCACTTCACTCTTACCGCATCTTTAAATGGTTTGTTTATGGAAACATCCAGTGGTTGGACAAGACTTGTTAAACCACCAGGAATCACAGCTGTATCAGTGTTTTCCTTCCTAATCCCAGCAGTAACACTGTCAACAAGATGTGACCGAAACATATCCCACACAAGAAGACTTTTTTCTTTGCGCAGTCCTCCTGGTCTAAAGTTCAGACTTTTTTAAGCCATATTTGTATGCCGCCTTCATCCATCCATCCTTTCTCGTGCACATGGATGATTAAAAAATTGCTGTCTGACTTGCAACACTGTTGGTAGGGTCAGGTGGTTCTAACGGCACCTGCCAGGACCCGGTAATCAAATTTATAACAGTGTGTAACCTCAATTACTGTAGTTTATCTGATGTAGGCAATATGAAGTAAAAAATACCAGTTAAAGTGAGAAATTGGAAGAGAATAAACAAGAAAGATGTCGTTGGGCTATTTTTGGTAGGGCTGAGGGAGAGAGTACCAGCTGTTTGGTCTTTTTTGGCGGGAGAGTCACGCAAATATCCGTAGTTCTCATATTTGTTTGGTGTCTTCTGTATTTTTAAAAATGAATACAGTACTTGTAAATTAAAAGTACCGTAACATTGTATTATATACAAACTTGTCATATTTCTGGAAAATAAGAAGCAAGAAAATAAGAATATACCGGTAAACACAATTTCAACGTACGCTAAAATTAAAAGCTGCTTAAGAAGGGCCGATGCAAACACAAAGCCTCCACGACCAGGGCTCTGCCGTATCAGCTAGATGGTACACGTGTTTTTCGAATCGTTTTCAGTTAAAAAACTGTTACATCACAAGTGAATTAGGATAGAATATTATTGTAATACAACATTTTTTAACTGAAAACCATTCGAAAAGCGATTACAGTAACTTCTTTTCAACAAAAGAAAGCGAAAGTCATTGTTTTTGTCGCGATTTTATCCCACTTTCCACTATAATACGTACGTCATTTCAGCAAAAATATTACATTTCCATATTCTCAGAAATAAATAGTAGTTTTGCTGAAACGTGATGTATTTCAATGTAAATTAGGATAAACTACATGACGAAAACAAAAGACTTTACCAAACCTTCCGATGTTCAAGATACGTTACTCGTTTTTTTAATAGTTTTCGGTTAAAATACTGTTATATTAGAAATATTCTATTCATACTGTGGTTGATATAATACATTCACGGAAATGTAATATTTTTTGCTGAAATGACGTACGTATTACAGTGGAAAGTGGGATAAAATTGTGACGAAAACAATGACTTTTGCTTTCTTTCGTTCAAAATATGTTACCGTAATCGCTTTTCGAATGGTTTTCAGTTAAATAACTATTGTATTACAATAATATTCCCTCCTAATTGACTTGAATAAATACTTGAATGGAAATATACAATATTTTTGTTGAAACTACCCACATTTCAGTGTAAAGTGTCGTAATAATTAATGGTAAACAAGTTTATAGGACGTAGTGTTTTTCTGAAGGTTTTGTTGTTCCTTTACCCTCAAAAACTTGGCTCGACCTATAAACGAGGAATATCATAAATTAACGATTTCTTGGTCATAAAATCGGGGTCGACCTATATACGAAGGGGGGTTATAGACGAGTATATACGGTATTATTATTAATAATATAAAATTGTTGATGTTGATATGACTGCAACTTTATAGTCATAACTTACAAGTACCTCACCAGGCATCACACGCGACTCCACTGCCAGACGACCAGGTGAATACACGATGCAAATTTAAACTGTCTTGAGCGCGTTATTTAAAAAATAGGTGCGTTTAAATTAGCTTTTGGTATTAATTGAACAATCGCGTTGTTCCAAAAACGCTTAAATCAAACACACGTAAAACGAGTTACCTGTATACAAAGTAAAAGAATAAAATCATTTTAGCACCTGTGCTGAACTGATATTCCAGCTCAGGAGTGCCACAAGAAACATGAAGATTAGTTATTACAGAAAAACCAAAAAAAATTAACCCAAAGTTGATTGTAAATACATAATGCCGCTCAGTCTCATATTTTCTCTCTTAATTATATTAATAACTTTAAGCTTTGCATAAATCATTGTTTATCAATTTTGATACCTTACAAATACTACTTTCTTTTTTTACTTTTTCTACTTGTGTGTTTCACTTCAATTAATTTAACTTTTGTTTTGTTTTTAAGTAGTTTTGAAGAAAGCTACTTTATACAAATTTTAATTTGTACAAAGCAACAGTGTAGTACTGTACTTTATTTTAAGTAATACTTCCAGGTACTTTCTCCATCACTGTTTAAAGTGGATCTGAATTGAGCTGGACCTGATGTGAACTAGACTAAAGTGGGCTAGACGTGCAAGTGAAGGAGATCTGAAGTTAACTGGACCTAAAGGACTAGATAGTAATTAATTACTATTTTCTGGTACTTTGAATATTAGGATGGTTCTACAGGCATTCCCCAGTTTATAAGAGAGTTCTGTTCCTGAAAAACCTTTAGTAAATCAGATAAATTTTCCCATGGACTTCCATTATAAAAGCCGAGTTACTTTTCTATAATGAAAATACTAACCCAAAATGTCTTAACCCTTAAGCCCCGGGTGACGTTCCAGAACGTCTGCCTATTTTCCCATGACACAGTAGTGAGAGTTAACACTGTGGTTTTAATAACTTTACTAAAGTGAGGATATTACTTCAATAATTATGTAAGAGATAAAATCACAAAGTAACTTCATGAAATTACCGTTTACTGTATCTTAAAGTATAGTTCAAGTCTTAATGATCAAATTTTTATGTAAAAAATTGGGGTCAAACTATACATGCATAATATTTTTGAGGGGTTACAATTTATGCATTTCCATGGGTCATTTACAGTGAATGATAGTACCTGGTGCAGTACGCGCTTATGGTAGGTTAACCTTACCAGTAAGCTCCTTTATCCTGGGCTTGCCTACCTACCCCAAGATCCTATGTGGCTACAGGAAGAGCAGAACCTTTCACTATACAGTATATGCTGGTTTAAATATACAAATGCCTGATAGAATTGGTTTAGATATTTTTCTTTGCATCTGTTTAAATTACTGGGAGATTATCAACTTTCCCCACCTGTGAGCTGTATGCTATGTTATGGTCAGAGTGAGGGAAGATTGGACTAAAGTTAATTGAGAGGGAAGACTGCTGGAGACATAATTGAAGAGTATTACAGTGAGGGTGGGAAGGCTGGTGATATGAATTAAAACTATTCTCAAGTAATGTATATGTGGGAGAAACTTGACTAGAACATAAGACTTTACTGTTCTGTAGCAGAAGAAGAGTGAGGAAACACCTTACGATAGACTGAAGTTTTATACAAGCAAAGGAAGGATTTGTGCCACCTAATCTGCACTGGATTATTTTTTTAATTTCTTCCACATCCTAGGTTTAGGTTTCACTTCTTCAGAACCCAACCATAAAGAGAGTCACCTATCAACTGGAATCAAATGAATCTGACCATCTTTCCCCGACCTTTAGGACGGGGTCAGAAGTCTATTCTGGGAAGGATGTTTTTGGACCAGCATTCTTGTTTGTCCAGTGGTTCCAGGAGTCAGGATCCTCTTGGGGGAGAACCCTGGCTCTCGGACCTGGCATCAGCCAGGTTCAGGTGTAACGGGCCGAGTTTTCTCTTTTAATAATTTACCATTCAGATATTCTTTTCTGTTAGTATTCTATTTATTCATATACCTATATGTTCGTTGTAGCATTCTTTCCAATGAGTATCCTGTTTTATATACTTATCCTTCTTCAATTCTTTACATATATACTTATTCTTATATATTCTTGCTAATATTCTTGTATGTTCTTTATCTCTGTATACCTTATATTCTTATATATTCTTATACAGGTAGTCGTCGACTTACGACCTAGATTGGTTACGGCCGCCTGGTCGTAAGTCGGCATGTTATAATTACCTTACGTATATTATAATGTGTAATGATAATATAATCATCTTTAAGTCATATTTTATCAACATTTTCTTTGTTCATTATTGTTACGGTCGACAGGTTTAAGTAAATCACTGCATACTACAGTACAATTGATTTATTATTTACACAACATACAAAAAAAAAAATACAGGTGCAAAACATATAAAACATTTTAGTTGCAAAACATACAAACACACAAAAAACATCTTATTGGCCGCTGGTGCTTGGCTGTGGATCGTCGATGTCGTCAGCTGGGGCAGCCTTTGGGGTAGCCGGAGGAGTTGTTTTTTTCATGAACATGGTGAGCTTTGTCTGAATTGTTCGTTTCTTCTTCTCCTCGTAAATTTCTTGATACGGACGAAACGAATTGCGTGCCATCCGCTCAATCCTTGCAAATCGTTCGATGTTTGGGTCCATTCCTTCAAAATGGGCAAGAAGTTTATTCAGTAGAGATAAACCTTCTGATAATCCCTTAGTGGCAGGTTGAGGAGTAGATGAAGACAGTTTCCTCTTGGTAGACATCTTGGGGGGGTGGTGGTTCAAGAAAAATTTCCAAGACAAAAGAAAGGCACAAGGCAAACAGACACGGAGGGAAGTGTGCTGTACCAGCGAGCGTGTTTGTAATTGAGCGCGGGGATGCGCGCGGCTCCAGCTCCCGGCAGCGCCAGGAGGCTGGGGCCAAAACTGTCGTACCGCCGGTCGTAAAGTCGAACAGACGTAAGTCGCATAGGTCGTAAGTCGACGACTACCTGTATAAGTAACTCTTATGCTTCTCTGCTTATATTTTCCAAGTCAATGTTCTTTCTTTTCATTTTCTTTCATATATTATAATCTCTTCCATTTATTTTGTTCTAGTTATATTCTAAACCATGGATTAACCTGGGAAACCATGTCTTTCTTATTACCACACTTATTATACTTACAACGGTAGACCTGCCACCACCCAGGATTTTTCTATAATATAACATATCTTGGTTAACTGTTAGGTAGCGAGCTTCTAGGCTTGTGAGTTAGTTATTTTCTGAGAACCAATGTGGAAAAGGATAGATTGGTGATACTCGTAGATTACTCATTCAATATTTATTAACACAGTGATTGGATAAGATGCATCTTAGATTCACTCAGACAAAACAGAACTGCAATTTATTTATTAAGTCATCAAACACTTCAAGAACTTATTACCTCATTAAATACCTCCAAATACTTATTACTTCAATTGACAATTGTGGTATTATCACTCTGCCAAATGATATTCAGTACTGGGTATACACCAGATATCACTGGACCCTCAGGTCTTACCTTACCAAGTAGCAAATTAACTCTTCACTTCTTGGTTATATCATTATACTCTCAGATTATCATTTCATGGTCACTACTGATGAATACATAGCACACTGGACAACTCCACAATTATCGCAACATACAATACCTCCTGTTAATTCTCAAGGAACAACATGGCACTTTTAACTCTCATTCAGTGGTTCAATACTTAACCTGGGATACTATATTTCGGCTAGTTATCCCCCAAACAAGATACAATAATACTTAGGCCCATGTAACTGTGAGGAGTGCTCCAGGGTAACGCTGGTCTCTACAACAAATGAAGATCGCTGTTAGGGGTCGGTTGTAGACAGACACACGCCCAGGGAGCTGGTGCCTGATTTGCAGGAAACGGACTTCCCAGTTTAATTCTGTCGAATTAACGGCATCGTCCAACCCGGTTACCGACCCATGTTAGCCGATGAGTATTCAGCTCAACACACTGGAGAGACGTTGAGGAAGAGTCACGAATGCCTAAATGCCTAACTTCAACTATACAAAACATACGTCTGGCAACGGTTCAGACGATATCTAAATCTCTACGTTACTTGACTTAATTGGCACAGAATTCACTATGTTAACACCTGAACACTGATATTCACAAAATTGACCAAGTTAAACTGAATTAATAGGCGGCGGGGAACACACGTTAACATACCTGGAGAGACGTTGAGGAAGAGTCACAAATGCGTGATTCTCCCTCGTGTAGAGGTATATACGTGCACCAGCGGGGCAGCTTGGGCCTCCGTATTCATACCAGAAGGGTCGATCTTACCAACAACATAACTTCTCTACCATTTTGGATCACTGTATACTTAGTTATGAACTCCAGTGTTCTTGATCAGGGTAATTTCCTATGTCTATTCATATAATCTAATCAGAGGTTGAGCTTGCCAGGAAAAGGTGGATTATACACATCGATAACATTAATTCTGCAAGCTCAGGCCTGAGGCGAACAAGGAGCTATTCACGGTGAGGCGCTACATCTTGGAGATTATACCAGTTGACAGAATAGTTCAGGAAATTAATGACTTTCTCAAATAGACAACTGCCACTAATTAAACTATAAACATCAGATTCTCTGATGTCGGGGCGACAAAATGATATAACTTCAGGCGCGATCAGAAACTCATGGATACCCCACGGACGACATAAAATACGCCACTCTAGCTGGCAAACTCGACACTCACTCACTTGACACGTTTTACTAACGATAAGGACAGTTGAAGCGTTCTACCCCACTCACAATGGATCTTGAATGTTCCCACTGTAAACAGACATATTTAGGTTGACTCAAAACAAGGGTGTTCTCTCTCACACTCAAATTCATTTTATAGAGAGGTTGGTTTCAATAAGTCAGAGAAAATGGGATAACGGAGGACTGAGGTGTCTTGAAGTGATAAGAAAACGGACTCCTCAGATGGAGGACTCAACGAAAGCCGAGTTATATGTTTTGTGGGCTATTGAGCGTAATATGAATCATTTGATTTTGGTGCTAACTGACGTGTAAGACCGTGGTCGTGACAACACCACCTGTGTTTTTTTTACCAGGTATGATTGGTAATGAGTAATGTGCTGTATGAGTCGAGCACAGTATGATTAGTGGTGAGTCAAGAGCTGTATGAGTGATAGTGAGTCGAGCGCTGTATGAGTGATAGTGAGTCGAGCACAGTATGATTAGTAGTGAGTCAGGCACTGAGTAATCTACTGTGTGTATGATTGTTACTGTGTCATGTGCCATATCATCCCATCAATCATCCACCTCC